>JBBGZY010002685.1:0-355000 GCA_037952925.1 Lithobates clamitans
TAATAAATGTTCTCCATTATGAGAGCTAGCGGCTGACAATTTGCGCGGCTGCTGGCTTTCGATCCCGACTGCCGTTGACAGCCTGGGTCAACACTGGCAATCAGGTACCTATCAGATTTTCAAAGTCCTCCTGAGAGACAACACCACCAGTCTGGTGACTTGACTTTTCTCGACTGCAGATAAGCTACTCAACTTGGTCACCTTCATAGTCTTTTTAATGACATTCTCCAGCATGATGTCCAACACCAAGGGCGTGTTAATAAATATTCTCCATTATGAGAGCTACCAGCTGACAATTTGCAAGGCTGCTGGCTCTCAATCCCAGCTGCCATTGACAGCCTGGGTCAACGCTGACAATCGGGAACCTATCAGATTTCACAGTCCAGAGAGACAACTCCACCAGTCTGGTGACTTGAGTTTTCTCAATTGCAGCCTAGCCATTCAGTTTGGTCACCTTCACTGTCTTCTTCGACTTGATGTCCTCTGCTGAGGGCATATTAATAAATATTCTCCCCTGCGAGAGCTAGCAGCTGACAATTTGCGCAGCTGCTAGCTCTCAATCCCAACTGCCGTTGACAGCATGGGTCAACACTGGCAATCAGGTACCTGATGACAGCATGGGTCACCTTCATAGTCTTTTTAATGTCATTTACCAGCATGATGTCCAACACCAAGGGCGTATTAATAAATAAATATTATCCTTTAGAGAGAGCTAGCAGCTGACAATTTGCACGGCTGCTGGCTCTCAATTCCGGCTGCCAATTCAGGCAATTACATGTGTTGCATGTAAAGAAAAAAACAACTTTAAATGTTTTCTTAATAAGTACACAAATGTATTCACTTTACATTTGTCTGGAGTTCAGCTTTGAATAATACACATGATGGGATATCTACTTCACTCAAATTTATTTGAAATCTTTGCCAAAAAAAATGACTTGTTGAGGTTTCAATGATAGCTAAAAACATCCCACGATCTTCGTGCTGGTCCCAAAGCAAAGAGGACCATTTTTTCTTGATACCCGTCATCAACATCAAACTAATGGACCTTTTTTGGCTTTATGAAAGGGGATCTTCAAGCTATATATACACAAATATTCCAAAAAAGGCCTGTGGCATTAAAGGAAAATGTGGCTTTTGCTTCACTGTGAGTCACATAGCAAAATACTTTCAGTCCCGGAGATCGTCACTATGCTGCCCTGCCCGGCACCGCACTACCTATGCAAGAAGGAAAGTCCAGGCTTGGCACTGCGCCTACTGGACACACCACAAGCAAAGACTAGGGTCAAGAGAATCTACATTCACTAAAACAGTCAAGCAAAGGCCTCGTGTTTTGGAGACTCACAACTGCACCCTTCATCTAGGCTTGCTTTATTAGTTTTAGGAGTGGAAAACTGACTCTTATTGTTGTTGGGAGAATGTCAAATAAAGGGATAATTGCTAGAAGGCACACTTCTCAGCAGCTGGTTGTAGCAATCTTGGCATGTGGTGCTCCATATTTACTTCAAGTTTCCAATGCAAAGTGAGAGCCAATGCATGAGAGCTGCCAACCTCATGCATTCATCAATTGAATGCAAGTAGACCTTCTCTAAGGATCCAGTGCCATCTGCTTATCCTTTTATTCCCAAGTCTGGGTTTGTACACCTATGGAAAGCTTTGTATGCAAAAAGTGCAGGCCTGCAATAAGAATGAATGGTCCAAGAGGTAGTGGTAGAGGGGCGCTAGGCATGGATTTTCACAACTTATCAAATTCTGACAAAGTCATTGCTTGAGCCCAACTGGCCTGTATTTGGCAGCTCACCACACAGACGGGGTCCCACTCAGGAGAGGATATTCACCTGAGTTTAGAAATCCAAGTGTAATAGGTCAAAGAAGGCTGTTGTTGCTTCTTAAACCTAGATGCCAATGACAGCTTGAGTCAACGCTGACAATCAAGAACCAGATATCCACAGTCCTGAGAGACTGCTGACATGACTTCTCTCAGCTGGAGCTAAGCCGCTCAGTTTGGTCCCCTTCACAGTCTGTTTAATGATGTTCTCCAGCAAAAAGTCCAAAGTCTTCATTGTTCAACTGGTTACAATAAGCAGGGCAAAAGACAAACCATACATTTCAGGGGCCACACAACCCCCCTTCCTCAGGGCTGGGTGAAATGGCAGGATGTTAAAAGTACTCCCAAGCAGACTGATTTGTAGGCTGAGGATCTGATAAACAACAGTCAGGGGCATAGATTTCACAGTAGAAGGGGCATAGATTTGACTAGAAATGCGTTGGCTTGTAGAGACTCATTGTTTGTCTTTTGCACTGCTTGCTGTATCCAATTGAAATATAAAAAATTTGGACTAAGAATTTTCACTTGGCCTATCCTAGGAATGAATGGGACAAGCATTACACATGCGCAGTAGGCAAAGGACCCATCGGGGAGTGAAAAAGCTACATAGTGCCAGGCAGGGCCAGAAAGTGAAGATCTCTGAGTTACACTGAAGTGTTGGGTTACACTGAAGGGGGTGGGGAGAAGCTTTAATAATGCTATTTTACTTGATACAAAAGTTATTTCCATCAAAACAGGGTGTATATTCGAACATATTTGATGAAAGACAGTTAGAGCTATTTAAGGGATGGGCATTCTGCTACAATATCACTATTAACATAAAACATCTTTGATTATGAAAAGAACATATACCTAAAATAAGAAGGTTTCAAAAATATATATTCTGCCATATAAGTGCTCTGATTTTTTTGGCATAATATAATAACATATAATAAATGTCCTGCTGTAGCTCAGAGGGAATATTTGCTTTGACACAGCCGAATTCAAAAGTAGAAATTTGATTTTAAAAGTGTATCGGAGCCCTGACTTTGGACATGTTTTAACAAGCCTTAAAAGAGCCTTACAATAAGCTTTCCCTGACCTCTGTAGCTGCTTGTACTGTGAAGTAATTCATTCTCAAAGTTTCAAACAAAGACCCTCTTTAAAATAAGCTCTCCCTGATCTCTGTAGCTGCCTGTACTGTGAAGTAATTCATTCTTAAAGATCCAAACAAAGACTCATTTTAAAATAAACTCTCTCTGACCTCTGTAGCTGCTTGTACTGTGAAGTATTTCATTCTCAAAGATCCAAACAAAGACCCCCTTTAAAATAAGCTCTCCCTGATCTCTGTAGCTGCTTGTACTGTGAAGTAATTCATTCTTAAAGATCCAAACAAAGACTCATTTTAAAATAAGCTCTCCCTGGCCTCTGTAGCTGCTTGTACTGTGAAGTAATTCATTCTCAAAGATCCAAAGACTCGCTTTAAAAAAAAGCTCTCCCTGATCTCTGCAGCTCTTTGGATGTTTGAGAATGAATTACTTCACAGTACAAGTAGCTAGAGAGGTCAGGGAGAGCTTATTTTAAAGTGCGTCTGGAATTACTTCACAGTACAAAGACCCACTTTTAAATAAGCTCCCCCTGACCTCTCTAATTAATTTTCAAAGATCCAAACAAAGACTCTTTTTAAAATAAGTTCTCCCTGACCTCTGTAGCTGCTTGTACTGTGAATTAATTCATTCTCAAAGATCCAAACAAAGACTCGCTTTAAAATAAGCTCTCTAACCTCTGTAGCTACTTGTACTGTGATGTAATTCATTCCCAATATCCAAACAAAGACCCTCTTATTTTGAAGAGAGTATTTGTTTGGATCTTTGAGAATGAATTTGAGAGGTCAGGGGGAGCTTATTTAAAAGCGGATCTTTGTACTGTGAAGTAATTCATTCTCAAAGATCCAAACAAAGACTTGCTTTAAAATAAGCTTTCTGACCTCTGTAGCTACTTGTACTGTGAAGAAATTCATTCTCAAAGATCCAAGCAAAGACTCCACAGACAGTTTCAATTGGTTTCTAAAGACTCATTCACATGGGCAGCCAAACGCAACAGGGGGTTTCAATTTTTGCAGCAATTTTGAAGCAAGAAATCATGGCTACATCATGTGTACAGCTCTGAGTGACTGCCTATCCTTGTTTAGATGCGCAGTTGGGGGCAGTTAAACCGTTGCTCACCCACCTTCTTCACGACCCTTCAACTGTCCACCTAAACAAGGGCTTTTCCTTGCATCCATGCCAAAAAAATAAGACCCCATATTGCATTCGGAGGGCAGTACACCCTTCGAACGCAACCTATTCAAGTTATCGGGGCTGTGGTGCGAATTGGTTGTAATGCATGTGGTTGTGGTGAGGTGGGTCATAGTTTTGATGGTTAAAGCCGGTGATGAGGAGGCAACCTATTGGCTTCCAGCCACCTGTTCATGGGGATCACTTTATGGGTTGCCGTACATGTGAGCAACCTAACTTGTGCATTCACATTATATGGCAGACAGTCAGCCAAGGTTCTGGTGTAATAGGTAGTAATAGGAATAGAGCTATTGACCTGTTGTCCTATTTTTTGAACTCTTAAGCTATTGAGCTCTTGAAAGAGTTTTTGTTGTGAACTTTGAAGAGGAATTTCTCCATAATGCCTATATTTACAGAGTTGAATGAGGTCTTGTTTTAAATAGCTTTAACTACTTGCTCAGAATACATCAATATTTTAATATTACAATGTTTCATTTTTTTTCTGGGCTTGATTTAGAACATTGGGGCAGGGAATAAAGTGGTATCCACAAAGGCAACCAAATAGCAGCTAGCTTAAATTTTTTTTTTCTAAAGTGGCCAATGAAAGGCATGAAACATGTCACAAAGATGCAACATATTGCGTGGGATAATGGGGCCATGTCTTACCAAGAAAGTGATGTGCTGGCACCAAATCTTGTTATCGCTTACAGAGGTTTTATTATATGTTAAAAAATCTCTTCATTATTTTGTATCTCACTTATCGTTAAAGTGGACCTTGCAGCAAAAAAACAAGGTCCACTTATTACAGGGGTAGGCAACCTCGGCCCTCCAGCTATTTTGAAACTACAAGTCCCATGAGACATTGCAAGACCCTGACAATCACAGGCATGACTGCTAGAGGCATGATGGGACTTTTAGTTTCACCACAGCTTGAGGGCCGAGGTTGCCCACCCCTGACTTACTACATCAGGATCCCCTCTCCACTAATTAATTATGCGTTAAAGAAAAGCTTGAGGTCACCATCAAAGTGTGATGTCACCACCCTTCCGGCAAGATCCCAGGGAGTGCTGAGTATCCCAGATCTTACAAATGATGCTCCAGAGCAGGGGTCTTCAAACTGCGGCCCGGGGGGCCTGATGTGGCCCTTTGCGTGCCTTTTTTCCAGCCCATGGGCACGGTTCCTCCCACCGTCAGAAGAAGAAGATCAGAAACTGACCTTGGATATTTGTTCAAGGGGGTATAAAGAGGGAAAGTATAAGCTGATCATAGCAACGGATGGAGGCAAAAGAGTAAGGACAGTTGACCATGGAACATTGGAAGGGAATGCAGAAATACCTGTGGGCTTGTGTAAAAAAAAGCAAGGGGGATAAAGCACGAGTCCACTAACTGCCACCAAGGTTGGAGAACCATTCTCCCTACTGACACCATCAATGGGGCACTATTCTTCTCATTGATATCACCAATGGTGCACTCTTCTTCCCATTAACACCAATGATGGGGCACTGATGACGGGGCATTTTCTGCTCCCACTGCCCACAGTCTGACCCCCCTAAAGCCTGAAGGACAGTACACTGGCCCTTTGCTTAGAAAGTTTGGAGACCCCTGCTCCAGAGCATCTTCGTGCTAGTATTTCCTGGGATCTCAATGGAAGGATCAGAACATGACCCTCTCCCAGGCGTTGTGGGGGTAAGTTCAATATATTTACTTTTTTCCAATATTTTTTTTTAACCTACTATGACAATTTATTATGGAGTGTTCCTGCTGTATTAAGAGGACCTTGATTTTTAGTACTAGAAATTAGAAGAGAGGACATGCTGCAGAAAGTGCATCTAGGAATTCATGAATATAAATATGTACTAATATATAAAGTGCAAATTATTTGAAAAGTAAATGTTTATTGTAAGTATGTATTTTCCTGTCTGTGTTGAAAGCAGTAGTCTCTCTGCAGTGGTCAGGCACACCCCTGTGATTCAGAGCTAGAATCTCCAATCAGCAGATCAGCAGGGGGCATATGGTTTTCTGACTGGAGAGCTTAAGCTACATTATGTTGTCAAAAGTATTGGGACACCTGCCTTTACACGCACATAAACTTTAATGGCATCCCAGCCTTAGTCCGTAGGGTTCAATATTGAGTTGGCCCACCCTTTGCAGCTATAAAAGCTTCAACTCTTCTGGGAAGGCTGTCCAGAAGGTTTAGGAGTGTGTCTATGGGAATGTTCTTCTTCCAGAAGCGCATTTGTGAGGTAAGGCACTGATGTTGGACAGAAGACCTGGCTCGCAGTCTCCACTCTAATGCATCCCAAAGGATTTTCTATCAAGTTGAGGTCAGGACTGTGTGTAGGCCAGTTAAGTTCCTCCACCCAAAACTTGCTTATTCATGTCTTTTTGGACCTTGCTTTGTACACTGGTGCTCAGTCATGTTGGAACAGGAAAGGGCCCGTCCCCAAAATGTTTCCACAAAGTTGGGAGCATGAAATTGTCCAAAATGTCTTGGTATGCTGTCACCTTAAGAGTTCCCTTCAGTGGAACTAAGGGGTCAAGTCCAACCCCTGAAAAACAACCCCACACCATAATCTCACCTCCACCAAATGATTTGGATCATAGCACAAAGCAAGGTCCATAAAGACATGGATGAGCAAGTTTGGGGTTAGGCTTGGCCCCTTAGTTCCAGTGAAGGGAACTCTTAAGACGTCAGCATACCAAGAAATTTTGGATAATTTCATGCTCCCAACTTTGTGGGAACAGTTTGGGGATGGCCCCTTCCTGCTCCAACATGACTGCGCACCAGAGCACAAAGCAAGGTCCATAAAGACATGTACAAGCAAGTTTGGGATGAAGGAACTTGACTAGCCTCCACAGAGTCCTGACCTCAACCCAATAGAACACCTTTGGGATGAATTAGAGGGGAGACTGCGAGCCAGGTCTTCGTTTTCAAAATCAGTGCCTGACCTCACAAATGCGCTTCTGGAAGAACGGTCAAACATTCCCATAGACACACTCCTAAACCTTGTGGACAGCCTTCCCAGAAGAGTTGAAGCTGTTATAGCTGCAAACGGTGGCCCAACTCAATATTAAACCCTACGGACTAAGGCTGGGATGCCATTAAAGTTCATGTGCGTGTAAAGGCAGGCATCCCAATACTTTTGACAATGTAGTGTATGACTCACAGGGGGGCATGTCAGACCACTGCAGAGAGGCCACTGCTTCCATTTGGTAAAAGACTGTGATCAGAAGAGTTCATTTGGGCTTCAAATATGCCCAGCCATGAAAAAATTAATCCTAATAAAATAAATAAAGAGAGAAGCAGCAGTTTAGGCTATTATTTGATGACAAATAACGTATGTGTAATGTATTTTTTCTGGCATAGTTTACACTTAACTGTACATATAACACTTAAAACTGTTGACTTTTCAGTTAAAAGACCATAACACTCAATAAACAAGGGAGCTGCATATCTTAATGTAAATGAGAAGCAATATAATAGGACTGACCTGTAGGCATTTTACGGGGGGTGGGGGGGGGGGGACCCAGTCAATACATTTTAAGTATGTCCTGCTATTTATAGCACCTAAAAGTTTTATGTTTGAAGGGTTTTATATTCCAAATACCCTGACTGGTTCTTGTCTACGATTACTGACCCCTTTACCTCCTCCCACCCCGCCCCCAAAATAATAAAAAAATACATAAAAGGAAGTATGTAAATATACTCCATTTTATACTTTGCAGCATAATCATAATCAGGTCATAAGGTAGATTTCTAAAATAATTAAAGTCCACCTAAATCCCTCAGAGCTCCAAGCTCTGAATTTTTTCCAATGATCTTACTCCGAGGAAGGCATGGGAAGGTTAACAAAGTTTGACTGTCATGTGATCAGGTTGCTTCAGTATCTCAGTGTTGTACAAGTCTAGGGCATGGTTGACTCGTATGATTTTCGCTATTGGTCAACTTCAATCGATGCTTCAGCATACAGGAGAAGAGGTCTAGCTGCGGCTTTCCCGGAGCCGTCGGCGGAGCTAGGCGGTTGATGCGCTCCCGGATGTCCAACATAAGCAACATGACTGATGACGAGGAATAAAAACTGCCCTACTTGGGAGTAGGACTGGTTGACTTGCTGGACTGCACTGCGTAGGAGATCTGGGTTGAACCGTAAGCTATACCCGTACAACTGGATTTCCGATATTTTCACGTAGAACTGTCGTTTTGTAGGATCTGACAGGTCAACTGGACCTTGGCCTGTGTCGTTGCGCAGAAGAGAAGGTAGACGCGTACGGCTGCGTAGGTAAATATGTACAGTTTCGAAAAATGTTTTCCAGCGGTTGCCTAGTAGGAGAGTCCAGTTATAACACTGGCTGTTTTGAAGCCGTGTCTTCTCCCATCTTGGGTAACCATGTTCCCCAAATGGCATGCTCCATCCTTCCGAGTGGCTCCCACTAAACGGGTTGACATACACAAAGAAGCTGGGATCCAAGGTCGTGTTCCGAGCCTGGCAAATGCGCATGGACATCCCGATCACCATGTGGATGAATTCAACCCTATTTTTGTTACTTTTTAGGGTGAGGGACATTCTTTTCCTCCAACGCGGATCAAAGTAGGTGTCTAACCGGATTTCGTTGCTGATGAACGTGGTGTGCACGTGAAGACGGGAGTCCATTTTTTGCAAGAGATAGCGGAGCTCCTGATCCTGGAAGTCCAGTTCGGTCTCCAGGCTCATGAACTGCTCACTGCGTTCCGAATCCACGTTCTGCGCCTCGCAACGGCCGCGGTATAATTTGTATCCTTTGTTACAGGAGCCGCAAAGCGAGATGTTGGCCATGCTGCACATTGCGCAGCTTTGGTTGCCTCCTATTATGCATGGGATTGGCCGTTGACAAAGCATGCTGCCACCGTGGCACACGCAATTCCGTTGGCTCTCCAGAAACGTGCCCCAGAATCCGTTCTCGTTGCAGTAAAGGAGTGATTGTACTCGAGCCAGCCACTGTTGAATTGTTCTGAAATGAAAGAATTAAGTGTATATTACTGAGCCTCTCGAAATGTTTAAACATAGAATTTCAACAGATTTAACGTGTGCAAATATTATGCTTGAATGCGTCAAATCCTCAGAACGAAATGGTGAGCTTAAATAACCTTTTCAACAAACATACCAGTATGGAGTTTAGAGCAAGCAATAAGAAATGATTCTTTAAACAGCGTGAAGTGGATGAACAGAAATTTTAGGGCTTGGCTTTATGGACCACATTAATGCGACAGAAAGTTCATGATCAAGTGATGGCAAAAACTGTATATCAGTGGTCCCCAAACTGAAGCCAGATGTGGCCCTTTGCTTACCTTTATCCGGCCCTTAGGGCACTATTCCTCCACTGATACCAATGATGGGGCACTATTCCTCCACTGATACCAATGATGGAGCACTATTCCTCCACTGATACCAATGATGGGGCACTATTCCTCCCACTGATACCAATGATGGGGCACTATTCCTCCATCTGACACCTATGATGGGGTACTATTCTTCCCACTGATACCAGTGTTGGGGGCACTATTCCTATCACTGACATCATACATGGGGCACTATTCCTCCCACTGATACCAATGAAGGGACACTATTTCTCAAATGAATACCAATGATGGGGGGCACTATTCCTCCCACTGATACCAATGCCGGGGGCACTATTCCTCCCACTGACATAATAGATGGGGCACTATTCCTCCAAGTGACACCAATAATGGGGAATATATTTCCCACTAATACCAATTATGGGGCACTATTCCTCCCACTGATACCAATGATGGGACACTATTCCTCCCACAGATACCAATGATGGGGCACTATTCCTCTCACTGATACTAATGATGGGACACTATTTCTCAGATTAATACCAATAATGGGGGCACTATTCCTCCCACTGATACTAAAGAAGGGGCATTATTCCTTCCACTGATACCAGTTATGGGGCACCATTCCCCCTACTGATACCAATGATGAGGCACTATTCCTCCTCCTACTGTCGACAGGTGTTATGTACCCCCGCTGACCACCAAGTCTGAGGCATTTTCTACTCCCACCATCCACAATCCAGCCCCCCTAAAATCTGAAGGACAGTAAACTGGCCCTTTGCTTAGAAAGTTTGGAGTCCCCTACTGTATAGCATAGTGGTGACCTAAATGCAAACCAAAACATTTTATTTAGGATGGTCACTTTAAGTGGACCTTCACTTAAAAATGAAAGCACCGCTCATCCCCTTCTTCCCTCAGCTCCTAAAATATTGGGGTTTTTTTAAATTTCCTTTTCCTGGGAGTGGGTACCTCTTTGTGACAAATACCTGTTTCTACTTCCACAATTCTCACATAGGCAATAATTATGTCTGCTTGCGTTATGAAATGCATTGTGAGACACTGCTTCTTAGCTGCTCAAGTTGCCAATTCCCATCATTGGAAATCGACCTCTCTTCCACATATTGTAGATTGGGCCAAGATTTTCAGAGACCATGAATATGGAGACCCTGGTGGCAACTGACCGTAGCAACCCAGAAAAGACCTGCTCCTTGTAGACCTGCTGGCTGGCTCACAGGAAGCTCTGATTTATTCCGTTCCTTGACTCTGCCTTTCTCTACTTTTTTCTTCTCTGTGGCATCTGAATGAAACCCTCTTCTATTCCTCTTCTTCCCTCGAACACCCTAATGACCCTGGCCTTAACCCTCAAGCCCTCCATCTTTTCCTGAATTTACCTTATTTCCTCTCTTCCTTTCCTTTTAAAATCTTAGTTTAGTAACACAGGAGAGTGTTGTGTAGTATAGAAATAAGTATATAACTCAAATGTGCCACGGAGAACTTTCCATGAGGGGTTCCCCAAGGCCTAAAAAATTATTTCAAGTTTTTCTCCAGAAGTTACTAAGGGTTCCTTGAGGGTGGCTTTCTGACCACCACTGTAAAGGGGAATTATCCCACTGGCTACCAATAAAAGGGGGGTTTTCCCACTAAATCCCAGTGACTTGGTTTCATTAAGGGCTCCCCAAGACCTAAAAATAATTTCAGGGGTTCCTCCAGACATTTCTAGGGGTTCCTTGAGCTGTGGCTGATTGACCTCCCATTTGATGGTGCCTTCATAGTTTTGAGCTCAACACCACTTGGCAAAGCCAGCTGCAATGATCTTTTTAGCTTTCCAGAAGAGTGGCCTTCTGAACACCACTGTAAGGGGGGGCGATTTTTCCACTGTCTACCAAGGTAAGGGGTGTTTTTCCCACTAAACCCCAGTGATGTGGTTTCAGTAGGGGTCCCCTAAGACCTAAAAATTATTTAAAGGGTTCCTTCAATAATTACTATGGGTTCCTTTTTCTACTGGCCACCAATGTAAGGGGTGTTTTCCCACTAAACCCCATTGACTTAAAAAAAAAAAATAAAAAAAAAAACCCTATTGACTTGGTTTCAGTAGTTGTTCCCCAAGACCTAAAAATTATTTCATGAGTTCTTCCAAAAGTGACTACGCTGGCCACAAATGTAAGGAATGTTTTCTCCACTAAACCCCAGTGACTTGGTTGTAGTAGGGATTCCCCAACACCTAAAAATTATTTCAAGGATTTCTCCAGAAGTTACTATGGGTTCCTTGAGGGTGGCCTTCTGACCACCACTGTAAGGGAGACAATTTTATACTTGCCACCAATGTAAGGGGTGCGTTCCCACTAAACCCCATTTACTTGGTTTCAGTAGTGGTTCCCAAAGACCTAAAAATTATTTCATGAGTTCTTCCAAAACTACTAGCGGTTTCTTGAGGGTGGCCTTGTGACCACCACTGTAAGGAAGACAATTGTTCAACTGGCCACCAATAAAAGGAGTGTTTTTCCTACTAAATCCCAGTGACTTGGTTTTAGTAGGGGTTTCCCAAGACCTAAAAATTACAGCAAGGGTGCCTCCAGAAGTTTCCAGGGGTTCCTTGAGCTCTGGCTACTTGATCTCCCATTTGATGTTGTCTGCATAGTTCAAGGACCAACACTACTTGACAACGCCAACAGCATTAGTGATCTTTTCAGCTAGTGTCATTCCGACCACTACTGTAATGCCGCGTACACACGAGCGGACTTTACGGCGGACTTTGCCCGGCGGACTTTTCGACGTACTTTCCGACGGACTTTGTGAATGAACGGACTTGCCTACACACAATCCACCAAAGTCCGTCGAATTCGTACGTGATGACGTACGACCGGACTAAAACAAGGAAGTTCATAGCCAGTAGCCAATAGCTGCCCTAGCGTGGCTTTTTGTCCGTCGAACTAGCATACAGACGGCGGACTTTTCGACCGGACTCGATTTCAACGGATAAATTTTAAACAAGTTTCAAATCTAAGTCCGTCCAACTTTTGAGAAAACAAAGTCCGCTGGAGCCCACACACTTCGAATTGTCCGACGAAATCCAGTCCGCCGGGCAAAGTCCGCCGTAAAGTCCGCTCGTGTGTACGCGGCATAAGGGTTATATTCTTTCTACGGTGCATTTTTCCCATTGCTTCCTGATGAATTCATTCCAGTAAGGTTCTCCAAGACCTGACATTTTTAAGGGTGTCTCTGGGTAAAAGGGGCGAATAAAGGCTGTTTATGACAATTGGCGTTCGCTGTTCCTAAAAATATTCCAATTGATGACCTATTTCTCGACTTCAGTATTTATTTGTTTTTTTAAGAGGGAAGCAATCGAAAAAGAGGATCTGCTATGAAGAAGAATAGGCTTGGACTCTTAGTATTGGATACATATATTTAGACTCCTAAGGCTGCTGTGGACGGACTTTGGGCTTATCTTGATGGCATTATTTTGAGATGTTTCAGAATGCATTGACATGTGCATACTGTATGACCTGCAGTTGGCCCTCTTCAAGGGGGCTGTGCCTGTAGGTTAGGTGCATGACATGTGAAGGACAGATAACCTCCAGTTTTCCCCAACCTATTAGACCATAACCTCCAAACCCCCAATGACGTGACAAGGCTTTGGAGTAAAATGGCCTTACCGTCTTTTATTTAACAAATAACGTAACTTAAATTAATAACATTTAAAATAACCATCAAACAAACTTTTCTATACCTTGGTGGTCTTTGAGGGCAACGACACACAACTTGGTCACTGCAACAAACTTCTTTAAAACTTAGGCCTCCAGTCGCAGGACACTGACTCGGAGACGATACTCTACATCTGCAGTGACCTACATTTTTACCCCTTCCTAGTTAAACCCATCTTAACCAGAAGGTACCCGAGAACCCCAGATGGATCCCAACCATAATATAGTCCAGCCTTCTTCTCTTCCTCCAAAGACCCACCACTGCCAGGCTGTCATGACAGCCTCACTGTAATACTGACCAAACATCGGGAGGGTGGGTGTGAAGCTTCTCTTCTCTCACGACTGACTCCAACTACTTCCTTCTTCCCACAAAACTTCTTCCCACAGCCCTTAACCACCCCCCCCCCTTTCCTTAAAGGGGGCAACACTTTCGAAACTACCCCTGCCTGTCCTACTGTCCACCTATGTCATGCTGTCCCTCCGCCCATTCCTTTCTCTTCTTTTACTCCGGGACTCCCTGTACTTACGGTCAGCAGGTTAACATTGGTTTTAGTAATGTGCTACTTATACATGCTGCCCTGGGGAACAAGCCATCAACATTTAGAAAGATTCTGAATGATGGTAATGTGGTCACACTGCTTCTGATAATGACGATGTTGATTGCAGCGGTCAGAAAATGCTAATAGAAGGGTTCAGGCTGGCTGAGTGACAGAAGGTGGCTTTAAAACTGGCACGGAGAAGGCCGTCATAGGTGACAATGAGGACCACTTTAGGTGAACGCACTCAAATGTGTCCCCGGTTATTATTTCAATACTTTTTCCTCCTAGATTTAATAAGATACAAAATATTCCGCTGTACAGCTCCTGTATATGTGTGTGAATCAGTGCCAGGTAGATTTTTTGGAACACTTTGTTTTGTACTTAAGAATACAGTTCATTATGTGTAATTATGTCAGATTTTAAATGTGTGTTTTTTTTTCTGGCTCTGCATGTCAGAATGTTCATTCCTCCATGCTAAATATTATCATAGTGAATTGAAGCCTTTGGGGGAAAAGGATCCTTTTTTTTTCCAGGTGCTAAAGTATTTTTGCCATTTTCTCCAAAGTAGATATGTCAGCCATGGTCATGTGTCCACAGACTGTTGGTTGTTTGCGTGTGAGTGTTTATGTATAACATATAATGTACAGAGTGCCAGGGATGGGACCCGGATGGATTATTAAATGAATGGATGGTCCCAGGATTATTAACTGCTTCCAGTCATTATACATTGGCCTGGGAGGGAACCCTATTGTTCTGGGTGGACGTCATATGACGTCCTCCCCAGAACGCGCCTTGCGAGGCTCCAACTGGCTATGCTTGTAAACAATATATGGCTTCCTTCCATGTCCTGCATTGTGTACAATTGTGTTGCTAGGTGTGATTGGTCACAGTGATCACATGGTACAGACAGGGCCAATCGCAGCACATCTGTACCATAAGATTAGCTGTGGCCAATCACAACAGATCACATGACAGTTGTAAACAATGAATGGCTTCCTTTCATGTCATTCATTTTGCACAATTGTGTTGCCAGCTGTGATTGGTCACAGTGATCACATGGTACAGACAGGGCCAATCACAACACATCTGTACCTCGTGATTAGCTGTGACCAATCACTGCAGATCACATGACAGTTGTATACAATGAATGGCTTCCTTTCATGTCATGCATTGTGTACAATTGTGTTGCTAGTTGTGATTGGTCACAGTAATCACATGGTACAGACAACTCCAATCACAGCACATCTGTACCATGAGATTAGCTGTGGCCAATCACAGCAGATCACATGACAGTTGTAAACAATGAATGGCTTCCTTTCGTGTCATTCATTTTGTACAATTGTTTTGCCAGGTGTGATTGGTCACAGTGATCACATGGTACAGACAGGGCCAATCACAGTGCATCTGTACCTCGAAATTAGCTGTGGCCAATCACAGCAGATCCCGTGACAGTTGTAAACAATGAATGGCTTCCTTTGTGTCATTTTGCACAATTGTGTTGACAGGTGTGATTGGTCACAGTCATCACATGGTACAAATGGGGCCAGTTACAGCAGATCACATGACAGTTGTATACAATGAATGGCTTCCTTTCATGTCATTCATTGTGTACAATTGTGTTGCTAGCTGTGATTGGTCACAGTGATCATATGATACAGATGGGGCCAATCACAGCGCATCTGTACCATGTGATTAGCTGTGTCCAATCACAGCTAATCACAACAATACACACTTTCATTCAGTAAAAATGTTTGCGTATAGCAGTGAATTTCATGTAATCATAGTGTGTAAAAAAATGTAAAATCCTGATCATTTTGTCTTTTTGCTTGTTTGTTTTTCTTGTCCTTCTTATGTTGCTTTTTATTTATTTTATTTTTTTCGTCCTTTTTATGTTCCTTTTCATTCTATTTATTTTTTCTCGTACTTTCTATCCTCCCTGTCATTTCGGGGGGTTTTTTTGTTTTTGTTTTTCACGTCCCTTCTATGTTCCATTTTCATTTTGTCTTTTTGTTTGTTTTGTTTTACCTTACCCTTTCAGTGTTCCTTTTCATTTTGTTTTTTTCTCATCCCTTCTATATTCCTTTTTATTTATTTATTTTTTTCTTCTCTCGTCCTTTCTATGTTCCTTTTCATTCCTTTTTTTGTTTTTTTTGTTTTTTTTCTCTTGTCCTTTCCATGTTCCTTCTCTTTACGATTCTATTTCAAATGACTTCTTTCTATTTTATCTTCCTACCGCTCTTCTCTTTTTTCTATTCCCTCTCCTTAGAACATATCATTCGATTATCTCAGGTACAATCTCCCATTTAATCTGCTATATTTACCAACCTATACAACAAATGAAGAATTACGTTTTTTTTTTAAATTCTGGTTTATGATATTGTTTGCTTGACTGTTATATCTCCCATGGGAACGTTTCTTTCCGCTATATACACTTTATTCCGTACTTGTTATATTTGTTACACGTAAAAATTTTCTAATAAAAAAAAGTTTGGAAAAAATTTGTTTCACAAAAAACAAGGATATTGGTTATAGTATGGAATGTTCTAGGAGCTCACCAGAGGGCTTGTTGTATTGGAATCAAAAGTTATTACAAGCGCTGTAGCAAAAGTAACGGGAAAGTGGGCATAACTTTTTGTTTATTAACTTACATAAGATTTCACATGTTGGTAGAGTAACTCTTCCTCTATAGCAGCCTTTCTCAACCATTTTTTTAACCCAAGAGGAACCCTTGAAATATATTTCAGGTGTTGGGGAATCTAATTTATTAGGGGGTCAATAAAAATAATGCACCTTCCAACGAGGAATGCTCCCTTTTCATTGGTGGTCAGAATGCCACCCTTGCAGACAGCTAAAAAAAGATCTTTGGTGTCGTGCCACTGGCTCTGCCACGTGGGTTTGGACCCAAAACTCTGCAGGCATCTTTAGATGGGAGGTCAATCAGCCACAGATCAAGGAACCCCCTAGCAACCTTTGGAGGAACCCTGGTTGAGAATAGAGACCGACATCCACAGATGGCTATGGAATGTTTATGGAGATGACGCCATTGAGAAGAGCAAGGTCTTGTTATTGGGAACTTTTCTCAATGGTGTCATCTCCGTAAACCTTCTGTGGATGTCAAACAGCCTGCACCACACTTTCATCAACAACTCAATGACAGCACCTTGGTTCTTTCTTTTCCATGGCCAGTAAATAAATAATGGATTCCAAGAGGAAGCAACATGTCGTCATTGAGTTGTTGATGAAGGAGGGGTGCAGGATGTCCAACAACCATAGAAGGCTACAGAGAAGACACCATTGTGAAGAGCAATGTCCTGTCATTGGTAACTCTTGTCAATAGTGTCATCTCCTTAAACCTTTGGAGGATGTCGGACAGCCTGCATTTACACTTGTGGGCAGTACACAGCGCACCCAATTCACCCATCAAAACACGTTGATATTTGCATAACTCCTCCCAAGCAGTGGCGTCACTAGGGTTGGTGTCACCCGGTGCGCAAAAATTGGTGTCACCCCCCTCCACCAACTATAGTCCCTCCTCAGTACAGACCCCCCTCTCTCAGTATAGACCCCCCCCCCACTAAGCACAGATCTTCCTCCCGGAGTATAGATCCTCCTCCCTCAGTACAGACCCCCCACTAAGTACAGACCCCCCCACATGAGTATAGACCCCCCCTCAGTACAGACCCCCC
Source organism: Lithobates clamitans (assembly GCA_037952925.1). NCBI lineage: Eukaryota > Metazoa > Chordata > Amphibia > Anura > Ranidae > Lithobates > Lithobates clamitans. The sequence continues at coordinate 17,342 of JBBGZY010002685.1, forward strand.
TCCATAAGTATAGACCCACCCCTCAGTACAGATCCCCCTCACTAAGTACAGACCCCCCATCAGTATAGACACCCCCTCAGTGCAGACCCCCCCATCATATAGACACCCCCCTCAGTGCAGACCTCCCATCAGTATAGACCCCCTTAGTGCAGACCTCCCCCATCAGTATATACACCCCCCATCTCAGTGCAGACCTCCCATCAGTATAGACCCCCTTATCCTTAGTGCAGACCTCCCCCATCAGTATATACACCCCCATCTCAGTGCAGACCTCCCCCCATCAGTATACACCCCCCATCTCAGTTCAGACCTCCTCCATTAGTATATACACCCCCCTCAGTGCAGACTACCCCGTCAGTATAGATCCCCTTAGTGCAGACCCCCCAATTAGTATAAACACCCACCCTTAATGCAGACCTACCCATCAGTATAAACATCTCCCTCAATGCAGACCCCCCTCAGTATAAACACCCCCCTCAATGCAGACCCCCCCATCAGTATAGACACCCCATCCCCCTCAGTGCAGATCCCCCATCAGTATAGACACCCCCTCCCCCTCAGTGCAGACCCCCCCATCAGTATAGACACCCCCTCTGCCCTCCCTTAGTGCCCCCCCATGTTCATCTAGACTACACATAGTATAGTGTACAGACCTCAGAACAGTCAGTTCGGACGTATACACACAGCGGTGTCCCTCTGTCTCCTCCTCTTGTGTGGATATGGGAGGAGAAGGAGGAGGCGGCTTCAGTCTGCTCCACTGAGGGACATGAGAGATCTGAGAGGAGCAGATTAGTGTAGGGCAGCGGGCAGTGTTAGTGGTGCCACTACCCATGGGTGTCACCCCTCTTTCGGGTGACACCCGGGTGCGGACCGCACCCCCCGCACCCCCCCTAGCAACGCCTCTGCTCCCAAGACCCAACCCATTCTGTGTATCAGGACTAAGGACTCTTGAATGGAATACTGAGGAAGGGTGCTGTGATGGTATCAAAAAAAGTTATGTACAGCTCCCTGCTGACCCCTCCCACCAGCTATGATCTTCCTGAATTGCATAGAGAAGCACAGAGACCCAGCGATGATGTCTTTGGATCTAAAATAAAAGTATGTAATGAAAATGTAAAGATTTCATTAGCAGGTTGATGATGGGAAAAGGGGGGGGGGAGGGGGGGAGCCTGGCAAAGGAACAATTTTAAATGAAACTACATTTTTGTTCTTTTGAATAAACAGGAAGCCGGCTCACCTTTCTCTGGGTAACTGGTGGTTGGGATTGTGTTTGCAGCGCAGGCTCAGGCTGAACAGCTTGCGCGCCGTGTGCTGCATCTTTTGGCGTTGGACGTCTAGAGAATTCTGTAGCAGTTTGTAACGACTTTGCAGTTCCCAATCATTCCCCCAGTGCTGGTGGATGGCTCCGATGCTCAGGAAGTGGCTGCTGGGTAGGCGCCTCATGAAAGATTTAAATTCATCTGCAGAGGAAAATAAAAACATGAAACCGGTATTGATAACACACCTAAAAATAGATTATGGGGAAACTCCACCCTTACTGCCAAAAAATAACATTTCTGAGCGGTATTAAACCCAAAAGCAAACATTGATTATATTGAAGCTAACCAATTCTTAAATGCGGGGGCTGCATTCGTTTTCCCGTTTTAGGCTTTCTTTCTTCTATTTTCATTTGGTGATCCAGCCAGTAAGTCTGTTTTTTTTCAAAAGCACAAGCTCTCCAGTATTGCAAACACACCACAGACCCACAGGCCAAGAAACTAGTGGGCATCAGTGCCATTTCTTTGCATGCACAAGATCCTGCCATTGGCCTCCTGGGATGAGTGATGTGAGCCACACAACAGCATACATTGAACTATGCAAAATGTAAAAGAATACAGCGCTGTCAGGAAAACCATAGCATGACATACATAAATTGATCCAATATATAGACTCCAAATTGAATAATAAGCTGCGGTTACAAAAATGCGAGATACCCACACTAGAAATATAGAATTATAAAAGAAACCGCGCTATATAAACTAAAAGTTAAAAATGAAAAATTAAAATATACACATCAAAAAACTGAGTCCATTTGAAGATAATGTCAATAAATGTCCGACAAAAAATCACCAAGGGATATAACTCTTCATCAACATAATTAGTGACATCACACTCAGTTCACCCTTGGAAGTAGTGTTAGAGATAGGACAGTCCTCCACCTTCAAAACAACTGCCTCTTACCAGCTCCCTTGATCTCTGGTCAGGAGATCAATAGCGCCTTTTGGCTTATAACCCAGCCACAGTCTCAGATATAGATGGATATAAGGTCAGATCGACTCCTCCTGTTGTCCCATACAGCCCATACACAAACTTGTCCAATGGCCAATCATAAAAGGAGAAAAGAAGCCTCCATAGTGTAAAAACATATATAATGTTTATTTGGTAAAACAGTATTGCACTCACATGTAAGCGAAATCATTCAGGCAAAAACAGATGAACGAGCCGGCCGGCTCTCTCTACAAAGCACCCGTAGCTTCCGGGACTGCGTGTGTGTGTTGTGGTGGCGTCAGCACGCCGCTCTCCCTACGCCGTTTCGTCAAACCTGACGTCGTCCAGGGGCACGGGCGGCGTGCTGAACGCCACCTATTATATGCCAGTTAATTTCTAGAAGCACCGCCCAGTCCTGAGGTCCGAGCAGTAAGTGAAACTGTTGCCGCCATATTGCAATGGGGCAAACGCCAGTACAGTCTCAGGGAAAAAAACAAACAAAAACACCGATGGCAATCAGTATCCACCGTCAGTTTCAACTATGTATTAAGTTTATGTATACACAATCAATAATATGAAGGGGTGTGTATAAATAATGTATATTTAATCAATTGTATTAGGATTAGACGTACCACACGGACCACAGTGGCGGCATCTAGTGGCCAAAATTTATATAGCCTGGCCTAAATCATATGGTCAATTTGTGGAGTACCCTAGATACATCAGTTAGATTTCTAATAAGCAAAAAATTGTTAAAAAACATTTTTTTCCCAATTTGTGAGTCCTTCATTCAATTCCCTTATAAAGGGGAAGGGCAAAAAGAAAAAAGAAAGAAAAAAGAAAAGGAAAGAAGGATAGTGTTCAAATTAAAAGTAATATATTCATATTGAACCAGATTGTATAAAAACCCCTAATTATCAATAACAGTTGTACTGTAATTTATCTAAAGGATAGATGAATCACAAGTAGGTACAAACGTGTCAAATCACTGTGTCATGTTATTAGATAATCTGCATTAATTAGTACTTTATAGGGCAACTCAAAAGTCCAATATTCAAAATTGGCTGAAAAATGGTGGGTGTGTATACACACCATCCCCATCCTTTCTCCCAAATAAACTGCTGGGGACTCAGGACTGGTTTAAAAATAATCACCCTAACTGTTATCAATAAATGAATTGACATCTGTGTCTATATTGAGGCCATAGGGGCTATAACAACGTACCCTATGGATCCACGCCATTTCCATCTTGGATAGTTCTCTAACCAGAGATCCACCTCTCCAATGGGCATTATATTTGTCAATGGCTAAAAAAATTGTGTTGGCTGGGTTCCGATTATGGACCTTATCATAGTGTTTGGAGACAGAATGGAACTTAAAACCCGTTTTGATATTCGTGATGTGTTCCCCTAAACGTACCTGCATGGCCCGCTTGGTCCGACCTATGTATTGGAGACCGCACGGGCATTGCAGCAGGTATACAACCTCCGTGGAACTACATGTGATAAAAGGTTCTATTCTGTGCTCTATAGAGGTATTAGTTGAAACAAATGACAATGTTTTTCTCGTTTTGATGTAATTCAAAGTGCAAATTTGACATCTGCGACATTGGTGATAACCCGAAAGGCCCTGAAAAAAGGACAATCTTTTGCCAGGAGGGTCTACTACATTGGGAGCAATGATATTTCTTAGTGAGGGAGCCCCTCTAAATATCACCTGGGGTTTCTTGGGCAGAAAGGTTTTGATCAGTGTATCATTGCCCAACAAATGCCAATGTTTGGCAATGATTTTCTTAATCTGGTAATGTTGGGTTGAGTAACCTGTGATGAAAGGAATGACTGGACTATCCCTCTTTTTAATAGGTGCCATGTCAAGAAGTTCAGATCTATTGCGCCTTTCAACTTCTTTTATGATGGTATCTAGCGGATCACCGTCATACCCTTTCTCCAAAAACCTCTTTTTTAGAATGTCTGCCTGAATTCTGTAATCTTCAACGTTTGAGCAATTGCGTCTCATTCGAACAAACTGACTCCTAGGCACCGACTGGAGCCAGCTGTCCTTATGGCAACTGTCAAGAGGTATAAACGCATTTCGATCTGTTTGTTTAAAGAAGGTAATTGTTTTAAAGGAGTCTGTTTCTTTATAGATGGTTAAATCTAAGAAATTGATCCTTTCCTGACTGGCTTCATGAACAAATCTAATGCCCCTCTCATTGTTATTGATTTGAGAAAAGAAGATTTCCAGTTCAGGAATAGATCCCTCCCAGAGGAGGAGGACGTCATCTATATACCTGGCCCAAAAGACCAGGTGTGGACAACGGTCCTTATAGATGACGTCCTCCTCCCACTTGGCCATAAAGAGATTAGCCAAGCTTGGGGCGTACTTGGCGCCCATAGCGACACCCCTTTGTTGTCGATAATAACATTGATTGTACCAAAAGTAATTATGATTAGCCGCAAAATCTAATAGCTCTATGATGTAATCTTGCTGTTTTGATGGAATTTTAGAAAGAATATTTAAAAAATGTTTTACGGCTGCGAATCCTAAATGGTGTGGAATTATGGTATATAACGAAGTTACATCCGCCGTCACCAACCATGTTCTACTATTGGGTTTCAACTGGGACAGTAAATGGATCACATGCTTTGTATCCTTTATATAGGACGGCATCTGCTGTACCAGGGGTTGCAAAAAGAAGTCTATGTACTTGCCCACCCGGGACGTGACCGAATCAATGCCGCTAACTATCGGCCGTCCCGGGGGGCAAGTTAGACTTTTATGTATTTTCGGCAAACAATACAGGATCGGAACTCTTGGGGCCCTAGGGACTAGAAAAGATTTTTCTTTATCATTGAGTATCCCTTCCTGGAAACCCTTAGTGACCAGTTTCTCAAGCTCACTTTTATATCTAATCACCGGATTTCCAGGTAAGGGGGTATAGGTATCCTGATCTCCCACGATGTTAGACATTTCCCGTAAGTAATCACTCCTGTCGAGAATGACTATCCCACCACCCTTATCTGCGGGCCGGATTACAATCCCCTTATTATTACAAAGGGAATCCAATCCTTCTTTCAAAGTCTTAGTCATCTTCTGGTTAGCCACTTTCAGGGAGTCTAGGTCTCTGAGGACCACATCCCTAAACACCCTTAATGACGGTGCCAGAGTGCCCGGAGGGTTGAAGGTGGAAGCATTAGCCAGTCCAGTGTGTTGGTACTCATGTACAACTGGCAGCCTACAACCCTCTGAACAATTGGCAAAATGTCTTTTGATATTGATCTTTCGGACGTATTTATGGACGTCCATATATGTTTGGAATTTATTTAGTTTTGAACTATAATAGTATGGACTTTATTTTCCTTGAGATCCTTGAGATCAGGGCCAGGACATGGGGTGGGCAGAAGGGACGGCTGCCCTGGGCGCAACGGTTTATTACAGGAATGGGGGCTCCCTGACCCTAACCCTAAGGGAAGGAGTCGGGGGGGGGAGCAGTTTGGTATCTTTGCCCTGGATGTTGGATGACCTTGTCCCCGCACTGCTTGGGATGGCTCAGGAGGTTGTATTCTCTATAATGTAGATTTGAGACATTTACAAGTTGAATTGCTTTTAGACTAATAGCAATATGAAGAAGTCATGTTTTATTAACAGTGTACTCAGTCCAAAAAAAAAAAAAAAGATTTAAAATTATGTCTATTGCAGCAATAAAAATGGGATGGATGTTTTAACTCTTCTCTGCTCTATCCAAAACAATCAAGAAAGTTTTGGCTGGACATAAACTTCAAAGTGACTTTGTCAGAGCCCTGAATAAAAAAGTGCCCTTAAGAAGGAGAAAGTGAATACTTTAACTCCTGAAGAAGTCTTCCTCTGCATAAGGGTGGTGCTTGCAGCAGGCACCCTGCCCTGATCCAGAGAAAGACTTCTTCAGGAGCTGACACTTCTGGGAGTGTTGAGCTCCTGTGTTCCCCAGGAGTTCAACACTCCCAGATGACCAACAGAAGAAGCCCTACCCTTCCCAGATGGTCCACAGAAGATGCCCTTCCCATTCCAGATGGTCCACAGAAGATGCCCTTCCCATCCCAGATGGTCCACAGAAGATGCCCTTCCCTTCTCAGTTGGTCTATAGAAGATGCCCTTCCCAGATGGTCTATAGAAGAAAGTGAATATTTACTTCACTTTCTTCAGGAGCTGACACTTCTGAGAGTGTTGATCCTTTGTGTTCCCCAGAGATCAACACTCCCAGATGGTCCACAGAAGATGCCCTATCCCTTTCCAACTGGCCCACAGAAGATCCCCTTCCCATCCCAGATGGTCCACAGAAGATGCCCTTCCCTTCCCAGATGGTCCAGAAGAAAGTGAATATTTACCTCCCCTCTTCTGGAGCTGACACTTCTGGGAGTGTTGATCTACTGTGTTACCCAGGAGATCAACACTCCCAGATGGTCCATAAAAGATGCCCTATCCCTTTCCAGCTGGTCCACAGAAGAATCCCTTCCCATCACAGATGGTCCTTAGAAGAAAGTGAATATTTACCTCCCCTCTTCAGGAGCTGACACTTCTGGGAGTGTTGATCTCTTGTGTTCCCAAGGAGATCAACACTCCCAGATGGTCCACAGAAGATGCCCTATCCATTTCCAGCTGGTCCACAGAAGATGCCCTTCCCATCCCAGATGGTCCACAGAAGATTCCCTTCCCATCTCAGATGGTCCATAGAAGAAAGTGAATATTTACCTCCCCTCTTCAGGAGCTGACACTTCTGCGAGTGTTGATCTCTTGTGTTCACAAGGAGATCAACGCTCCCAGATGGTCCACAGAAGATGCCCTATCCAATTCCAGCTGGTCCACATAAGATGCCCTTCCCATCACAGATGGTCCACAGAAGTTACCCTTCCATTTCCAGATGGTCCACAGAAGAAAGTGTTGATCTGCTGTGTTCCGCAGGAGATTAACACTCCCAGATGGTCCACATAAGATACCCCATACCTTTCCAGCTGGTCCACAGAACATGCCCTTCCCATCCCAGGTGGTCCACAGAAGATTCCCTTCCCATCCCAGATGGTCCGTAGAAGAAAGTGAATATTTACCTCCCCTCTTCAGGAACTGACACTTCTGGGAGTGTTGAGCTCCTCTGTTCCCCAGAAGATCAACCGTCCCAGATGGCCAACAGAAGATGCCCTTCCCTTCTCAGATGGTTCAAAGAAGATTTCCTTCCCTTCCCAGATTGTCCACAGAAGAAAGTGAATATTTACCTCCTCTCTTTAAGAGCTGACACTTCTAGGAGTGTTGAGCTCCTCTGTTCCCCAGGGGATCAACACTTCCAGATGGCCAACAGAAGATGCCCTTCCCTTTCCAGATGGTCCACAGAACATTCTCTTCCCTTCTCAGATGGTCCACAGAAGATCCTCTTCCCTTCTCAGATGGTTCAAAGAAGATCCCCTTCCCTTCCCAGATTGTCCACAGAAGAAAGTGAATATTTACCTCCTCTCTTTAAGAGCTGACACTTCTAGGAGTGTTGAGCTCCTCTGTTGCCCAGGGGATCAACACTTCCAGATGGCCAACAGAAGATGCCCTTCCCTTTCCAGATGATCCACGGAATATGCCCTTCCCTTCTCAGATGGTCCACAGAAGATCCTCTTCCCTTCACAGATGGTTCACAGAACAAAGTGATTATTTATCTCCCCTCTTCGAGAGATGACACTTCTGGGAGTGTTGAGCTCCTCTGTTCCCCAGGAGATCAACACTTCCAGATGGCCAACAGAAGATGACCTTCCCTTCCCAGATGGTCCACAGAAGAGACCCTTTTCTTCCCAGATGGTCCACATAAGATGCCCTTCCCTTCCCAGATGGTCAACAGAAGATACCCTTCCCAGATGGTCCACAGAAGATGCCCTTCCCTTCCCTTTCCAGATGGTCTACAGAAGAAAGTGAATATTTACCTCCCCTCTTCAGGAGCTGACACTTCTGGGGGTGTTGAGCTCCTTTGTTCCCCAGGAGATCAACACTTCCAGATGGCCAACAGAAGATGACCTTCCCTTCCCAGATGATCCACAGAAGAAAGATTCTGCCCATGACCCCAAATCACCAGATGTGAACGGGACATTAGAATATACATTCGTTTCAATAAGAAAATTTAAAAGAGCAGGAAAGGCATACTTTTCTTGAGTGCACATTTTTCTAACAGCGAATGTAGTTTTTCCTTCGGGGGGAAAGTCCTTTCCTTCCAAAATCAAATGTAAAAAGCAAACAAAATTTTGAACGGTGTTTGTCAAGCCATCGCTTGTACTGAGAATTCATATGAATTTTTGTACGAGCGTTCTTTCGAAAATCGACTAGTGTATGGCCAGCTTGCCGCTCACTCTAGCATCACCCCTCAGCAGCCACAGGTATTTTAACCCGGCCTCGGAAAACCAGCGCATACCCTGGTATCTCCATCAATGTAAAATATACCGGCGAGACTTTGCAGCTCATATTCCTCCAGCAGCGCACAGTAATGGGTTCATAGGAAAACACATGGAAATGAAAAATTCAAAGAAAGTCGCCGTATTGTTTGTTTACCGCTGTGCCCGTTAATAACTTCACAAAAAAAAAAAAAAGTCTTCCTAAAGCAACTCATTCCAAAGTAATTATCCCGAAATAAAGGAGCAGAGAGCAATATATTCTCCGACATCACCGCCAGCTTTGTGAACGTCGAATCCTTTTGATGTAGAGGCAATCTTTGTTAAAGTGCATGTCTAGGTCATTTTTTTTTTTCAAGTTTTGGATGGAGGGGTACGGGGGTCAGATCTACTGTTAGGTTTTTTTTTTCTTTGTTTTGTTTTTTTTTAACTATAAATTTTTATTAAATTCACCTGCCAGAAAGTCGATTTTGTTGCTGGATGGGGGTCTATTGATTCTTTGGGGTGTTTGTTGTTGCTGGTGGGCCTATTGTTGCTGGGATAAGGGGTTGTAGTGTTGCTAGGGGGGGGCCTATTGTTGCAAGAGGGGGGTCTATTGTTGCTGGTTGGGGGGGGGCTTGTGTTGCTCATGGGGGATCTATCGTTGCTGTGGAAGATCTACCGTTGCACAGGGTCTTTACTATTGCTGGTGGGGAGTCTTTTGCTGCTGTTGGGAGAGCTATTGTTGGTGGTGGGGAATCTAATTTTACTGTTGGGAGAGTTATTGCTGCTAGTGAGGGGTCTTTTGCTGCTAGTGGGTGATCTATTTTTGCTGGTTAGGGAATCGATTGTTGCTGGTGGGGGTCTGTTTCTTTGGGGTATCTGTTGTTGCTGGTGGGCCTATTGTTGCTGGGATGGGGGTTGTAGTGTTGCTGGGGGGGATCTATTGTTGACGGTGGAGGGGGGGCTTTTGTTGCTCATTGAGGATTTTTTGTTGCTGTGGGGGGGGGGGGTCTACGGTTGCAAGGGGTCTGTGTTGTTGCTGGTGGGGAGTTTTGTGTTGCTGTCAGAAGATCTAATGTTGTTGGGTGGGGAATCTATTTTTACTGTTGGGAGGTCTATTGTTGCAAGTGAGGGGTCTTTTTCTGCTGGTGGGAGATCTATTTTTGCTGGTTAGGGAATCTATTGTTGCTGGTATGGGGTCTACTGTTTCTTTGGGGTGTCTGTTGGTTGTTGCTGGTGAGCCTGTTGTTGCTGGGCAGGGGGTTGTATTGTTTCTGGGAGGAGCTTTTGTTGCAAGAGAGGGGTGTATTGTTGCTAGTGGGGGGGTCTATTGTTGCTGGTGGTGGGGTCTATTATTACTGGTGAGAGTTCTATTGTTCCGGGGGGGGGGGGGGGCTAGTTTTGCTGGGGGGTATTTAGTGTTGCTGGGGAGGGGGGCTATTGATGCTACAGAGGAGTTACTGCTGCAGAAGGGGGTTATTTTTGCTGGGGGGGGCTATTGTTGCAAGATGGGGGTCTATTGTTGCTGGGGGGGTTGTAGTGTTTCTGGGGGGGCTATTTTTTCTGGGGGTATTTATTGTTGTTGGGGAGGGGAGCTATTGATGCTGCAGAGGAGCTACTGCTGCAGAAGGGGGTTATTGTTGCTGGGGGGGCTATTGTTGCAAGGGGGGTTTATTGTTGCTGGAGGGGTCGTAGTGTTTCTGGGGGGGCTATTTTTGCTGGGGGTATTGATTGTTGTTGGGGAGGGGGGCTATTGATGCTGCAGAGGAGCTACTGCTGCAGAAGGGGGTTATGTTGCCTTGGGGGGGCTATTGTTGCAAATAGGGGGTCTATTGTTGCTGAGGGGTTGTAGTGTTTCTGAGGGGGCGATTTTTGCAAGAGGAGGGATCTATTGTTGCTCATGGAGGATCTATTGTCGCTGGTGGTGGGGTCTATTATTGCTGGTGAGAGGTCTATTGTTCCTGAGGAGGTCATTTTTGCTGGGTTGGGGGGGTGCTATTGATGCTTCAGAAGAGCTACTGTTGCAGAAGGGGGTCCATTGTTGCTGGTTGATGCTTTCAAGAAAAAAAAATGGTTTATATTTGCCCTAGGCTGGAAGCGACGTCATGATGTCCCTCCAGCCTCCTAGATCATAGAGGTGAGGAGAAACAACCTCTGTGGCAAGCTGCGTGAACCGTTGGATAGTTTCTCAGGCTCGCCGGTGAGAACGGCAAGCCCAAAAAACACTGGCGTGCGACAGAAGAGGGGCGGTGACCTCTCCCGCTGCTTCTAAAAGCGATCCAGAAGCTAATAAGATGCTCGGATCACTTTTATCAGAGAGAGAGGATCGTCGGTTGATAAAAAAATAAAAACTACTGGGGTTATGGCTAATAGCTTCAACCACTTCAAACCCCGTTACGTAAATGCGCGTTAGGGGTCTCGAAGTGGTTATAAGGGCTCTTTGGCAAGCAACCATCCAAGACCAATAGAAATCCAAAGAACTGGTAGACCATTTTCAACCAAGCAGAGTTCCTTTAAGAGGGGAAGAAAACCAGCTCACTTTGTAAGATAAAAGAATCAATTCTGGCCGAGGCTCCTCTAATGAAAGAAGACTTCAAAGCGTAAATCTTTCATCTCATCTCCAAGAGAACGTTGCTTTGTAAAAGGATATTTAATCTTTTTATTGACCCACTGAAAAGGGAAGGCAATCCTGAATAAATGGAATTATCATTGCCTGTCACGTTTAACCAATAATCAATAATGCTAAGTGATCCTTTAAATCAATTTCAAGCAAGTTTGAGTATGAGGGCATTCTAAGGCAGAGAACGTCTGATGGGAGTCTGTATCTGCGAGGAACAAACCAGACTGGGGAGGGGTGAGCTGTACTGGCCAAGTTTAGATGCGTGAATGTGGGGGGTCACTGAGGGACACAGAGGAGCTTGGACCATGGAATGCAGATGACAGATTGGTGACCAGATGAGACGCGATTACCCATGGAGACTTAGCCATCATGGTGACAGCAGACACCGGATGCTGCGGTGACTTTGGGAGACACCAGATACTGAAAAGACAGGCAGTTCGGGATTTAGGGTGCCTGCAAGTTCAGTGGAGGGGAGGACCCCGAGAAGGGTCGAGGTGGAGGGGACTAAGTAGTCACCTGGTATTCACCAAAGCACCCCTCAAGGAACGATGGATTTTCCTGCTGATGGCTCCCAAGTTGTGGTCTGCTTAACTCACCAGATCAGGCAGCCACAGGGGAGGAAAAGTCTGATACACAAAATATAGTTGCTGGAAGCACTGAGGTGTTGGGAGCACAGGCGCACTGGAGGTCTCCAAAAACAGAGGTTTGGCCTGTGGGCCGGATACAGTCCTACGCTTGCCTTTATCCAGCCCCTGGGGCACTATTTCTTCCTCTGATATGTGCCACCTTTCCCTCCAGTGATACCCAACACTGGCTCACTGTTCCTTCCACTGATACCAATGATGGGGCACTATTCCTCTCACTGATACCAATGATGGGGCACTATTCCTCCCACTGATACCAATGATGGGGCACTATTCCTCCCACTGATACCAATGATGGGGCACTATTCCTTCCACTGATACCAATGAAGGGGTACTATTCCTCTCACTGATACCAATGATGGGGCACTATTCCTCCCACTGATACCAATGATGGGACACTATTTCTCCCACTGATACCAATGATGGGGCACTATTCCTCCCACTGATACCAATGATGGGGCACTATTCCTCCCACTGATACCAATGATGGGGCACTATGCCTTCCGCTGATACCAATGATGGGGCACTATTCCTTCCACTGATACCAATGATGGGGCACTATTCAGCCCACTGATACCAATGAGTGGGGTGATATTCCTCCCACTGATGTCAATGATGGGACACTATTCCTCCCACTGGTACCAATGATGGGGCACTATTCCTCCCACTGATACCAATGATGAGGCACTATTCCTCCCACTGATACCAATGATGGAACACTATTCCTCCCACTGATACCAATGATGGGGCATTATTATTCCTTCCACTGATACCAATGATGGGGCACTGTTCCCCCCACTGATACCAATGATGGGGCACTATTCCTCCCACTGATACCAATGATGGGACACTATTCCTCCCACTGATACCAATGATGGGGCACTATTTCCCCCACTGATACCAATGATGGGACACTATTCTTCCCACTGATACCAATACATCCTACTGATTGAGACAGTGTCTACTCCCACTGATGCTGGGGGCATTTTCTACTCCTGTTGTTCGCAGTCCGGCTCCCCAAAGTCTGAAGGACAGTAAACTGGCCCTTTTGTTTAGAAGGTTTGTGTTCTAATATAGTCAATACTTTATTATAAAAAACAAAAGTGTGGCGCTAAGTGAGCAAGTGAATAGCGTGTGAACCTGGACGGGTAAAATAGGCAATGAAAAATTGAATGTGAACAAAACCATAACATAAAAGTCCAAAGTGAATAATAAACATCTACGGAAGGTCCTCTAGAGTTCAGAATAAAGTGAAAGGTCTTTCTTGGATAATCCGGGATGAAACTTTAAAATACAGTCAGAATTACCAGATTCGATGGACACGCGTACTGGTGGGTCAAACAGGCACTCTTGAGGGAATGTCCTCAAACAGGAGCTCCTATCACTGGAAAAACGGTAGAAGGGTTCCACCCATGGTTGAATGAGGACTATCAGATATCCATGATGGACTCCAAAACATGCGATGCATCATATAAAATGGTGTGCATGAAAAACAAATGATCCGCACATAGTGTGATACTGTTTGACATCTAATGGCAAAAATGAACGTTTACGCTTATAGCAAATCTGATAAAACAAGCTTGTAATTAAAATGGAGTATAGGCAACGATTCCAAAAGCATTGTTGCCTATATGACACAACATGTTTCGTCCTATTGGACATCATCTGGGGTATACCCCAGATGATGTCCAATAGGACGAAACATGTCGGGTGATGCTCTTGGAATCCTTGCCTATACTCCATTTTAATTACAAGCTTGTTTTATCGGATTTGATGTAAGTGTAAACCCCCTTTTTTACCATTAAATGTCAAACAGTATCACACTATGTGCGGATCATTTGTTTTTCATGCACACCATTTGATGTGATTCATTGCATGTTTTGGAGTCCATCATGGATATCTGACGGTCCTCATTGAATTTTGAGATTTCTGTAATTTGCAGCTCACAGTTCCATAATTTTTTTGTATATAATTTTGAGTGAATAGAGGGGGGTTTCAGTCCATATTGTTGGCCTTCATTTTTTTTTATGGTTTTGTTGTTAAATTTAGGCACATATAATAATATACGATATAAAGTCACGATCCCACTAATGTTGGATAATCACACCACCCAATGCTTCTTTAATATTAACTACCAGAGTTGCTGCCTTAACTACCAACCTAAGATCCATATTATTTAAAGCAATTGATTTATAACTTGAACATGTAGTGGGGGTCTTTCCATTTCCCTTTGATGTTGATAAGGTGTGAAAAAAATTCTGAGTAATAAATGTGTTAGCGGATCTAATGAGCCACTAGGAAAAAAGAGTGGATAAAATTCTGGAGACCGGCTGTTTTCCCAGTCTCTGAAAATGTAAGTGCTTCTTGAAATTCAACAGTATTAATTAAACTATTATGGATCACATTGTTCCTGAGATATACTAGGGAGTATTTATATTATCTGCTGGAGTCTGATGATATAATAGAACTGAAAGAGTTCATCAGCAATGGTCCGCACTGAGAATTTAAAGAAGAGAGCAGAGAAAATAGATTGTTTTGAAAAAAAAAAATAATAAAAAAAAAATGTTTTTTTTGTAAAATATATATAAAAAATATTATATTATATTATTATATATTATATATTTTTTTGAGAGACAAATATATATATATATATGTGTATATATATATATATATATATATATATATATATATATATATATATATATATATATATATATATATACTATATTGTCAAAAGTATTGGGACAAAGACTAGGATACCATTAAGGTTCATAGGCGTGTAAAGGCAGGTGTCCCAATACTTTTGACAATATAGTGTATATATTGTAATATTTTGGGGGTCCGGATCACTAACCAGCCGTGTTTGTAAAAGCAAGCAGTTTTTATTTCCTCAAAACAGACAAACAAAACATTTCTTCAGAATAAACCAAACAAAAATAGTCCATAAACTTCTGATGTGATTTGGCTCACCGCCAGCATAAACCTGACCCACCACAGGGTTTAAAGTTCCTGCTGGCTTCAAGGGCTTCCAAGAAAATGGCCCTGGAAGAAGAACATTCCCATAGACACAGTCCTAAACCTTGGACAGCCTTCCCAGAAGAATTTAAGCTTTTATAGCTGCAAAGGGTGGGCCAACTCAATATTGAACCCCACGGACTAAGACACCAGTAAAGTTCATGTGCGTGTAAAGGCAGGCGTCCCAATACTTTTGACAATATAGTGTATATAAATGCACAAAACTGGAGTACCCACTCTAAAATATAATCGCATAATAATAATAGTCATCATCACATAATCACATAATAATCATCACATCATCACATAATAATAATCACATAATATAGGAAGGATAGGAGTTAAAAAAGAACAGACTCTTAGCTATTGTTATTGTTGAATGGGATGTGAATTGTTTCATTAAGTCCAAATGGAGTGAATGTCTTGAGATGGTAAATCCATCACGTTTCCATCATGTCCCACGTGACAACCTCTCAAATGAGGGGTCAGTTTGGGGAACCGGTTGCATGGAGAAGAGGAAGACTGTGGGAGCAAGAGCTGAGGTATGTACAACTGGTTTTTAATGGGTTCCCTAAACCAAAATGAGCATTTAACCCTTGGAGGGTTGAGGGAGCCACACTGGCAAAGGTAACTTTTTAGATTTCCTCCAGAGTCCTGTTTTTTTGGGCACATGGTTCTTCCAGTTCCGAAAGCATCGGCACTGAAAAAGAACGCAGCGAACACAGGATGCAAAATATGTCCTATAATGGTTTCACTGTACTCTTTATGTCTTTTTTTCAGCTCGGTATTTGTTTTTCTATTAGGGCGGCAACTACTGAGCCGTGTCTTTTTTAATTAAAGAGCTCCGGTTATTTCTTGTTCTCCTGTATGCCACCTAAAAAGGTTGTGGCTTGCTAAATTATGCTTGTTTTAGATGATCTTTTCAGTTTATGTGTACTGCGTTCTACCTCTGTACGTACAGTACACTTCACTACACACAGCACATTATTACAAAAACAAAAGAGAAATGGGCATTCACTCTCTTAGCTCTGGTCTAATATGTATTTCCAGCGCCCACCTGTGGCTATTTTCGTACTTTAATGGGTCTGTTTATAAAAAAAAATAATTCCGGTGCAAATTTCTCAGCATTCACAGAAGCCCTTGCAAACAAATCCCATAATGTTTCTAATATGTTTATTTCCTATGATCGCCAACTCTATCTAGCAGCCATAATGTGGTATTTTCCCCAAATGAGGTATTCCAGGTAAATACCACATTATAGCCACTAGATGGAGCTGATGATCTTAGGAAATAATCATATTAGACCCATTACGAGGATTATGCTCTAGATGGTGACCCCTCTAGTGATACCGAAAGAAATATATAGGGACTCAGGGCCTCCTCTCTCTTGCTGGAGAGCCCTCTAGTGATATAAAGATCTATATAGAGGAATCAGGACCTCCTTCCTCCTGTTGCTGACACCTCTAGTGATATAAAGATCTATATAGAGGAATCAGGACCTCCTTCCTCCTGTTGGTGACACCTCTAGTGATATAAAGATCTATATAGAGGAATCAGGACCTCCTTCCTCCTGTTGGTGACCCCTCTAGTGATATAAAGATCTCTATAGAGGAGTCAGGACCTCCTCTCTGCTGCGGGTAATCCCTATAGTAATCAAGCTCTATATAAAGAAATGAGGACCTCCTTTCTCCTTCTGGTGAACCCTCTAGGGATATAACAATCATACAGAGAAATCAGGACCTCCTTCCTCCTGCTGGTGGCCCCTCTAGTGATATAAAGATCTATACAGAGGAATCAAGACCTCCTTCCTCCTACTTGCGTTCCCTTTAGTGATATAAAGATATATATAAAGGAATCAGGGCCTCCTTCCCCCTGCTGGTGATCCCTCTAGAGATATAAAGATCTATACAGAGGAATCAGGACCTCCTTCCTCCTGTTGGTGATCTCTCCAGTGCAGTGATGGCAAACCTTGGCACCCCAGATGTTTGGAACTAAATTTCCCATGATGCTCAACTACACTGCAGTGTAGTTGAGCATCATGGAAAATGTGGTTCCAAAACATCTGGGGTGCCAAGGTCCGCCATCACTGCTCTAGTGATATAAAGACCTATATAGTGGATTTAGGACCTCCTAGAGAAATCAGGACCTCCTTCCTCCTGCTGGGGATCCCTCTAGTGATATAAAGATCTATATAGAGGAATCAGGACTCCCTTTCTCTTGCTGGTGATCTCTCTAGTGATATAAAGATCTATACAGAGGAATCAGGACCCCCTTCCTCCTGTTGGTGATCCCTCTAGTGAAGTGATGGCAAACCTTGGCACCCCAGATGTTTGAAACTACATTTCCGATGATGCTCAATTACACTGCAGTGTAGTTGAGCATCATGGAAAATGTGGTTCCAAAACATCTGGGGTGCCAAGGTCTGCCATCACTGCTCTAGTGATATAAAGACCTATATAGGGGATTTAGGACCTCCTACAGAAATCAGGACCTCCTTCCTCTTGCTGGTAAACTCTCTAGTGATATGAAAATCTATACAGAGGAATCGGTACCTCCTTCCTCCTGTTGGACATCCCTCTAGTGCAGCGATGGCAAACCTTGGCACCCCAGATGAACTACATTTTCCATGATGCTCAACTACACTGCAGAGTGCATGAGCATCATGGGGAATGTAGTTCCAAAACATCTGGGGTGCCAAGGTTCGCCGTCGTTGCTCTAGTGATATAAAGATCTATATAGAGGGATCAGGACCTCCTTCCTCCTGCTAGTGACCCCTCTAGTGATATAAAGATCTATATAGAGGAATCAGGACCTCCTTCCTCCCGCTGGTGACCCCTCTAGTGATATAAAGATCTATATAGAGGGATCAGGACCTCCTTCATCCTGCTGGTGACCCCTCTAGTGATATAAAGATCTATATAGAGGAACCAGGACCTCCTTCCTCTTGATAGTGGTCCCTCTAGTGATATAAAGATCTATATAGAGGAACCAGGACCTTCTTCCTCTTGCTAGTGATCCCTCTAATGTTATAAAGATCTATATAGAGGGATCAGGACCTCCTTCCTCCTGCTGGTGACCCCTCTAGTGATATAAAGATCTATATAGAGGAACCAGGACCTCCTTTCGTCCTCTGATGACCCCTCTAGTGACATAAAGATCTATATAGAGGAATCAGAACCTCCTTTCTTCTGCTGATGACCCCTCTAATCATATTAAAATCTATATAGAGGAATCAAGACACCCTTCCTCCTGCTGATGGTCTCTCTACTGATATAAAGATCTATATAGAGGAATCATGACCTCTTTCCTCCTGTTTGTGACCCCTCTAGTGATATAAAGATCTATACAGAGGAATCAGGACTATATAAATGAATCAGGACCTCCTTCCTTCTGCTGGTGATCCCTCTAGTGATATAAAGATCTATATAGAAGAACCGGGACCTCCTTCCTCCTGCTGGTGATCCCTCAAGTGATTTAAAGATCTATAAAGAGATCAGGACTTCCTTCTTCTTACTGGTGACCCCTCTGGTGATATAAATATCTATATAGAGGAATCAGGACCTCCTTCCTCCTGCTGGTGATCCCTCTAGTAGGGTATACGTATCAGCAGCCAGAATGCCTTTGTGAATAATTTTTCCTACCAAAATCTTATGTGACAAAAATTGCATTAATGCTACTATGCCACCACCCACCACAAAAAAAATAAAAAATAAAATATAGTTAGTGCTTAGGCATAAAATAAAAAACAAAACAAAACAAAAAAAAAATTAAAAATAAAACCAAGAGTACATTTTTCCCTAATTGTCAATACTTTTTAACCTCGGTCTGTTTTTTTTTTAAAAACAAAAAAAAATCTAAAATAATGAGAAATTTTAATTTTTTTTTTTTTTTTTTTCATTTGTTTTTTATTTTCTCACATATTTTCACTTTTTTTTCCTCCAGCAATGCCACCACCCACCACAAAAAAAAAAAAAAATATATATATATATATATTTTTTTATTTTTATTTTTTTATTTTTTTGTGGTGGGTGGTGGCATAGTAGCATTAATGCAATTTATATTTATATATATTATCTATATCTATATAGATATATATATATTAAAAATTGTAATAAATTAAATTAAATTTAAAAAAATCAATATTTTTCTTTGCAGAAGCTGCCTTTACAAGAAACTTAGGTGTATGCTGTTTGGAAAATTGTCTCTTTGATTCATTTATATCTGTGATATTTTAAGACACCCATTAAGCCTTCCTTAATCCTTGCATGAATTTTTAATGTGCTAACTTGGAGATGCATAAAATGTTTGCAAAAAAAAAAAAAAAAACATCGTAAACACTGCATCAACCGGTCTCCCATTCATCCTTGTATGCAGGACCAAAGAATGAAACAGAGATATACTAATTAATATAAATGATTAGCAATATAAATAGTTTCTCTAGAGCATCATCTGCATATAGCTTCCATTTTTTATTGAAAATTAAATACCACAACAAAAATCATTCCATAAAATGCTAATCCAATCCTGGCAGCCTCGGCCATTAATCTGGAGTCGAGGAGTCCACTCCGTTTTCATTAGTTAGATTTTTATTTAATTTTCTCGGGCTGAACGAGACCTGCAAGCGGCGTCCAGGCTTTGGCCTCTTGTGATGTGCAGCCTCGCTCTACGGGAAATGCATTTGTCATAGACCATGCATAAAAACAATATTTTCTTATTATCTGGAGGGGGGGGAATGGAATCACAGAGAGACACTGACGGCTACACATGAGAACGCCTAAGCGCCGGCTTGGGATTTTCCCTGAACTAGCGAAGAGCGAAATTGACAGCTTTTTTTAAGGGTGTAATAGGCTTTAAATGGTCCCTGAAGGTTACAGAAGCATTTCTTTTTTTTTTCTTTTTTTTTTTTTTCATTTATGCTGGACCTGGTCAAACAACAGCCTCTCATTATTTGGGTGCTTCTTTACTGCAGGAATAAAAAAAAGCAACATTTTATTTTATTTGTACATTTTTTTCTTTTTTTTATTCATTTTGCTGGAGGAAAAAAAAGTGAAAATATGTGGGAAAATGAAAAGCAAATGAAAAAAAAATAAAAAATTAAAATTTCTCATTATTTTAGATTTTTTTTTTTTGTTTTTACTGGAAAAAAAAAAAAAACAGACCGAGGTTAAAAAGTATTGACAATTAGGGAAAAATGTACTTTTGGTTTTATTTTTAATTTTTTGTTTGTTTGTTTTGTTTTGTTTTTTATTTTATGCCTAAGCACTAACTTGGGATTTTCCCTGAACTAGCGAAGAGTGAAAGTGACAGCTTTTTTTAAGGGTGTAATAGGCTTTAAATGGTCCCTGAAGGTTACAGAAGCATTTCTATTTGTTTTTGTTTTTTTTTTCATTTATCCTGGACCCGGTCAAACGACAGGCTCTCATTATTTGGGTTATTTTTTTACTGCAGGAAAAAAAAAATATTTTATTTGTACATTTTTTTATTTATTTTTTATTTTACTGGAAGAAACCAAATAGCTAAAGAACAAAAATGAAAAGCAGAATGAAAGAAAAAACAGACAGTGGGGGAAAAAAGTAAAAATAAAATGATAGTACACAAAATAAAAATCACAAACACAAAAAAAAATACATATTATTGTTTTCTTTCTTGTTTTTTTTATAAAAAAAAATAAACAAAAAATGGACAGAGTAAAAAAAGGTAAAAAATCAAAAGCAAAATTAATAATTTTATTTATTTATTTTTTTTACTGGAAGAAAACAAATAGCGAAAAAACACAAATGAAAAGCAGAATGAAAGAGAAAACAGACAGTGGGGGAAAAAAAGGTAAAAATAAAATGATAGTACACAAAATAAAAATCACAAACACAAAAAAAAAAATACATATCCTTGTTTTGTTTTTTGTTTTTTTATAAAAAAATAAAAATAAAAAATGGACAGAGTAAACAAGGTAAAAAATCAAAAGCAAAATTAATCATTTTATTTATTTATTTTTTTTACTGGAAGAAAAAAACAAATAGCAAAAAAACAAAAATGAAAAGCAGAATGAAAAAGAAAACAGACAGTGGGGGGAAAAAAAGGTAAAAATAAAATGATAGTACACAAAATAAAAATCACAAACACAAAAAAAAAAATACATATCATTGTTTTGTTTTTTGTTTTTTTTATAAAAAAAAAAAATAAACAAAAAATGGACAGAGTAAAAAAAAGGTAAAAAATCAAAAGCAAAATTAATCATTTTATTTATTTTTTTTTTTACTGGAAGAAAACAAATAGCAAAAAAAAAAAAATGAAAAGCAGAATGAAAGAGAAAACAGACAGTGGGGGAAAAGAAGTAAAAATAAAATGATAGTACACAAAATAAAAATCACAAACACAAAAAAAAAATACATATCCTTGTTTTGTTTTTTGTTTTTTTATAAAAAAATAAAAATAAAAAATGGACAGAGTAAACAAGGTAAAAAATCAAAAGCAAAATTAATCACTTTATTTATTTATTTTTTTACTGGAAGAAAACAAATAGCGAAAAAACTAAAATGAAAAGCAGAATGAAAAAGAAAACAGACAGTGGGGGGAAAAAAAGGTAAAAATAAAATGATAGTACACAAAATAAAAATCACAAACACAAAAAAAAAATACATATCATTGTTTTGTTTTTTGTTTTTTTTTTATAAAAAAAAAATAAACAAAAAATGGACAGAGTAAAAAAAAAAGGTAAAAAATCAAAAGCAAAATTAATCATTTTATTTATTTATTTATTTTACTGGAAGAAAACAAATAGCGAAAAAACAAAAATGAAAAGCAAAATGAAAAAGAAAACAGACAGTGGGGGAAAAAAAGGTAAAAATAAAATGATAGTACACAAAATAAAAATCACAAACACAAAAAAAAAAATACATATCATTGTTTTGTTTTTTGTTTTTTTATAAAAAAAAATTAAAGTAAAAAATGGACAGAGTAAAGAAGGTAAAAAATCAAAAGCTAAATTAATCATTTTATTTATTTATTTTTTTAGTGGAAGAAAACAAATAGCGAAAAAACAAAAATGAAAAGCAGAATGAAAAAGAAAACAGACAGTGGGGGAAAAAAAGGTAAAAATAAAATGATAGTACACAAAATAAAAATCACAAACACAAAAAAAAATACATATCATTGTTTTGTTTTTTGTTTTTTTTATAAAAATAAATAAAAATAAAAAATGGACAGAGTAAACAAGGTAAAAAACCAAAAGCAAAATTAATCATTTTATTTATTTATTTTTTTTACTGGAAGAAAACAAATAGCAAAAAAACAAAAATGAAAAGCAGAATGAAAGAGAAAACAGACAGTGGGGGAAAAAAGGTAAAAATAAAATGATAGTACACAAAATAAAAATCACAAAACACAAATATATATATATATATACAAAAACTCAAAAACATGAATAAAATAAAATAAATTGAATTAAATATACCCCCCTCAAAAAAATGATTATTATTTAATTAAAGAGTATTCTTTTAAGTTTACATTTCACCTAAGCCGCACAATGAGTAAAATTTGAGAGTTTTTCTGCTAAATCAGCTCTCGCTCTGGACTTACAACGAGTAGCCAATAGGGAACAGCTCCCGATTATATGACCACTATGACAGCCAATCACATTGGTCACATGATCGCTAAACCTCTCCGGAAACACCCCCTTGGGCTTTATATCTGATACAGACAAAGTTTCAACAAGAAAGAGTTACTTGTAGAGAAAATTCTGCGTAATATTTGATCTATTTTTTTTTTTTTATAGGTATATTAAACAAGGTAACAAACAAAAATTCGATATACTGACACAAAAAAAAAAAAAACATACAAAACTAAAAAGCCTCAAAACCGAAATGACAAGAAAAGTACTAGACTGCTATTAGACAAAAAAATGTAAAAGAACAAGAGTGTGGGCGTCGCCACAAGATAAAATATGTGCAAAACCCGAATCTCTAACAACTTGTATAATATTCACCGTCTTATCTTTTTTCACATTGCAATCTGCAGCTTTTTGTTCAAATAATTCCTGATGATCCTGCCATGAACGTCCTTCAGTCACTTCCTCCTATATAAGGTCTCCCAACTGTCCTCCATGATTAAAGCCTAACTCCAAGTTTTCATTTCACTTCCGTGCCTTCAAAAAGTATTCATACCCCTTGAAATTTTCCACATTTGGTCATGTTACAACCAAAAAACGTAAATGTATATTATTGGGATTTTATGTGATAGACCAACACAAAGTGACACATAATTGTGAAGTAGAAGGAAAATGATAAATGATACAAATAAATGTGTGAAAAGTGTGGGGGGGGGGCATTTGTATGGCGCCCCCTTTACTCTGATACCCCTAACTAAAATCTAGTGGAACCAATTGCCTTCAGAAGTCACCTAATTAGTAAATAGGGTCCACCTGTGTGTCATTTATTCTCAGTATAAATACAGCTGTTCTGTGAAGCCCTCAGAGGTTTGTTGGAGAACCTTAGTGAACAAACAGCATCCTGAAGGCCAAGGAACACACCAGACAGGTCAGGGATAAAGTTGTGGAGAAGTATAAAGCAGGGTTAGGTTATAAAAAAAAAAATCTCCCAAGCTTTGAACATCTCACGGAGCTCTGTTCAATCCATCATCTGAAAATGGAAAGAGTATGGCACAACGGCAAACCTACCAAGACATGGCCGTCCACCTAAACTGACCGGCCGGGCAAGGAGAGCATTCATCAGAGAAGAGCCAAGAGGTCCATGGTAACTCTGGAGGAGCTGCAGAGATCCACAGCTCAGGGGGGAGAATCTGTCCACAGGACAACTATTAGTCGTGTTCTCCACAAATCTGCCCTTTATGGAAGAGTGACAAGAAGAAAGACATTGGTGAAAGAAAGTCATAAGAAGTCCTGTTTGTAGTTTGTGAGAAGCCATGTGGAGGACACAGCAAACATGTGGAAGAAGGTGATCTGGTCACATGAGACCAAAATTCAACTTTTTGGCCTAAAAGCAAAACGCTATGTGTGGGGGAAAACTAACACTGCACATCACCCTGAACACACCATCCCCACTGTGAAACATGGTGGTGGCAGCATCATGTGGTGGGGATGGTTTTCTTCAGCAGGGACAGGGAAGCTGGTCAGAGTTGATGGGAAGATGGATGGAGACAAATAGAGGACAATCTTAGAAGAAAACCTGTTAGAATCTGCAAAAGACTTGAGACTGGGGCGGAGGTTCACCTTCCAGCAGGACAACGACCCGAAACATCCAGCCAGAGCTACAATGGAATGGTTTACATCAAAGCATATTCATGTGTTAGAATGGCCCAGTCACAGTCCAGACCTAAATCACATTGAGAATCTGTGGCAAGACTTGAAAATTGCTGTTCACAGACGTTCTCCATCCAATCTGACAGAGCTTGAGATATTTTACAAAGAAGAATGGGCAAAAATGTCCTCTCTAGATGTGCAAAGCTGGTAGAGACACCCCCAAAAAGACTTGCAGCTGTAATTGCAGAGAAGGGCGGTTCTACAAAGTATTGACTCCGGGGGGCGCCATACAAATGCCCCCCCCCCCCCTCACTTTTCACATATTTATTTGTAAACAATGTTGTAAAGCATTTATCATTTTCCTTCCACTTTACAATTATGTGCTACTTTGTGTTGGTCTATCACATAAAATCCCAATAAAATACATTTACGTTTTTTGGTTGTAACATGACAAAAATGTGGAGAATTTCACGGGGTATGAATACTTTTTCAAGGCACTGTATGTAGCTGATGCTACATATAGTTTATATATTGCTGACAGTACGCACATGTATTAGTAATGGACACAGCTTGCCTACCAGGGAAATTATAAGGATTAAACACGACTATCCCCAACATGCAGGTAAACAAGAATGTGCCATTTCAGAAATACAGTAATACATGTTGTAGTTACACTGGGTTGCCACTAGATGTCAGTGCAAAGATATCTATACATTATACATTATATAATGAAATCCAATGCATAAGTGATTCATACACAATATGGAAAGGTAATTCAATGCTTGAAGCAGAACAATTAATTATTATTTTTTCAAATCACCCTTGTGTCTGCCCCCTACTCACCTTTGAACCCCGCCCCTTGTCTCCGCCCCCTTCCCAGTACCGCCCCTTTTAGAGAATACAGAACCAAGTATCAATTTGTGGTACTAAAGTCATTTGTATGGAATCTGTTAATGATCACAAGAAAGGCAGTAAAATGATCAACAATAGCCCCCCTCCCCAACAATAGACCCCCTCCCCAACAATAGACCCCCTCCTCAACAATAGCCCCCCTCCCCAACAATAGACCCCCTCCCCAACGATAGCCCCCCTCCCCAACAATAGACCCCCTCCCCAACAATAGCCCCCCTCCCCAACAATAGCCCCCCTCCCCAACAATAGACCCCCTCCCCAACAATAGACCCCCCTCCCCAACAATAGCCCCCCTAACAATAGACCCCCCCGGCAACAATAGCCCCCCTCCCCAACAATAGACCCTCTAGTACTCTCATGCTCCCCAGCAAAAATAGATCTACAACAGTGACAATAGATCCACCCTAGCAATAATAAACCCCCAAGGGCAATAATAGACACCCTCCCAGTAGCATTAGACATCCCACAACAATCAATCCTACCCAGTAACAATAGACCCCCCACCAGCATAAATAGACCCCCCACTAGCAATAATAGATCCTCTAGTACTCCCATGCCAGTACATACATTCCCTAAACAATTGACCCCCACCAGCTACAATAGACCCTCTAGTACTCCCATGCCAGTACATAAATTCCCTAAACAATTGAACCCCCCCGCCAGCAACAATAGACCCTCTAGCACACCCATGCCAATACATACATTCCCTAAACAATAGAACCCCCAGCAGCAACAATAGACCCTCCAGCACTCCCATGCCAGTACACACGTTCCCTAAACAATATAACCCCCCACCAGCAACAATAGACCCTCTAGCACTCCCATGACAGTACATACATTCCCTAAACAATATAACCCCCCACCAGCAACAATAGACCCTCTAGCACTCACACGCCAGTACATACATTCCCTAAACAATTGAATCCCCCAACCAGCAACAATAGACCCTCTAGCACTCCCATGCCAGTACACACATTCCCTAAACAATATAACCCCCCACCAGCAACAATAGACCCTCTAGCACTCCCATGCCAGTACACACATTCCCTAAACAATATAACCCCCCACCAGCAACAATATACCCTCTAGCACTCACACGCCAGTACATACATTCCCTAAACAATTGAACCCCCCAACCAGCAACAATAGTCCCTCTAGCACTCCCATGCCAGTACACACATTCCCTAAAAAATATAACCCCCCACCAGCAACAATAGACCCTCCAGCACTCCCATGCCAGTATATAGACCCTCCAGCAACATAGATCCACCCTAGCAACAATAGATCCACCCCAGCATCAACTGGCCCGACAACAATAGATCCTGCCCAGCAATGCTACAGCCCCCCACCAGCAACAAAAGACCCTCCAGCACTCCAATGCCAGTACATACATTCCCTAAACAATTGAACCCCCACCAGCAACAATAGACCCTCTAGCACTCCCATGCCAGTACATACATTCCCTAAACAATAGAACCCCCCACCAGCAACAACAGACGCCCCCAGCTACAATACATCTATCCTAGTAACAATAGTCCCCCCGCAATAATAGATCCACCCTAGCAACAATAGATCCACCCCAGCATCAACTGGCTCCGACAACAATAGATCCTGCCCAGCAACACTACAGCCCCCCCACCAGCAACAACAGACCCTCCAGCACTCCCATGCCCAGTATATACACTCTGCCCAACAACAATTGACCCCCCACCAGCAACAATAGACCCCCCAGCAACACTACAACTTTCCACCAACAAAAACAGACCCTCCAGCACTCCCATGCCAGTATATAGACCCTCCAGCAACATAGATCCACCCTAGCAACAATAGATCCACCCCAGCATCAACTGGCCCCGACAACAATAGATCCTGCCCAGCAATGCTACAGCCCCCCACCAGCAACAACAGACCCTCCAGCACTCCCATGCCAGTATATACATTCTGCCCAACAACAATTGACACCCCCCACCAGCAACAATAGATCCTACCCAGCAAAACAGCCCCCACCAGCAACACTATAACCTCCCACCAGCAACAACAGACCCTCCAGCACTGCCATGCCAGTACATACATTCCACCCGAAAACAATGGACCGCCACCAGCAACAATAGACCCCCACCAGTAACAATAGACCCCCCAGCAACAATAAATCTATCCTGGTAACAATAGACCCCCCCCCCCCGCAATAATAGATCCACCCTAGCAACAATAGATCTACCCCAGCCACAACTGGCCCTGACAACAATAGATCCTGCCCAGCAACCAGCAACAATAGATCCTACCCAGAAACAACAGCCCCCACCAGCAAAACTATAACGTCCCACCAGCAACAACAGACCCTCTAGCACTGCCATCCCAGCATATACATTCCACCCGAAAACAATGGACCGCCACCAGCAACAATAAACCCCCACCAGTAACAATACATCTATCCTAGTAACAATAGAACCCCCCCCCCGCAATAATAGATCCACCCTAGCAACAATATATCCACTCCAGCAACAACTGGCCCTGACAACAATAGATCCTGCTCAGTAGCACTACAGCCCCCCACCAGCAACAACAGACCCTCCACCACTCCCATGCCAGTATACCAGTATATACATTCTGTCCAACAACAATTAACCCCCCACCAGCAACAATAGATCCCACCAAGCAAAAACAGCCCCCACCAGCAAAACTATAACCTCCCACCAGCAACAACAAATCCTTTAACATTGCTGTGCCAGTACATACATTCCACCTGAAAACAATGGACCCCCACCAGCAACAATGGACCCCCCCCCAGCTATAATACATCTATCCTAGTAACAATAGACCCCCCCCTGCAATACTAGATCCACCCCAGCAACAACTGGCCCTGACAACAATAGATCCTGCCCAGCAACACTACAGCCCCCCACCAGCAACAACAGACCCTCCAGCACTTCCAATCCAGTATATACATTCTGCCCAACAACAATTGACCCCCCACAAGCAACAATAGATCCCGCCCAGCGAAAAAAGCCCCCACCAACCAGCACTCCCATGGCAGTACATACATCCAGTTTTTTTTTTTACCATGGTAACAAGAACATATATGAAATATAAAGGAGGCGTGATCCCAATTTAGCTGCAATAAGCGGAGGCGCACTTTTCGGTCATCCAATAAAACGATCATCCAGTCCATGTAATGATGTGTATGAAATATATTCACCACGGGGCCAAAGCCAACCCTCCAATCAAATTAGTAATGCCGAGCCGGGTCTAATCTTTCTTCCCTGATAGATGGATGCCAGCCCAGGAAAAAAAAAAAAAACCTTTCCACCTCCCCCCCGGGGCAGCCGGAGCACCAGTAAGCTCATTACACTTGGCCTCCATATTTATACCTGGCATTTCAGCCCGCCAACGCCGGCCACCGGGACCGCCGGATGCAAACCGCAAATTGAATTGGCTGCAGATCCGGAGCTCAGCTGGGGGGAAAACACAGAACATGAAAATCATGTGAACCGAAAGCATTTCCATCCGGGGGGGGGGTCCGAGCAACTCGACTCCCATCGGATCGGGGGGGGGGGGGACCGGGGCGAGCGAGGAGATTTCTAATCGCAATTTAAAATGTGCAGAAACATCAACAGCGTTGTATATTGTATTTTTATAAATGTAATTTATTCATCGAAATTGCGTTCGTTCTGTGAGAATCGTTTATTCCCCCCGGCTATATTCTCTGCAGTTTTTAATATGTAAATGCAGAAAGTACCACATTATTGCCACTAGATGGCACTCAGGAGCATACTTATTGCCTAGGTTAGTCTGCGACATCTAGTGGCCATAACGTTGTTTTTTGTTTTTTCTCCTCAGTAGGAGACGTAAAAGCGTTGAATTATTTTAGAAGCACATGATGTCAGGGCTGGACTCAGCCCTTCCTTCTCTGAGCTGGCCACTCAGCTGTCAGCCAATTGCCAGCTCCTATCTCTCTCCAACGTTACTCAGCTGTTGATGATATCCTGCTCATCAGTCCTGCCTACTTAAGCCGTCCAGGCCAGAGGAGCTCTGCCTTCGCCTTGGTCAACATCACAGAGACTTAAGCCGTCCATTCCAGAGGATCTCTGCCTTCTCCTTGGTCAACATCACAGAGACTATCTCCTGCGTTCCTGTTTAAAGACTTGCTTTGCTGACATCTCTTCTGTCTCCAGATCCTGCTTGCTCTTCCACTGCGTTGATTCCTGACTTCTGGCTTGTCTGACTATTCGTTCCGGTTCCTGAACTCTGGCTACTTTTTACTTTTATTATTAAAGTGTGATTTAACCGTACTTCTGTCTTGGCCTGGTTTCATGGTTCTCCTTCTGGCCAATCGAGAAGCGGGTCCTCCACCGATTGGCCCGAGAGGAGAAGCGATCCTATTGGCTAGCCTAGGAGGAGGGAGGAGATGCACGGTGGAAGGAGGAGGAGCTCCGCCCATGACCTAAATGGGGTAAGTGCGGGGCTGGTGACCGACCGGGAAGGGGGCGGGCATAGGTGTGCGCAGCCTATGGCATTAGGGTTTGCACCTCAAAGCTCAAACACACATGTGTGTGTATATAAATATATATATATATATATACAGTCTACAGTGGAACCTTGGATTACGAGCATAATCCGTTCCAGGACACAAGAATGCTTGTAATCCAAAGCACTCGCATATCAAAGCGAGTTTCCCCCATAGAAGTCAATGGAAACCAAGATAATTTGTTCCGCATTGACTTCTATTGCATGCAATACCACATGTGGCCAGAGGTGGTGGGGGGGCGCTGGAGAGCCTCAGAAATACTCGGGGGCAGCTCGGCTGAACTCGGAAAGGCTCGGAAACACTTGGGAATGGAGTATTTCCGAGTGTTTCCGAGTCATTCCGAGTATTTCTGAACGGCTCCGAAATGTTCCAAGTGTCCCCCCCCCCCACCTCTGGCCAAATGCGGTACTGCACCGCCCATTAGCTTGATTCTGCTCGTTTTGCGAGACAACAACCGAGTCAGAATTTTTTTAAAAAGTTGCTCGTCTTTCAAAGCGCTCGTTAACCGCGTTACTCGTAAACCAAGGTTCCGCTGTATCTCTATCTCTCTCTCTCTCTCTCTCTCTCTCTCTCTCTCTATATATATATATATATATATATATATATATATATATATATATTCTATATATATATTCTATATATGGCAGTAGAGCAGTGGATGACGTCAGTAGGGCACAGGTTGGTGTCAGTAGTTCATTTTTATTATTTTTTTTTTTTATAACTTATTTTTACAATTTTATTATTTTTTATAATATTTTTTTTTTCAAATTACTATTTTTTTTTTTTTTACAATTTTTTAGGAGCCCCATCGGGGGGCTTCGGTGAAATACCAGGGGGTTTAAACAGACCCCCCGATGTCTCACTTTTGAGATCGAGAAAGGGACTGAGAAAGTCTCTTTCTCTGCAGTCAAGCAGCAGGGGGGAATCTGCACAGCACAGCATGATTAGGGTGTGCCCAGGCACACCCTGTGTGCACGCCTATGTGGGGGGGGGGGGCTGGACGTGACGTCATAACGTCACGTCCGGGCCTCTGAGAGTCACAGAGACTGCCGGAGACCATCTGGCCCTAGGTTTCCTCTATAAAAGATCCACAGAAAGTACAAGCCGGCAACTCGACAGCATCTCCATAGAAAGTATTTATTTGAGCATTACAGCAATAACATCATCCAAAAATCTGACGCGTTTCGGCCTTAGGCCTTCATCAAAAGCATTTGCCTAAGGCCGAAACGCGTCTGTATTTTTGGATGATGCAGACGCACCGGAGGGTGGCGGGAGGGGGGTGCGTCCCTTCTAGTCGCCTGTAAGAACGATTAAGAGGCTGAATGGCCACTATAATTGTGGGTGCATTGTTTGCCGCCCCCACCCAAAAAAAAAAAAATAGCACCAGTGGCCACTAAGTTTAACAGTTCTATTTGTGTTTAGTACATCAACCCCAATTACTTTCCCAAGCCCTGACTCTGTAAAGGAATAACACTGACTGAGGGAACGTGGAAGAATCAGGGGGGGCCTGGCTTAGACTGAACTAACTGATACTAAACATGAGGGGGGGGAACAAAGGGATAAACCAAAATCACACAGTAAACGAGTTGTAGTGGCCCAAAACCGCCACTAGATGTCATAACATGATACGATTCAATTCAATACCTATAAGAAAACCAAAGGCCAGATGGTCTCTATGACTCTCGGAGGCCCGGGCGCGACGTTATGACGTCAAGTCCGGCACAGGCGGAAGTAAACATTGCCGGGGACTCGGCTGGAAAGGCCAAGATCATTCATTTTTTGGGGGGGGGATCTTGGTCTTTCCATCCTGAAGGAGAGATGCCTTATAGACCCCCCACCCCACATCTCTCCATAAAGAGGACCTGTCATGCACCATTCCTACTACAAGGAATGTTTACATCCCTTGTAATAGGAATAAAAGTTTAAAATGTTAAACATTTTTAAAGAGTGTAAAAATAAAAAAAATGTAAATAAAATAAACAATTAAAAAAAAAATTCAAGCGCCCCCCCCCGTTCCCGTGAGCTCGCACGCAGAAGAGAACGCATACGTTTACATCCCTTGTAATAGGAATAAAAGTTTAAAATGTAAAAATTTTTTGAAGGGTTTAAAAAAAATGTTAATAAAATAAACAATAAAAAAAAAAAAATAAAGCGCCGCCGTCCCCGCATGCTCGCACGCAGAAGAGAACGCATACGTAAGTTGTGCCCGCATATGTAAACAACGTTCAAACCACACATGTGAGGTATCGCCGCGAACGTCAGAGCGAGAGCAATAATTCTAGCCCTAGACCTCCTCTGTAACTCTAAACAGGTAACCTGTAAAAAAAATGTATTCTCAATCTTAATTTTATTAGAAAATGATTATACAAATAGACAAATATGCATACATTAATGGCATAATCATACCATCAGTCATATCACAAATACATTATACAAGCTTACATAACAAAAACAAAAACAATTAAAGCGTCGCCTATGGAGATTTTTAAGTACCAAAGTTTGGCGCCATTCCACGAAACGTGCGCAATTTTAAAGCGTGACATGTTGGGTATCTATTTACTCAGCGTAACATCATCTTTCACATTATACAAAAAAAATGGGCTACTGTTTCGTTTTTTTTTTTTATTCATGAAACAGTCCCCCCCCCCCAAAAAAAACGCGATTGAAAAATCGCTGCGCAAATACCGTGCGACATAAAAATTTGCAACGACCGCCATTTTATTCCCCAGGGTCTCTGCTAAAAAAAAAAAAAAAAAAAATAGAGATAATATTGTGCAGGTTCTGAGAAAGTTTCTAGAAAAATAAATGATTTTTTTTTTTTTTTTTGTATGTAGGAGCGAAGTGCCAGAGTAGGCTGGAAGTGGTTTAAATAGATTATATGTCTGGCGCGTTTATAAGGTATGTGAGCAGCTTGAGTGGCTTTTATCCCTCCATAAAGACGCAATAGGAATATTTTATCATCAGAGAGACGGGGCCACAGCCTCCTTGTCTAAAACCCAGACACAACATGAAGGATGGGGCCCCTTCTGAATGTCATAGACAAACATCAATACTAACATTTAACATTCTAAAACAGAACAATTTATTATGATGATCAAATCAATGGATAACTATTATCAAGAAAAATTGATTAAAAAAAAAAAAAAAAAAAATATGTTAAGCTACGAACCAAAAAAAAAGGTTTATCAAGAAAAATTGATTAAAAAAAAAAAAAAAAATGTCAAGCTACGGACCAAAAAAAAAGGTTTATCAAGAAAAATTGATTAAAAAAAATAATAAAATAATAAAAAAATATGTCAAGCTACAGACCAAAAAAAAAAAAAGGTTTATCAAGAAAAATTGATTAAAAAAAATAATAAAATAATAAAAAATATGTCAAGCTACGGACCAAAAAAAAAAAAAAAAAAGGTTTATCAAGAAAAATTGATTAAAAAAAATAATAAAATAATAAAAAATATGTCAAGCTATGGACCAAAAAAAAAAAAAAATGTTTATCAAGAAAAATTGATTAAAAAAAATAATAAAATAATAAAAAAATATGTCAAGCTACGGACCAAAAAAAAAAGAATTATCAAGAAAAATTAATTAAAAAAAAAAATAAAATAACACAAAATATGTCAAGCTACGGACCAAAAAAAAAAGGTTTATCAAGAAAAATTGATTAAAAAAAATAATAAAATAATAAAAAATATGTCAAGCTACGGACCAAAAAAAATAAAAAAGGTTTATCAAGAAAAATTGATTAAAAAAAATAATAAAATAATAAAAAAATATGTCAAGCTACGGACCAAAAAAAAAAAAGGTTTATCAAGAAAAATTGATTAAAAAAAATAATAAAATAATAAAAAAATATGTCAAGCTACGGACCAAAAAAAAAAAAAGGTTTATCAAGAAAAATTGATAAAAAAAAATAATAAAATAATAAAAAATATGTCAAGCTACGGACCAAAAAAAAAAAAAAAGGTTTATCAAGAAAAATTGATTAAAAAAAATAATAAAATAATAAAAAATATGTCAAGCTACGGACCAAAAATAAAAATAAAAAAAGGTTTATCAAGAAAAATTGATTAAAAAAAATAATAAAATAATAAAAAATATGTCAAGCTACGGACCAAAAAAAAAAAAAAAGGTTTATCAAGAAAAATTGATTAAAAAAAAATAATAAAAAATATGTCAAGCAACAGACCAAAAAAAAAATTGTCCTGAATGGAACTGGACCTTTCAGTGTAAAGAAATTGCCCAAAAATATGATTTTTGAGGACCATTCTCACTGGTAAGCCTCCTTCCTTTGAATGGACTGGCACCAGAACATACCGGGGGGGGGGACAATTTAATTAAAAAAAAGAAAAAAAAATTGCTGTGAGAATGCTTGAGGCAATGAATCATGAACTTATCGTCGGAATCTGTCTAATATGTTTTATTTCATCACGATCGTCAGCTCCATCTAGTGGCCGTAACGTGATATTTTCCTGACTGGAGTATTTCGGCAAAAATACCGCTTTGTGGCCACTAGATGGAGTTGAATAGAAAATAAATAGATAAATAGAAAACAAACATATTGGGCAGATTACGGCGACTGTGTGAGAATGCTTCAAGAATTTTTTTAAATAAAATATATATATATATATATATATATATATATATATATATATATATATATATATATATATATATATATATTATATATATATATATTAAAAAATATATAAAATATTTTTTATACCCTTAAGAAATATGGGCTTGCAGCATTTTTTATTTTTTTGCAACATAGCACACCATAAGTGTGCTGCCCCTTTGTTATGGTGTTAAGTGCATTGCCAAGGAACATTGGGGTACCCTTAAGAATGAACAGCACGGCACTGCTAACATGTGCGATTATGCACCGCCCCATTGTGATTGGGCCCTAAAAAGAAATGAGTATTTCTAAATCTTGAAGGGTCCACCATCAGGACAAATATTGTATTTTGGCTAGCAAGGCTTGAGTAGTTTCAGCAACAGTCTAAAAAAAAAAAAGCCAGGTAAAAAAAAAAATTGAAAAAATGAAGCGACCATCATGAGCATTATAGGTTGCCCCACCTCTCCGCCTCATCCAATCAGGGAACGCCTTGAATTCCTTGAGGAAAAAATACAAAGCAAATGAATGGTGGCCGAACCTGGAAGTTGTGGGATGGACCTGATCATGTGACCACTGTGATTGTCTCACAGCAACAACTAAGCCTTGATTGGGTGAAACGCGTTAGTAGGGGTGGTCCAAAGGCAGAGACCATCCTTGACTTGTTTGTGGATGGTTTGTACAATACCCATGGATGCCTCTGATCAAACTGGTGTGTGGTGGCTTTTCTCTCCATCACTGTGATTGTCTCACAGCTACAACTACGCCCTGATTGGGCGAAATGCATTAGAAGGGGCAGTCCTAAGGTAGGGATTGCCTTTGCCATGTTTGTGGATGGTTTGTACAATAATGTGGATGTTTCCGGCCGAACTAGTGTGCGGCTGCTTTTCTCTCCATCACCATGATTGGCTCACAGCTACCACTAAGCCCTGATTGGGTGAAACACGTTACAGGGGGGGGTCCTAAGGCAGGGACAGCCTCTGTAATGTTTGTGGATGGTTTATACAATAACTCAGGATGCTTGTGGCCAAACTGGTGTGTGGTGGCTTTTCTCTCCACCACTGTGATTGACTCACAGCTACGACTAAGACTTGATTGGGCGAAATGCGTTAGTAAGGGTGGTCCTAAGGCAGGGACCGCCTCTGTCATGTCTGTGGATGGGTTATACAATAACTCTGGATGCTTGTGGCCGAACTGGTGTGTAGTGGCTTTTCTCTCCACCACTGTGATTCTCTCACAGCTACAACTAAGCCCTGATTGGGTAAAATGCATTAATAGGGGTAGTCCTAAAGCAGGGGCCACCTCTGTCATGTATGTTGATGGTTTATATAATAACTCTGGATGCTTGTGGCCAAACTGGTGTGTGGTGGCTTTTCTCTTTACCACTGTGATTGGCTCACAGCTATGACTAATCCCTGATTGGGTGAAACACGTTACAGGGGTGGTCCTAAAGCAGGGACCGCCTCTGTCATGTTTGTGGATGGTTTATATAATAACTCTGGATGCTTGTGGCCGAACTAGTGTGTGGTGGCTTTTCTCTCCACCACTTTGATTGACTCACAGCTACGACTAACACTTGATTGGGCGAAATGCGTTAGTAGGGGTGGTCCTAAAGCAGGGACCGCCTCTGTCATGTTTGTGGATGGGTTATACAATAACTCTGGATGCTTGTGGCCAAACTAGTGTGTGGTGGCTTTTCTCTCCACCACTGTGATTGGCTCACAGCTACAACTAACACTTGATTGGGCGAAATGCGTTAGCAGGGGTGGTCCTAAGGCAGAGACCACCTCTGTCATGTTTGTGGATGGGTTATACAATAACTCAGGATGCTTGTGGCCAAACTGGTGTGTGGTGGCTTTTCTCTCCACCACTGTGATTGGCTCACAGCTACGACTAAGCCCTGATTGGGTGAAATGCATGAGAGGGGGCAGTCCTAAGGCTCATAGCAATGACTAAGGCTTGAGCTGAACGACATTCACATATTACTGCTGTATTCTGCCATGTAGCTAATAAAGAATTGTTGCAATGGATTGTTACCAAGTAGCCGGCTTCAGAGGATTTTACTGTTGCAGGACAAAGTAATTGTCAGTCAAACTATCACAACGTTAAAAACTGAAAAATGGCCTTGTAATGAAGGGGGATTACAGGCTGGCACTCAAGTGGTTAAGCTGCCCCCCCCCCCCCCCTGCAAAAATGCTGCTTTTCTGGTCCAGGTGTCGAGGCAAATACATTGGAAGATTGGAGGACAACCACACCAATCATACACGGTAATAACAAATGCTAGAGTTGCACGTAAAACGACTCTTGGGATGGTTTCCAGATGTTGTGACTCTTTGAAGGGAGAGACGCTCTTTTTTACTTTAGAGCAATCTATTTAAAAACGCGTCGCCTTCTGTATGTGAAATCAGATTTGTTGTATGGGAACTTGAACGTTCAGCAGCTCGGTGTACATGGGGGGGGGGGGGGGGAGAATGAGCGCCAACCACCAGCTGTTTTGTACCATGTGGGATCTTTGTCGCGGCTCATACCTGCTGCTCGCCGATTCCTCCATTTCCTTTCTATCTAATTGGATTTAAAATAGAGATGATAAAAAAAAAAATAGTTTCTGTATATCTCGTATCTCCTCTCAAGAAACTGCGAGCAGCCGTCGGTAAAATGTCATAATACGAAGGTACGCGCATTTCAGAAATACGCCTTTTGGAAATTAATCAGACACTTCCGAAAAACTTCAAAAACAAAATTTGCATGAATATACAAATATTGCGGAAGTTAAAGTATAGCTAAAGCCCAAACTATTTTTTCAGTAGAGGGGCAGTGGTTCCCAACCTCAGTCCCCAAGTCCCTCCAGCAGACCACGATCTCAAGAATAACTTTGTGTTCCTTTTAAATGGTTTGTCCGGGCCAAGCTGGCCCAAATGAACTATTTACTTGTTGGGCACACTGTATAAACTGTATACTTAGCTACATGCAGTATATAGCTCCATGTTCCCGCAGCACGACAGGAACTTCCCATCCCACTCCCAGAAAAAAAACAGAGTCAGGCTGATCATTGCTCATCCCTTTTATGGGAAGCTTTGTATTCCATTAATAAATATAAAACTTCTTCTGATTGGCTAAGGTGGAGATTATGACATCATCCAGCCACTTCTCAGCCAGTCAGAGGAAGCTTTGTACTGATAAGCACTGTCAAAATTCCTGGGCCCTGATAAAGGGGGAGTCTAGCTCCTGAAACACGTTGATTTTTTTTTTTATATTGTGACATCATCTGCCCGCCTCTCTGCCTCAGCCTAGAATTCCTTAGAGTTAGAGGAAGCCTTTTTTCCTCAGTTAGGGGAAGCTTTATATATTGATAAGCACAATCAAAAATCCTGAGCCCTGATGAAGGGGGAGTCTAGCTCCGGAAACACGTTGATTTTCTTTTCTTTATTGTGACATCATCTGCCTGCCTCTCTGCCTCAGCCAGTCACAGGAAGGTTTGTACTGATAAGCACTGTCAAAATTCCTGGGCCCTGATGAAGGAAGAGTCTAGCTCCTGAAACACATTGATTATTTTTTCTTTATTGTGACATCATCTGCCCGTCTCTCTGCCTCAGCCTAGAGTTCCGTAGAGTTAGAGGAAGCTTTTTTCCTCAGTTAGAGAAAGCTTTATATATTGATAAGCACAATCAAAATTCCTGAGCCCTGATGAAGGGGGAGTCTAGCTCCGGAAACACGTTGATTTTTTTTTCTTTATTGTGACATCATCTGCCCGGCTCTCTGCCTCAGCCAGTCACAGGAAGCTTTTTACTGATAAGCACCGTCAAAATTCCTGGGCCCTGATGAAGGGGGAGTCTAGCTCCTGAAACACGTTGATTATTTTTTCTTTATTGTGACATCATCTGCCCGCCTCTCTGCCTCAGCCAGTCACAAGAGGGTTTGTACTGATAAGCACTGTCAAAATTCCTGAGCCCTGATGAAGGGGGAGTCTGTCACCAGAAACACATTGCTTCTTTTCTTTTTTTTTATTGTGACATTATCTTCCCGCCTCTCTGCCTCAGCCAGTCAGGAAGTTTTGCATTGATAAGCACTGTCAAAATTTCTGAGCCCTGATGAAGGGGGAGTCTGGCACCAGAAACACATTGTTTTTTTCTTTTTTTTTTTTATTGTGAGATCATCTGCCCGCCTCTCTGCCTCAGCCTAGAGTTCCTTAGAGTTAGAGGAAGCTTTTTTTCCTCAGTTGGGGGAGTCAAGCCCCCCAAGACAATTCAATTTTTTTTAATGTGACCTCATTTGCCCGCCTCTTCATCTCAGTCAGTCAGAGGAAGCTTTGTACCGATAAGCACTGTCAATATTCCTGTGCCCTGATGAAGGGAGAGTCTGGCCCCTGAAACATGACTTTTTTTTAAAATTGTGACATCTACCCACCTCCCCGCCTCAGCCAGTCACAGGAAGTTTTATATCGATAAGCACTGTCAAAATTCCTGGGCCCTGATGAAGGGGGAGTCTATCTCCCGAAACATGTTGATTTTCTTTTATGGGGACATCTGCCCACCTCTCTGCCTCAGCCAGTCACAGGAAGCTTTGTACTGATAAGCACAGTCAAAATTCCTGAGCCCTGATGAAGGGGGAGTCTGGCCCCTGAAACATGTTAATTTTTTATTGTGACATCATTTACCTGCCTTTTCACCTCAGAAAGTCACAGGAAGCTTTGTACCGATAAGCACTGTCAAAATTCCTGAGACCTGCTGAAGGAGGAGTCTGGCCCCCGAAACATGTTAATTTTTTTTATTATTGTGACATCATTTACCCGCCTCCCCGCCTCAGCCAGTCACAGGAAGTTTTGTATCGATAAGCACTGTTAAAATTCCTGGGCCCTGATGAGGGGGGAAATCATAGGGCTAAACTCCCCCTAAATCAAGGCTCAGGAAATTTGACAGTGCTTATCGGTACAAAGCTTCCTCTGACTGGCTGAGGCAGGGAGGTGGGCAGATGATGTCACAAAAAAAAAATCAATGCGTTTCAGGGGCCAGACTCCCCCTTCATCAGGGCTCAGGAATTTTGAAAGTGCTTATCGGTACGTAACTTCCTCTGACTGACTGAGATGAAGAGGCAGGCAGATGATGTCACAATAAAAAAAAACCTAACATGTTTTGGGGGCAAGACTCCCCCTTCATCAGGTCTCAGGAATTTTGAAAGTGCTTATCAGTACGTAACTTCCTCTGACTGACTTAGATGGAGAGGCAGGCAGATGATGTCACAATAAAAAAAAAAAAAACATGTTTCGGGGGCAAGGCTCCCCCTTCATCAGGGCTCAGGAATTTTGAAAGTGCTTATCAGTACGTAACTTCCTCTGACTGACTGAGATGGAGAGGCAGGCAGATGATGTCACAATAAAAAAAAAACTAACACGTTTCAGGGGCAAGATTCCCCCTTCATCAGGACTCAGGAATTTTGACAGTGCTTATCAATATATAAAGCTTCCTGCAGTCCTGATGAAGGGGGAGTCTTGCCCCCAAAACATGTTAGTTTTTTTTTTTTTATTGTGACATCATGTGCAAATGCTGATAGATAGCAACAATAGAATGTTGCTAAGTTATTTTCTTTCTAGGTTGGATAGGTTGGATGTTCTTCCTGACCTTTATACAGACTGGGGTGAATCACAGACCGAATACTGCATTATGGCCACTAGATGGAGCTAACGATCATGGTTAATAAAGTATTTATCCCCTATGATCGTCAGCGCCATCTAGTGGCCATAATGTGGTATTCCCTCTATTCTGTATGAATGAAGAGCATCCAACCTGCAGAGAAAATAGCCTAGTAATCTATTTTGACGGCATTCGCAAAGAGCGGACGTTACATGCAAAGCACTTTGAATTCTTTATAAGCACACCCAGAGGTACACTATTGTCAATGGGTCATTCGAATTATTAATGGGCATACTGGCTCATTCATACAGAATGGTGTCAATCATGGAGTGAATACTGCATTATGACCACTAGATGGAGCTAGCTAACGATCATGGTTAATAAGTCTTTATCCCCTATGGTCGCCAGCTCCATCTAGTGGCCATAATGTGGCACTCACTCTATGATTTACTCTATAAACAATAGAGTGAATACCACATGATGGCCACTAGATGGAGCTAACGATCTAGGTTATTAAGTATTTATCCCCCTATGATCGTCAACTTCATTTGGAGTAGGGGGTCAGCAAACTATTTAAACAATAGGCAAGTTGACTGTCCTTCAGGCTTAAGGGGGCCAGGGTGTCGATTTGGAGTAAAAAAAGGTCCTGACATCAGTGGAAAAACCAATGCATTGAACTGTGTCCCATCATTGGTGTCATTAGGCCCAATTGTTGGTGTCATTGTGTGGACTTGGGCCCCATCATTGGTGTCATTAGGCCTCATTGTTGGTGTCATTGGGAGGGATTGTGCCCCATCATTGGTGTCATTGGGGCCAATTGTTGGTGTCATCGGGAGGAATTGTGTCCCATTATTGGTGTCATTGGGCCCAATTGTTGGTGTCATTGGGAGGAATTGTGCCCCATCATTGGTGTCATTGGGCCCAATTGTTGGTGTCATTGGGAGGAATTGTGCCCCATCATTAGTGTTATTGGGCCCAATTGTTGGTGTCATCGGGGGAAATTGTGCCCCATCATTAGTGTCATTGGGCCCAATTGTTGGTGTCATTGGGAGGAATTGTGCCCCATCATTGGTGTCATTGGGAGGAATTGTGCCCCATCATTGCTGTCATTGGGCCCAATTGTTGGTGTCATTGAGAGGAATTGTGCTCCTTCATTGGTGTCAGTGGGAGGGGGAATTATGCCCTATTGTTGGTATCAATGGATGAAATAGTGCCCTAAGGGCCCGGGTTAAAGCCCAAAGTGGATACAGCTCTTTAAATTCTTTAAAAGAAAACCTCAATGTGTATCCAAACCTAAAACTTTTCTTTTTTTTTTTTTTTTTAACTTAGAGGTTAAATTCTCTGTCTGCTTCCTTTTTTTTTGTTTTATAACCACAAATAAAACAGGCACATTTTTAAATAGGTCCGTCGAATTATCACTGGGCACACTGGACTCATTCATACAGAATATAGAGTGGACTACTGCATTATGACCACTAGATGGAGCCGACGATCACGGTTAATACCTATGTATCCTCCCCTCTATGATCGCCAGCACCATCTAGTGTCCATAATGTGGTCATTTCCTGATTAACACTGGGTTTGATGAATGAAGAACATCCGACCTGGAGATAAAATAGCTTACTAACGTTTGATTTTTCTGGCATTCATACAGTTTACCTACAGGGAATTTTTTTTTTTTTTTTTGACAGTAAAAACCACCTAGTGCAGTATATCATGTAAAATATGGGGCTATGTTCTCTTGATATCTACACTCACGTACATAAAACATGAATAGATTCCTCTTTCCGTTTGGTTTATAAACCAAGGTCAAACGCAATTTACTTACCTCCAGGAAACAGACGTCTGGCTAAAAACTATTTTTCAATCGCCGGCTGTCAGAAGGAATCTCCTGACAAACAAGGCCGATCCCCCCACAAAGCCCCTCATAACCTCTGTATATTGTCCGCCGCTCTGCCGTGAATCAATGCCAATCGGATTTCATTTCGCTCACGTTTTTTTCGTCATACTTTTATTGTATATTTTCCTAATTGAATCAAATCCAATATAGAAGGCTCCACCGGAAATTGTATCCAATTCATCATTACTAATTCAAAAGGTTCCTACTGAATACATTAGAGGGGTCTGTGTATAAAGCATTCGTTGGATAAATGTCACAAGCGTTCGTCTAGCTGAGACTATATTTCACTTAACCAGCTCAATACTGCCGTATATACAGTCAGGTCCATAAATATTGGGACATGGACACAATTCTAATCTTTTTGGCTCTATACACCACCACCATGGATTTGAAATGAAACAAACAAGATGTGCTTTAACTGCAGACTTTCAGCTTTAATTTGAGGGTATTTACATCCAAATCAGGTGAACGGTGTAGGAATTACAACAGTTTGTATATGTGCCTCCCACTTTTTAAGGGACCAAAAGTAATGGGACAATTGGCTGCTCAGCTGTTCCATGGCCAGCTGTGTGTTATTTCCTCATTATCCCATTTACAAGGAGCAGATAAAAGGTCCAGAGTTCATTTCAAGTGTGCTATTTGCATTTGGAATCTGTTGCTGTCAACTCTCAATATGAGATCCAAAGAGCTGTCACTATCAGTGAAGCAAGCCATCATTAGGCTGGAAAAACAAAACAAACCCATCAGAGAGATAGCAGAAACATTAGGTGTGGCCAAATCAACTGTTTGGAACATCCTTAAAAAGAAAGAAGGCACCGGTGAGCTCAGAAACACCAAAAGACCCGGAAGAACAACTGTGGTGGATGACCGAAGAATACGTTCCCTGGTGAAGAAAACACCCTTCACAATAGTTGGCCAGATCAAGAACACTCTCCAGGAGGTAGGTGTATGTGTGTCAAAGTCAACAATCAAGAGAAGACTTCACCAGAGTGAATACAGAGGGTTCACCACAAGATGTAAACCATTGGTGAGCCTCAAAAACAGGAAGGCCAGATTAGAGTTTGTCAAACAACATCTAAAAAAGCCTTCACAGTTCTGGAACAACATCCAATGGACAGATGAGACCAAGATCAACTTGTACCAGAGTGATGGGAAGAGAAGAGTATGGAGAAGGAAAGGAACTGCTCATGATCCAAAGCATACCACCTCATCAGTGAAGCATGGTGGTGGTAGTGTTATGGTGTGGGCATGTATGGCTGCCAATGGAACTGGTTCTCTTGTATTTATTGATGATGTGACTGCTGACAAAAGCAGCAGGATGAAATCTGAAGTGTTTCGGACAATATTATCTGCTCATATTCAGCAAAATGCTTCAGAACTCATTGGACGGAGCTTCACAGTGCAGATGGACAATGACCCGAAGCATACTGCGAAAGCAACCAAAGAGTTTTTTAAGGGAAAGAAGTGGAATGTTATGCAATGGCCAAGTCAATCACCTGACCTGAATCTGATTGAGCATGCATTTCACTTGCTGAAGACAAAACTGAAGGGAAAATGCCCCAAGAACAAGCAGGAACTGAAGACAGTTGCAGTAGAGGCCTGGCAGAGCATCACCAGGGATGAAACCCAGCATCTGGTGATGTCTATGTGTTCCAGACTTCAGGCTGTAATTGACTGCAAAGGATTTGCAACCAAGTATTAAAAAGTGAAAGTTTGATGGATGATTGTTAATCTGTCCCATTACTTTTGGTCCCTTAAGAAGTGGGAGGCACATATACAAACTGTTGTAATTCCTACACCATTCACCTGATTTGGATGTAAATACCCTCAAATTAAAGCTGAAAGTCTGCAGGCAAAGCACATCGTGTTCCTTTCATTTTAAATCCATTGTGGTGATGTATAGAGCCAAAAAGATTAGAATTGTCTCCATGTCCCAATATTTATGGACCTGACTGTATATATATATATATATATACACAGTATATACAGTAAGGGGGGGGAAAAGTATTCAATCGGCTGCTGATTTTGTACATTCGCCCACTGACAAAGAAACGATCAGTCTGTAATTCTATTGGTCAGTTT
This sequence comes from Lithobates clamitans, assembly GCA_037952925.1. Lineage (NCBI taxonomy): Eukaryota > Metazoa > Chordata > Amphibia > Anura > Ranidae > Lithobates > Lithobates clamitans. Next base: position 61,153 of record JBBGZY010002685.1, read on the forward strand.
ATTTTAACAGAATACAGTGGAACCTTGGATTACGAGCATAATCCGTTCCAGGAGAACGCTTGTAATCCAAAGCACTCGCATATCAAAGCGAGTTTCCCCATAGAAGTCAATGGAAACGAAGATAATTTGTTCCGCATTGACTTCTATTGCATGCAATACCGCATGTGGCCAGAGGTTGGGGGGGGCGCTGGAGAGCCTCGAAAATACTCTGGGACAGCTCCGCTGAACTATGTCTCGGAAACACTCGGGAACGGAGTATTTCCGAGTGTTTCCGAGTATTTCTGAACGGCTCCCAACCGTTCCGAGTGTCACCGGCGCCCCCCTCGCACCCCTGGTCAAATGCGGTACTGCACACCCCATTGGCTTGAATCCTGCTCGTATTGCGAGACAACACTTGCAAACCGCGTCAGGATTTTTTTGAAACAGTTGCTCATCTTTCAAAACGCTGGTTAACCGCGTTACTCGACTTCTATTTCATGCAATACCGCATGTGGCCAGAGGTGGGGGGGCGCCAGAGAGCCTCAGAATTACTCAGGGACAGCTCAGCTGAACTCGGAAAGCCTCGGAAAGTCTCGGAAACACTCGGGAACTGAGTATTTTCAAGTGTTTCTGCGTATTTCTGAGTGCTTAGGAGTATTACCGAAAGGCTCCGAACCGTTCTGAGTGTCACCGGCGCCCCCCGGTAACTCTGGTCAAATGCGGTACTGCACACCCCATTTGCTTGAATCCTGCTCGTTTTGCGAGACAACACTCGCAATCCGAGTCAGGATTTTTTTTTTTAAAAGTTGCTCGACTTTCAAAACGCTGGTTTAACTGCGTTACTCGTAAACCAAGGTTCCACTGTACCAACAAAAATATCCAGTAAAAAACGCATTTCAAAAAAATTATAAATTGATTTGCAATTTTAATGAGTGAAATAAGTACTTGACCCCCTTCCCAAAACATGACTTAGTACTTGGCGGCAAAAAACCCTTGTTGGCAATCACAGAGGTCAGACGTTTCTAGTAGTTGGCCACCAGGTTTGCACACATCTCAGGAGGGATTTTGTCCTCTTTGTAGATCCTCTCCGAGTCCATTAAGGTTTCCAGGCTGACGTTTGGTAACTCGAACCTTCAGCTCCCTCCACATATTTTCTATGGGATGAAGGTCTGGAGACTGGCAAGGCCACTCCAGGACCTTAACTAGTAGCCGCCCCACTGTCAAATGACGGCGTAGCGGTGCGGATCTCGTTCTGGGATGATGTCATATGACGGCGACCCAGAACGTCCTGTCTCGGCGATCACCGCCGCGCTGTGTTGCTAAGACACGCCGCGACCCCAATCTGTGTAAAGAGCTGCGTCCGCAAAATGTGAAATCACGGCACAAAGCATGTGAAAACAAGAAGAAACTTCCCCTGATGACGCCATTGATAACGAAACGCATTGGGCGGAGCAGGAAGCTGTGACATCACCACGCACGTGTGCGTTACCGAGGATTCTGGGAATTGTAGTTTTATGTGCTCTTTTTCGCACCATGTTGATGTAAGTGTTTTTAATATATTTTATAAGTAAAAAAAAAACAGCCGGGATTTACACTATGGGTCCCCCTCTCCGTTGACGTCTTCCCGTGATCCGGCGGCCCGACTTCTTCGGGCTGATCACAGATCGAAGTAAAGGACCAATCAGAGCAACCCTTTACCATGTGATCAGCGGTCAGCCAATGACAGCTGATCACAGGACTTTAACAGAAGCCGGTTATCTGCTTTTCTTTCCTGACGCTGACAGCCTGAGGAGAGAAGAAGAGAGCCGATAACCAGCTTATGTTAACAGGACATCGGCAAAGATAATCAGGGCATTGATTATCAGTGTCCCGATTATCAGTGCAGTCCCACCAGTGCCCACCAGTGCTGCCAATCAGTACCCACCAGTTCTGCCAATCAGTGCCCACAGTGCTGCCAATCAGTGCCTCATCAGTAACGTCTATCAGTGCCACCTCTTGGTGCCTATCAGTGCCTCATCAGTACTGTCTATCAGTGCCACCTCTTGGTGCCTATCAGTGCCCATCAGTTCCACCTACCAATGCCCATCAGTGCCACCTATCAGTGCAGCCTCATTAGTGCCAATCAGTGCAGCCTATCAGTGCCCACCAGTGCTGCCAATCAGTACTTATCGGTGCTACCTATCAGTGCCCATCAGTTCTGCCAATTAGTGCCTCCTCATCAGTGTCACCTGTCAGTGCTGCCAATCAGTGCCACCTACCAGTGCCGTCAGTGCCGCCTATCAATGCTGTCTATCAATACCAACAGCTGAGGTGGCATCAGTGAGGAGAGCTCTGAGGGCTGATTGGAGGAAAGGCACACATCCACCTTCACATAGCACACAAGAACAGAGCTGAGTCTGTCAATCTGCTGGAGGTCCCTCCCCTGTCACCATTTTTCTCTTGGTGTCAGGAAAACTTATAGCAGAGGAAGGAGGCTGCAGGCAGAAATGTAACTTAGTGCTCTGGAGTGAGACAAGTACACAATACAATCACTTACAATCACTTTAAAGGTCTCAAGATTTATTGCAGGGAGGACCAGCAGCCCTAACTATGACAAGACTTAATTAAATTAAAATGTAATGATGTCATCCTATTTAGCACCCGGCGGCATTTGATGAAAATAAAAGTCCATCAATTAGATTACATTTTAGAATGTTTCGTATTGTAATTTCGGCACCAACATAATTCTTGGAGGATTTATGGTTCAGTACAAACACTAAGGCTGTGGCTATGATGGCTGCACAACCAGGGACCACTTCATTAGGTGCACCTATGCTATACTATACAGGCAAAAGTTGATGGAATCCTGACTATACCCCCCCATTTGAGCTTGCTGGACATCTCATTCTAAAATTGGGTAACAAACATTGGCATACAAAGGCATTTTTGGCCAGTTCCATAAAGACATGGTGGTTTCTTCAGTGTGGCGTGGAGGAACTTGACCTCAACCCAACTGAACACCTTTGGGAGGAATTGCAATGCAGATTGTAAGCCAGGTCTTCTCTTTCCAACATGAGTACGTGACCTCACAAAAGACCTTCCTAGAGGTGTAGAGGATGTCATATCTACAACAGGTGGCAACTTCAACCAACATGAGTACCTAACCTTACAAATGGGGACAAATTTCCACAGACACCCTTCAGATACTTGTGAAAAACTATCCCAGAAGAGTGGAGGTTGTTATCCTATAATGGGGAGAAGGGGGTGACTTTATATTAATGGCCATGGTTTGACCAAGTTTGGTGTGGAAGGAATTCTAGGGGCCTGCACAGAGCCCTGAGCTCAACTCTAATGAATAGCTTTGGGATTAATTGAAGCGATGATTGAGAGCCAGGTCTTCTGGTCCAACATCACTACTTGACCTCCCTGTTCTTTTAGCTGAATGGGCCCAAAACAGGTCAGGCTGTTAAAGGCAAAAAGGGGGCAACTCCATAGTAATGGTCATGGTTTGACCAGTTTGGTGTTAGAGGAACTCTAGGGGTTTGCATAGAACCCTGACCTCAACCCTACTGAACACCTTTGGGGTGAGATGGAATCCAGATTGTGAGTTGGGTCTTCTCAACCAACATGAGTGCCTGATCCCGCAAATGAGCCCTGAGCTCAACTCTAATGAATAGCTTTGGGATTAATTGAAGCGATGATTGAGAGCCAGGTCTTCTGGTCCAACATCAGTACCTGACCTCCCTGTTTTTGTAGCTGAATGGGCCCAAATCAGTTTGCAACCCCCAAATGCTCTCTTTGCTGAGTAGGCACAAGTTCTAAAGTCTTAAAGGAAAGCCTTCCCAGAAGAGCGAAGGCTGTTATATCCACAAAGGGGGCAACGCCATAATAATGGTCATGGTTTGACTATTTTGGTGGGAGAAGAACTCTAGGGGCCTGCACAGAGCCTTGACCCTAATCCTACTGAACACCTTTGGAAAGAGATAGAATGCAGATTGTTAGTCGGGTCTTATCAACCATCTTGAGAACCTGACCTCACAAATGGGCACAAATTCGGAAAGACTTCAAATACTTGTGGAAGGCCTTCCCGGAGGAGTGCAGGATGTTATATCTAAAACGTGGGTCAACTTTATGTTAATGGCCCTGCTTTGACCATTTTGGTGTGGGAGGAACTCTAGTGGCCTGCACAGAGCCCTAACCTCAACCCCCTAGTGAATAGCTTTGGGATGAATTATAATGCCAATTCCTCTGGTCAAACATCAGTACTTGACCTCCCTGTTCTTTTAACTGAATAGGCCCAAAACAGGTCAGGCTGTTAAAGGCAAAAAGTGGGCAACTCCATAGTAATGGTCATGGTTTGACCAGTTTGGTGTTAGAGGAACTCTAGGGGTTTGCATAGAACCCTGACCTCAACCCTACTGAACACCTTTGGGGTGAGATGAAATCCAGATTGTGAGTTGGGTCTTCTCAACCAACATGAGTGCCTGATCCCACAAATGGGCACAAATTCCCACAGACACCCTCCAAAATCTAGTGGAAAGCCTTCCCGGGAAGAGTGAAGGCTGTTAAAGCCACAAAGGGCCCAACTCCATAGTAATGGTCATGATTTGATCAAGTCTGATGTGGGAGGAACTCTTAGGGCCTGAACAGAGGCCTGACCACAACCCTAGTGAATAGCTTTGGGATGAACTGTAACGCTAATTGAGAGCCAGGTCTCCTGGTCCAACATCAGTTCCTGACCTCCCTGTTTTTGTAGCTGAATGGGCCCAAAAGAGTTCACAACCCCCCAAATGCTCTCTGAGTAGGCACAAGTTCCTACAGACACACTTCAAAATCTTGTGGAAAGCATTCTCAGAAGAGTGAAGTCTATTATAGCCACGAAGGGGGTAATTCCATAATAATGGCCATGGTTTGACCAGTTTGGTGTGAGATGAACTCTATGGGCCAGCAAAGAGCCCTGACCTCAAGCCTACTTGAACACCTTTGGGTTGAGATGGAATGCAGATTGTTAATCAGGTCTTGTCAACCAACGTAAGTGCCTGATCTCACAAATGGCCACGAATTCGGGAAAGACCCCCTTCAAATACTTGTGGAAAGCCTTCACAGAAGAATAGAGGCATACATATACTGCGGCAGGGTGGCAGCTCTGTGCCAGATCACGTACCTACAGCCGGCGACCCGCTGCCACTGTAATAGGACACAACGGGAGCCAATCAGCAGGTCCCGTGGACGTGATGTCTGCCGGGACCCGCTGACTGAATTGGAACAAAGGCAGAACAGCGCTCTGCCTATGTAAACAAGGCAGATCACCGTTCTGTGAGATGGGGAATGTACTGATCCTGTGTTTCTTCTCAGCAGGAACACGGATCTTGGCCTTCCCCCAGTCAAAGCACCTCCCCCCCACAGTTAGAAAGCACTCCCTAAGAACACATTTAACCCTTTGCTCGCCCCTGATGTTAACCCCTTCCCTGCCAGTGTCATCAGTGCAGTGACAGTGCATATTTTTAGCACTGATCACTGTATTGGTGTCACTGGTCCGCCACAATATCACAGTCCCATAGCTCCCAACTGTCCCTGATTTCGAGGGACTGTCCCTGAATTGGAACAATGTCCCTCTGTCCCTTATTCCTCCTCATTTGTCCCTCATTTTGGTCTTTTCTTTTTAGATGTATATAAAATGCACTTTTTATCTATCAAAAAGTGTTTTTTCCAGCGCTAAACCTTTCATCTGATTCCTAAATTGCTGCATTTGTAAATTCCAAAAGCCAATATAAAGGAATAGTAGTGGTAAAAAAAAAAGCACTTGTGGGTTTAACCAATCTTGTTTTTTTTTGTACAGTTCTCCTTTAAGGGGGCGTGGCAAGGGGGTGTGTCCTATACCTGCATACTTTTTCTGATAGGTGTCCCTCATTCCCATCTCAAAAAGTTGGGAGGTGTGCAGTCCCACTGTAAGTTGCTGACCAATGCCATTACTAGTAATAAAAAAAAAAATAAAAAAGAAAGAAAAATATCCCATAGTTTGTAGACGCTATAACTTTTGCGCAAACCAGTCAATATTCACTTATTTTTACCAAAAACGCATAGCAGAATACATATTGGCCTTAATTGATGGAGAATTTAGTTTTTTTTAGTTTTTTAGTTTTTTTTAGCAGTAAAAAACTCACTCACTCTAAACATTTCTTACACCTCGAATAATAATACTTTTCATTACCGATCATTCATAGACTCAAGTTGTTTATTGAACTCAAGGATATTACTGTTAGCATATCAGTTAATCATAGCAATGTACATCTATCACATATTGTATACATTGACATCATTTTCCTTACCTGTAAACCATAAGTAATGTATTTTTCTTGACTAATGATACAACTTTTTGTACCACTTTTATTGTACTCAATAAAATAGTTTGTAAACAAAAAAAAGTTCTTTAAAATTAGGGGGGACACTTGTTTTTTAAAAAAGTATCATTTGGGAAATAGCAAAATAAGTACTTTTTTCTTTTTCTTTTTTTCCTTTTCCCTTTTTTTTCCATACGCCGCACACTGCATCAAAATGGTCTGCATGGCTGTCGTCCCAGAAGGAAGCCTCCTCTAAAGACGATGCACAAGAAAGCCCGTAAAGAGTTTGCTGAAGACAAGCAGACTAAGGACATGGATTACTGGAACCATGTCCTGTGGTCTGATGAGACCAAGATAAACTTATTTGGTTCAGATGGTGACAAGCGTGTGTGGCGGCAACCAGGTGAGGGGGACAAAGACAAGTGTGTCTTGTCTACAGTCAACCATGGTGGTTAAGGTTGCCACCTCATCCCTTTAAACCCGAACACATATGAATTACACAGGTTCTGAGACTAATTTAGTGCAGATAAGGCACCAAGTGACTTTAATTACCACCTTAATCAGCCACAGAGCCTGTGTAACCAATATGTGTTCGGGTTTAAAGGGATGAGGTGGCAACTCTAATGGTGGTGGGAGTGTCATGGTCTGGGGCTGCATGAGTGCTGCCGGCACTGGGGAGCTACAGATCATTGAGGGAACCATGAATGCCAACATGTACTGTGACATACAGAAGCAGAGCATGATCCCCTCCCTTCAGAGACTGGGCCGCAGGGCAGTATTCCAACATGATAACGACCCCAAACATACCTCCAAGATGACCACTGCCTTGCTAAAGAAGCTGAGGGTAAAGGTGATGGACTGGCCAAGCATGTCTCCAGACCTAAACCCTATTGATCATCTGTGGGACATCCTCAAACGGAAGGTGGAGGAGCGCAAGGTCTCTAACATCCACCAGCTCCGTGATGTCGTCATGGAGGAGGGGAAGAGGACTCCAGTGGCAACCTGTGAAGCTCTGGTGACCTCCATGCCCAAGAGGGTTAAGGCAGTGCTGGAAAATAATGGTGGCCACACAAAATATTGACACATTGGGCCCAATTTTGACATATTCACTTAGAGGTGTGCAATCTTCTTATAGCCTAGGCCATCTTTATGTAGAGCAACAATTCTTTTTTTTCAGATCCTCAGAGAGTTCTTTGCCATGAGGTGCCATGTTGAACTTCCAGTGACCAGTATGAGAGAGTGAGAACAATAAAACCAAATTTAACACACCTGCTCCCCATTCACACCTGAGACCTTGTAACACTAACGAGTCACATGACACCGGGGGAGGGAAAATGGCTAATTGGGCACAATTTGGACATTTTCACTTAGGGGTGTACTGACTTTTGTTGCCAGCGGTTTAGACATTAATGGCTGTGTGTTGAATTATTTTGAGGGGACAGCAAATTTACACTGTTATACAAGCTGTACACTCGCTACTTTACATTGTAGCAAAGTGTCATTTCTTCAGTGTTAGTTTAATAGAGTGCCATATGAATATAATAATGGAAAAAAAAATGAAATAAAATAATAATAATAATTTCTTCAGTGTTGTCACATGAAACGATATAATAAAATATTTATAAAAATTTTAAGAGTGTACTCACTTTCGTGAGATACTGTATATATATATATATGTGTCTCTATTATGTCTCACGTCCGTATAAAAAGTAATAACAAAGTTATTGCTATAATAGTCCATAAATGTGAAAACAACTCCAGGACTCAAGTGATTGAAAAAATGTATATAGAAAAAATGTATTGATGACATTTCTCAGTTTTTTTTTATCTGTTAATAAATATATTCCATTGAAGCACCTTAGAAGTCACTATAGGTATTAAAAATGTATGTGCTTTATATTCTGCATACAGTATATGGCAATACGTAACTATTTGTCAAGCTGATCCACGATATGACATTGGGAAGTACTATGAATGCAAACATTTGATCACCCACGACATAAAATGTACTTTTGTAAACTCAGACAGAAAACATTCTTTAAAGAAGATCGATCATTATTTATTTTTTTACAATTCTGTCCCTTAGGGGGCAAAATCCATCAAGTAGTTTGTCCCATTTTGCAAGGAGCTGCCTAAACCCTAATTAAAAGGTCGTAATTTCACCCCTTTCTCCTGCCGTGGCAGATCTGACAACAGCAAGGAAGGAAACAGACACTTCATAATGGCAGCTTGTCTCAAGTCGGAGCACTTTTCCGAAACTAACAACGGCAAGAGGAATGCAGAGGCTGACACATCCCCCCTCCCTCTGCATTCCTACAAGCGGTCAGAACTGCACCCCCTCACCTCCTGCTATGGAAGATCTGACAACAGCTAGGAAGGAAACAGACGATTCATAATGACAGCTTTTCTCGGCTCTGAGCACTTTTCTGAGACGAGCAACGGCAAGAGGAAAGCAGAGGCTTACACGTTCCCCTTCCTCTATATTCCTACAAGAGGTCAGAGCTACACCCCCTCACCTCCTGCCATGGAAGATCTGATAACAGCTAAGAAGGAAACAGACGATTCATAACGACAGCTTTTCTTGGCTCTGAGCACTTTTCTGAGACAAGCAACAGCAAGAGGAATGCAGAGGCTGACACATCCCCCTCCCTCTGCATTCCTACAAGAGGTTAGAGCTATACCCCCCTCACCTCCTGCCATGGAAGATCTGACAACAGCTAGGAAGGAAACAGACGATTCATAACGACAGCTTTTCCCGCCTCTGGGAACTTTTCTGAGACAAGCAACGGCAAGAGAAAAGCAGAGGCTTACAGGTTCCCCTTTCTCTATATTCCTTCAAGAGGTCAGAACTGCACCCCCTCAACTCCTGCTATGGAAGATCTGACAACAGCTAGGATCGTAACAGATAATATATAGTGGCAGCTTGTCTCAGCTCTAAACACTTTTCTGAGAAAAGTAACGGCAAGAGGAATGCAGACGGAGGGGGACGAGCTCAGAACTGCGCCTCCTGCTACAGCATATACCCCAAGAGCTAGGAAGGGAATGGACACTTCATAATGGCAGCTTGTCTCAGCTTTTTTGAGACAAGTAATGGCAAGAGGAATGCAGACAGAGGGGTTGTGTCAGCCTTTGCATTCCTATTGCTGTTACTTGTCCCAGAAAAGTGCTCCAAGGGGTCAGAACTTCACCCCCCCTCACCTCCTGCTGTAGCAAATCCGATAACAGTTATGAATGAAACGGACACTTTATAACGGCAGCTTGTCTTGGCTCTGAGCCAAGCGACAGCAAGAGGAATGCAGAGGCTTACGCGTTTCGTCCCCCCTCAGCATTCCTCCAAGTGGTCACCTCCTGGTCCGACAATAGCTAGGAAGGAAACACACTTCACAAAGGCAGCTGGTCTCAGCTCTGAGCACTTTCCTGAGACAAGCAACAGCAAGAGGAATGCAGAGGCTGACGCGTTTCTCCCTCCCTGTGCATTCCTCCAAAAAGTCAGAACTGCACCCCTTCCCGTCCTGCTGTGGATGATCCAACAACAGCTAGGAAGGAGATGGATAACTTCACAACAGCAGCTTGACTCTGAGCACTTTGCCCAGACAGGCAACGACAAGAGGAATGCAGCAGGTGGAGGAACATGTCAGCCTCTGCATTCCTTTTGCTGTTACTCAGAGCTGAAAATAAAGCTGCAGTCATCAAGCGTCTGTCTCCTTCCTAGCTGTTGTCATATCAGCTGCAGCAGCAGAAAAGGGGGGGTGCTGCAGTTCTAACCTCATAGCTAGGGTTAGGAAGCACCTAGCAACATGGGACAAACTATCGCATATGCAGAACTGTACAAATATAAATCTTCTTTAAGTGACTATGTGGCATATACATTTGTTTTAAAACAAACAACAAAAACAAAAAAAACACAACAAGAGATATCGGGAAAACAGCGTGTCACATAGGTTGACATTGTAAACATATAATAGGAATATAGACAACAACAGTAGATCTCATTGAACATATATGAACTGTTAGGGCCTATTCACTCCTCTGCACTTTAAATCACAATCGTCTTTAATATGTGATTTCGTAGTAATACGTAGATTAGGACGTGTGACTTGTCTCTGACTTTTTCCCAGCTTCTTGTAACACCTGTAGCAGTGCTCAGTCCGGGAAAAAAGGGTAAGGCGGTGCTTGGGTCCTGCATTTACTGACAAGGATCGTGCCGGATGGAGGAGAGAGCAGAGAGAGAGAGACGACCTTATCAGTCTGCTGCTGCTCCTTCAACCAAACCAGTTTAGAGGCTCGTGTTGCCTAATTGCAGCAGGGAAAAGTCAAGTCGCTAAGTTGAGTGTGGCGGAGCTGTGTAAATATTAGGATTGGATGGACAGACATTCAAATCATTCGGCGAGTAAAACAGCACTCGTACCCGTGTTTCCCCGAAAATAAGCCTGGGTCTTATAGTAATTTTGGCAACAAAAGACACAGTAGGGCTTATTTTTGGGGTAGGTCTTACCATGTAATGTGCTGTGTTCCCTACCCCGCTCTCTCCCTGCCGGGCAGGAATCCCCAGTGTGAACTGAGTTAAAATGCTTGTAAAATCCTATAATCCACTCTATTACAGTAGTATATAATGTTCAATGTGTGTGTTTCTGTAATATAATTGTGCCAAATACCTTCGATATAGCGCCGCTCTTCCCCGCAATTATATTACAGAAACATACACATTGCACATTATATACTACTGTAATAGAGTGGATTATAGGATTTTACAAGCATTTTAAACTAGGTCTTATTTTCAGGGTAGGGCTTATATTGCAGCCCTCCTGGAAAATAAAGCTAGGTCTTATTTTCTGGGTAGGTCTTATTTTTGGGGTAGGTCTTATTTTCGGGATAGGTCTTATTTTCTGGGTAGGTCTTATTTTCAGGTACGTCTTATTTTTGGGGTAGGTCTTATTTTCGGGGTAGGTCTTATTTTCGGGAAAACACGGTATATGTATTTCATCTTTGCGTTTTAGCTGTTTTTCATGACAACAAGGGCTGCTGCATATGATGATGAGCCCTAATTTTCGGGACAAGCTTTCAGGGCATCCGTTTCTTCTCGGTCATGTGCAATTTGTCGAAGTTTGTTAAAAAAAAACTGATTCGAAATGAAACATCATTCCGAATTCCTTTTTTAAAGAACTTCGACAAATTCGTTAAATTCGGGAACATCCGAATTAACGAAAAACCCGTTTAAGGAATTTTTCCGTAAATTCGAATATTTGTAAATTCGTAAATTCGAAAATCCCAAAACCCAAAAATTCGAAAATGTGAAATAATAACTAACTAATAATAACTTAACCATTACTAACTAATAAATTATAGGTATTGGAATTTCCTTTCAAATTTGGCTGTTAGTGAACGTAACTAATACAACTTTATCCGAAATAACGAATGCCGTATCTAAATGAATGGACCGTAACAAATTATTAATAATAAAGAGCAATACAAATAATAAAGACTTTTTATTATTATTATTTATTATTAATTCGTTCCGTTCCATTTGTTTAGATTCGGCATTCGTTATTTCGGATAATTCGTAAACTTCGGATAAATTCTTATTCATTACGTTCACTAACACCCAAAATTTGAAAGGAAATTTCAACACCTTTAATTTAATAGTTAGTTATTATTAGTTAGGTTAGTTATTCTTTTGAATTTTTAGATTTTCTTTCTTATTTTCCGATTTTCGAATTGACGAATTTACAAATTGCAATCATAACGAATGACCCTAAAAATGGGAAAAAAAACAAATGAAACGAAAACGAACACATTTTTCGATAGTGCATATGTCTAATTAGTTTTGGTCCGAATATAAATAATAATAATAAATAGCAATAAAATTAATAAAAACTTTTCATTATTATTTATTATTAATTCATTCCGTTCCATTTGTTTAGATGCGGCATTCGTTATTTTGGATAATTCGTAAACTTCGGATAAATTCGTATTCATTACGTTCACTAACACCCAAAATTTGAAAGGAAATTCCAATAACTTTAATTTAATAGTTAGTTAATATTAGTTAGTTAGTTATTCTTTTGAATTTTTAGATTTTCTTTCTTATTTTCCAATTTTCGAATTGACAAATTTACGAATTTACAAATTGCAATCATAACGAATGACCCTAAAAACGGGAGAAAAACAAAAAAACAAATAAAAAGAAAACCAACACATTTTTTGCCCCGTGCACATGTCTAATTAGTTTTGGTCCGAATTTAAATTCAGATGAAATTTTTTAGACATGTGCACTGCCAAAAAATGTGTTAGTTTTCGTTTCATTCGTTTATTTATTTATTTTTTTCGGTTTTCGGGTCATTCGTAAATTTGTACATTCGCACATTTGTAAATTCGTACATTCGTAAATTTGAAAATTTGTATATTCGTAAATTTATATTCATAAGGTAGAAAATTTGTATATTCGTAAATTCGTATATATTCATAAATTAGAAAATTTGTATATTCAGAAATTCGTACATTTGTAAATTAGAAAATTCGGAAATTTGTAAATTCGAAATTTGAATATCCAAAAACCTGAAAATTCGAAAATCTGAAATAGTAACTAACTATTAAATTATAGGTATTGTAATTTCCTTTCAAATTTGGCTGTTAGTGAACGTAACACATACAAATTTATCCGAAGTTACGAATTATCCGAAAATAACGAATGCCGCATCTAAACCAATGGAACGGAACAAAAATAATAATAAATAATAATAATAATACATTTTTATTATTGTTATTTATTATTATTAATTCATTACGTTCCATTCGTTTGGATACGGCATTCGTTATTTTTGGATAATTCGTAACTTCGGATAAATTTGTATTTGTTACGTTCACTAACAGCCAAATTTGAAAGGAAATTACAATAACTATAATTTAATAGTTAGTAATAGTTAGGTTATTATTAGTTAATTATTATTTCTGATTTCCAAATTTCCCGAATTTACAAATTTACGAATTCACTAATTTACGAATTTACGAATGTACGAATTTACAAATTTACGAATTCACTAATTTCCGAATTTACGAATTTACAAATTTCCGAATGTATGAATTTACAAATTTCCGAATGTATGAATTTACAAATTTCCGAATGTATGAATTTACAAATTTCCGAATGTATGAATTTACAAATTTCCGAATGTATGAATTTACGAATGTGCAAATTTTACGAATATTCGGAAAAAGTCATTAAACGGGTTTTCGTTGATTCGGATATTTCCGAATTAACTAATTTTTCGAAATTCGTTAAAAACAAATTCGGAATGAAACGAAATGTCTAAAATTTTTGGTTATTTGGAGATTCGGATGTTGTGGGTTTAGTAACACCTTAACTTTCTTATTCTTTGCTGGGAACTCTTTTATTGGCATCTCCTAGGGGCGTATTCATAAAATAAATTGCATAGCTGGTCATCCATTAAAACTGCACGTATCTGTGTGCAAATATAGCTAAATCGAATGTTCTGGGGCAATTCTCTGCAGATCAAATGTGTGAAGGGGGAAAATACTGCATTATGGTCTCTAGAGGGCGCTGATCATCAGAGAACCTAAGTTAACTCCTCAGCTCCATCTAGTGGCCATAAAATGGTATTTTTTTGCATTTGCTCATTCGAACTGCAGAGAATATAGCCTATGAACATTCAATTTGCCCCAGCTTTAATGTGCAAACCGCAATGCAAATTTGTTGTACATAAGTTATCATCAAACATGTAGCAAGCAGGATCCTTTAAACACACCATAGATGAGAATTTTGCCTTAAAACATACAAGTACGGAACCCTCCTTCGATCAGACCCCCCCGCCCCCCTTTAAGCACAGAGGAGTGAATAGGTCCACATTCATTGCTAAAAAAAAAAAAAAGAAAGAAACATTGTGGAAATGAAAAATAGGAATCCTCACCTGAGCTCTCAAAATCTCTGTATGCTTGTGCCCATGCTTTGCCCTGGTTACTCAAGGTGTTCTCGATGATCTGGATGTCAGTGAAGGGACAGTTACATTGGGGGAAGGATTCAGAGCACAAGCAGGAGCATTGACTGTTCCTGCACATATATTCGCCTTCCCCATTACACATGATATAACTCAATGCAGCCTGAACAAACTTCTCCTGCAAGTACTGAGGCATAATGATCTGCAGACCTGAAGACAATGACATGATAAATCGAAATTAAAAATAAAACATAGAAAGGGGTGAGACTGAATGGCAGGCATACAGACATCAAATATTATAACATTTGGTTACAAGATCACATTCCCAATAGCTACACTGCATGGCCAACAGTATGTGGACAACTGGCCGTTACATCTATATGAGCTTGTTGGACACCCCATTCCAAAATCATTATTGTGGAGTTGTGTCCTCTTTGTGGCTATAACACATCTTCTGGGAAGCCTTCACAAACCCTTCTGGGAAGGCTTTAAAAACTCTTCAGGGAAGGCTTTAGAAACTTTTTTGGAGAAGGCTTTAGAAACTCCTTTGGGAAGACTTAGCAAATTAACCTGGGAAGGCTTTAAAAACTCTGGAAGGCTTTGTAAACTTTTCTGGGAAGGCTTTGTAGACACTTCTGGGCAAGCTTTGTAAGCTCTGCTGATAAAGCCTTACAATTTCTTCTGGGAAGGCTTTGCAAATTCCTCTTGGAAGGCTTTGTAAGCTCTACTAGGAAGACTTTGTAAACTCTTCAGGAAAGGCTTTGTAAAGTCTTCTGGGAAGACTTTGCAAACTCTACTGGGAAGGCTTTGTAAACTCTTCTGGGAAGGCTTTGCAAACTCTTCTGGGAAGACTTTGTAAACTCTACTGGGAAGGCTTTGCAAACTCTACTGGAAGGCTTTGTGAACTCTTCTGTGAAGGCTTTGCAATTTTTTCTAGGAAAGCTCCTGGGAATACTTTGTAAACTCTACTGGTAAGCCTTTGTAAACTCTGCTGGGAAGACTTTGTAAACTCTACTGGGAAGGTTTTGTAAACTTTTTTTTTTTTGGGGGGGGCTTCGTAAACTCTTCTGGGAAGGCTTTGTAAACTTTAAACTTGTCTGGAAAGGCTTTGTAAACTCTTCTGGGAATGCTTTGTAATCTCTACTAGGAAGACTGTGTAAACTCTTCAGGGAAGGCTTTGTAAACTCTTCTGGGAAGACTTTGTGAACTCTTCTGGGAAGGCTTT
Source organism: Lithobates clamitans (assembly GCA_037952925.1). Taxonomy (NCBI): domain Eukaryota; kingdom Metazoa; phylum Chordata; class Amphibia; order Anura; family Ranidae; genus Lithobates; species Lithobates clamitans. Next base: position 76,629 of record JBBGZY010002685.1, read on the forward strand.
GTAAACTCTTCTGGGAAGGCTTTGCAAACTCTTCTGGTAAGACTTTGTGAACTCTTCTGGGAAGGCTTTGCAAACTCTTCTGGGAAGGCTTTGTAAACTCTACTGGGAAGCCTTTGTAAACTCTGCTGGGAAGCCTTTGTAAACTTTACTGGGAAGGTTTCGTAGACTTTTCGGGGGGGGGCGCTTCGTAAACTCTTCTGAGAAGGCTTTGTAAACTCTACTGGGGAGACTTTACCATCTCTTATGGGAAGGCTTTGCAAATTCCTCTTGGAAGGCTTTGTAATCTCTACTGGAAGACTTTGTAAACTCTTCTGAGAAGACTTTGCAAACTCTACTGGGAAAACTTTGTAAACTCTCTTGCGAAGGCTTTGTAAACTAGTCTGAAAAGGTATACAAACTCTTCTGGAAAAGCTTTGTAAACTCTTCTGGGAAGGCTTTGTAAACTCTACTGGGAAGGCTTTGTAAACTCTACTGGGAAGGCTTTGTAAACTCTCCTAGGAAAACTTTCCATAAGGACTTGAAGTGTGAATGTGGAAATGTATTCCTTTTGTAAGGTCAGGTACTGATATTGGATGAGATGACCTGGCCAACAACTTGTGTTCCAACTCATCTCAAAGGTCTTCAGTAGGGTGGAGTTCAAGGCTCTGTGCAAGTCACTTGAGTGCTTTCACACCAAGTTCATGAAACCATGACTTTATGGAGCTGGCTTTGTACACAGGTGCACAATCATGCTGGATCACAAAAGGACCTTCCCCCCAACTGTTGCCTCAAGGTTTGTCTAAAATGTTTTTTCCATGTTTAAGCATTACCAATACCATTGCTTAATACACCTGTTAACAATGGATATGGCTAAAACACAATAATTTGCAAGGGCGTCCTCATATATTTGGCCATATAGTGCAACTTAAAGTGGACCTGAACATGCAAAGTTATGCTATTTCTTTGCCACCCCTGAAATGTATCTAATATGTGTGTCTCCTATAATCAGCAGCTCCTTCTAGTGGCCGTAATGCGGTATTTACCTAAAATACTGCAATCAGGAAAGTGCTACATTTTGACCACTAGATGGCACTGGAAATACACCATCCAAGTAAGGGAAATGAGAAATGTAGTAAGATATTTTTACTTTTTTTCTCCCCTTTTTATAAGAAAAGGCAACCAAAGGAGAACGTAATTGGACTTCATTGACCTTTGTAAGGTCGTGAAAAAGTCCTGATATCATAATTTCTCCCTATAGGATTAGATAGATCAAATTTGTTATCTCCATAATATCTCTAAAATTTAAAAAAAACGTTTTCAACAGAATTACACTTTTTATTCACAATATTCAGTCAAATCAGTAGAGCGTCATCCCAAGAAACTTCTAATAGAGCCTTCAAAACAGGCATGAAGAGGAGCAAGAAGGATGAATCCCACCCACAATAGTTCACCTGTGCTCAGACTATGGACAACTAACCCCTTATCACCAGCTCCCTCCAGCCCTTCATGGGGATCGAAGGCTGGTAGTTGGGCTCCCATTCATGTGATCTCTGTGATTGGCTGCCATAACAGTCACGTGATTGGGAGCCCATCTTACCAGTTCCTGATAATAAACAGCCACTGGGAACTATTGGTGACAGATGGGGGTGCCCACTGCATGTTCTCCCAGAAGCACCAGCTGTACACATATACACTATATTAACAAAAGTATTGGGAAGCCTACCTTTACACGCACATGAATGTTAATGGCATCCCAGTCTTAGTCCATAGGGTTTAATATTGAGTTGGCCCACCCTTTGCAGCTATAACAGCTTCAACTCTTCTTGGAAGGCTGTTCACCAGGTTTAGGAGTGTGTCTATGGGAATGTTTGACCATTCTTCCAGAAGCACATTTGTGAGGTCAGGCACTGATGTTGGACGAGAAGGCCTGGCTCACAGACTCCACTCTAATTCATCCCAAAAGTGTTCTATCAGATTGAGGTTAGGACTCTATGCAGGCCAGTTCAGGTTCCTCCATCTCAAACTCGCTCATCCATGTCTTTGAGGACCTTGCTTTGTGCACTGGTCCAAATAATTTGGTGGAGGGGGGATTATGGTGTGGGGTTGTCTTTCAGGGGTTGGGCTTGGCCCCTTAGTTCCAGTGAAGGGAACTCTTAAGGCATCAGCATACCAAGAGATTTTGGACAATTTCATGCTGTCAACTTTATGGGAACAGTTTGGGGACGGCCCCTTTCTGTTCCAACATGGCTGCACACCAGTGCACAAAGCAAGGTCCATAAAGACATGGATGAGCGAATTTGGGGTGGAGGATCTTGATCTAAAAGGGACACACAGCCACTAACTCACAGTTTCCGCTCTATTTCCTCTCAAAGGAGCTCTATCGGGTTGAGGTCAGCACTCTGTGCAGGCCAGCCAAGTTCCTCCACCCTAAACTTGCTCATCCGTGTCTTTATAGACCTTGCCTTGTGCACTGGTCCAAATCATTTGGTGGAGGGGGGATTATGGTGTGAGGTTGTTCCTCAGGGGTTGGGCTTTGTTCCAGTGAAGAGAACTTTTAAGGTGTCAGCATACCAAGACATTTTGGACATTTCTTGCTCTCAACTTTGTGGGAACAGTTTGGGGATGGCCCCTTCCTATTCCAACATGACTGCGCACCAGTGCACAAAACAGGGTCCATAAAGACATGGATGAGTGAGTTTGGGGTGGAGGAACTGGACTGGCCTGCACAGAGTCCTGACCTCAACCCGATAGAACACCTTTGGGACAAGTTAGAGTGGAGACTGCGAGGAAGGCCTTCTCATCCAAATCAGTGCCTGACCTCACAAATGCTTTTCTGGAATAATGGTCAAACATTCCCATAGACACATTCCTAAACCTTGCGGACGGCCTTCCCAGAAGAGTTGAAGCTGTTATAGCTGCAAAGGGTGGGCCAATACTATTGGTAATATGGTGAATGTGATATCATGAAGTTAAAGCTGATAATTTGGCATTTGGTTAACAAGTACTAAAAGAGCTTTAAAGCTTGCCACCCCCCAACCTCTGTAGCTGCATGTGCTGTGAAGTAATTCATTTTCAATAATCTTCAAAGATCCCAACAGAAACTCTAAAGTCAGATTCAGTTGGTTTCCAACAACTTAGAAACACCCATTGCGTGTATACATTGGAGGGCTGACAAGCTGCCTAGATTATTTGAAGATTCATTTCTCCACAATGCCTTTATATACAGAGGTAAATAAGGGCTTGTTTTAAAAGGCTTTCATTACTTATGTAGAATATGTAAATATTTTTTTGTTCATAGTCTGTGCACATGTTCACTCTAATTAGTTGTGCTTGTGTTGGAGTTCTCATTAAGTTAATAAGCAGCAAAAGAGCTTTAAAGTATACCACCCCTGACCTCTGTAGCTGCATGTGCTGTGAAGTAATTCATTTTCGAAGATCTTGAAGGATCACAATAAAAGCTCTAAAGTAGGCTTTCGGTCAGTTACTAAAAACTTAGAAACACCCACTGTGTGTATACATTAGAAGGCTGGCAGGCTGACTAGATTCTTTAAAGATTAATTTCTCCACAATGCCTACAGCTACAGTGGTGAACAAGGGCTTGTTTTAAGGTGCTATAATTAGAAGGCGGGCAGGGTACTTAGATTCTTTCAAAATACATTTCTCCACTATTCCTATAGCTACAGAGGTGAACAAGGAGTTGTTTTAAGGTGCTTGAATTAGAAGGCTGGCAGGGTACCTAGATTCCTTGAAAATACATTTCTCCACAATGCCTAAAGCTGAAGAGGTGAATTAGGACTTGTTTTAAGGTGCTTGAATTAAAAGGCTGGCAGGGTACCTAGATTGTTTGAGGATGAATTTCTCCACATTGCCTACAGCTACGGAGGTGAACAAGGGCTTATTTTAAGGTGCTTTAATTAGAAGGCTGGGAGGGTACCTAGATTCTTTAAAATATATTTCTCCATGATGCCTAAAGCTACAGAGGTGCATGAGCAAGGGCTTATTTTAATGTGCTTAAATTAGAAGGCTGGCAGGGTACCTAGATTCTTTGAAGATGAATTTCTCCACAATGCCTAAAGCTACGCAGGTGAACAAGGGCTTATTTTAAGGTGCTTTAATTAGAAGGCTGGCAGGATACCTAGATTCTTTGAAGATGAATTTTTCCACAATGCCTAAAGCTACAGAGGTGCATGAACAAAGGCTTGCTTTAATGTACTTTAATTATAAGGCTGGCAGGGTACCTAGATTCTTTGAAGATGAATTTCTCCACAATGTCTAAAGCTACAGAGGTGAATAAGGGCTTGTTTTAAGGTGCTTTATTTAGAAGGCTGGCAGGGTACCTAGATTCTTTGAAAATACATTTCTCCACAATGCCTAAAGCTACAGAGGTGCATGAACAAGGGCTTGTTTTAAGGTGCTTTAATTAGAAGGCTGGCAGGGTACCTAGATTCTTTGAAGATGAATTTCTCCACAATGTCTAAAGCTACAGAGGTGAACAAGGGTTTGTTTTAAGGTGCTTTAATTAGAAGGCTGGGAGAATACCTAGATTCTTTGAAGATGAATTTCTCCATAATACCTAAAGCTACAGAGGTGAACAAGGGTTTGTTTTAAGGTGCTTTAATTAGAAGGCTGGGAGGATACCTCGATTCTTTGAAAATACATTTCTCCACAATGCCTATAGTTACAGAGGTGAATAAGGGTTGGTTTTAAAGTGTTTTCACTGCTTGTGTAGAATATGTATATGTTTTATTGTGCATCGTCTGGGCATGTTCAATATATATATATATATATTTATATATATATATATATATATATATATATATATATATATATATATATATATATATATATATATATATATATATATATATATATATATATATATATATATATATATATATATATATATATGTTCAATATAACGGGTTGTGTTTGTGTTGGAGTTCTGTAAATATTACAATTTTTTACATTAAATAAGCTAAGAAGAGTCTGAAGAACAATGCGAAAATAGATAGATAGATAGATAGATAGATAGATAGATAGATAGATAGATAGATAGATAGATAGATAGATAGATAGATAGATAGATAGATAGATAGATAGATAGATGCAATTTCATATTTACATGGCTGAGAAAAAAATAAATGTAAACATTTGACCATTAATAATAAATATATTAAAAAGTCAACAAAGCTATTATACGTTACCAAAACAGAAGGAGATAAATTGAAAACAATTGCAGGACTATTCTACCTGCAAAACTGCATTTACATTCATTCTGTGTCAACTGGTCCAAAATCAAATGTTTTTGGGCTTTCTCTCCAGATCAAATTCCAAATACAAGAATCAAGTGACCCAGGAAAATACTGCATTGTGGCCACTAGATGGAGCTGATGATCATAGTAAATAAAGGATTTATATGCTCAGATCATTAGAGCCATCTAGTGGCCATAACATGGTATTTTAATGATTTATTCTATTCTGTATGAAGAATAGCATTCGACTTGAGGAGATTTTCATGATTCATTTTATTCTGCATGAAGAAGAACATTTGACTTGGAGAGAAAGTAGCCTAACAACATTTGTTTTTTACAAAGTTCGAACGTACAAGCACAGGACATATAGCTCTGTGATTTTTTTTTTTTTTAAATACACTCCTAAGTGTTCACAGGTATTTATGGTCAATAGGTGATTAATACACATCCATAAAAATATTATTCAATTATTTTTGCACGTTAACACTGATTACTATTGGTTATATTTTGTGTTATATTTATAGAGCCTGCGTCCTCTCCAGAGGATGCTCCTGTCTTCTGGAATGTATAAGTGCAATTTATTATATTGTTATTATAGCAGTGAAGTTTTTTTTTTTTTTTTCACATGTGCTTGTTAGTCTTTACACCATTTATAATCAGTATTTACTATTCAGAGGGCTGCTTCATGAGCTATATGGGATTTTTAATTGTTTTTTAGGGGTGATATGTTTCTCGTATATTGTTGAAGCCAATTAATGATACAAATTTTATATGAGTGGAACGGCTGATTGTTCCTTTAGGGGATTGCGGTGGTTTATGGTATAAACTCAATCACAGACAATGGAAAGCTCCGCTTGGCTGTTGCTAGGAAGGCAGCGTCACGCTCTTCTGGTGGCACTCTCCATAATGCCTTCATGCTCCAGCTAAGCAATCTAAGTCTACGTAACAATTTATTACATACCTAAAAAGTTTATTTGGCTGAGACTCTACTATCATAAAACTAATGTATGAGGATGTAGAGTCCGCCATGTGGAGCTGACAGCGTTGGAGCCTATTACCAGTCAATCCGATTCTCCATTCCAGGACATATTGACTATCATTAAATGGACAAATCAATATTACAAGAGACGCTTACTATGTAAATTATAACTGTAACGTTATTGATGAACAAACAGTTCCTGAGCTATATAACTATATGGCCACATGCTGTTCTAAACACGCATCATATAAACATTACTCGATGTGTTAAACAAAGAGAAGCAGAATAATAATTCAACTATGGGGAATAGTGGAGCTATGGACAAAAGCAAAAAAAAATCTAGATATGTTGCAGTCTGTTACTAACACGGCAGTTTTTATTTTTCTAAATCCACCCAAGAACATACAGTACATCACCAAAATTTGCGGCCATTTCACCACAACACCTATTTGGGCTTTTAGGACATCCCATTCCCAAACCGTAGCCATTAAGTTTCCCTGTTTCCTTTGTGGCTATAACAGCCTGTATTCTTCTGGTGGTACAGTAACCTATGGGGTCTTCCAGGATTCCTTGCAGGATCCCTGCTGGGTCTTAGAGGATTCCTTGTGGTACCCCTCTCTGGTTTTCCAGGATTCCTTGCGGGATTCCTGTGGTGTCTTCCAGGATTCCTTTCAGGGTCCCTTCTGGGTCTTCCTGGTTTCCTTGTGGGACTTCTTCATGGTCTTCCTGGATTTCTTGTGGGATAACTGATGGGTCTTCCAGGATTCTTTGCAGGATCCCTTCTGGGTCTTCCACAATTTCTTGTGGGGCCCCTTCCTGGTCTTCCATGGTTTCTTGTGGGATAACTGCTGGGTCTTCCAGGATTCTCTGTAGGATCCCTGCCAGGTCTTCCAGGATCCCTTGCCAGATCCCTGCTAGGTCTTCCAGGATTCCTTGCCAGATCCCTGCTAGGTCTTCCAGGATTCCTTGCAGGATCCCTGCTGGGTCTATGAGGATTTCTTGTGGTACCCTTCTCAGACCTTCCAGAATTTCTTGCAGGATCCCCGTTGGGTCTTCCAATATTCATTGCAGGATGCCTACTGGGTCTTTGGGATTTTCCTTGTGAGACCTCTTATGAGTCTTCCAGGAGTCCTGGCAGGAGTCCTGGTATTCGAGAATTCCTCACAGGTTTCCTGATGGGTCTACCAGGGTTTTTTGCCAGATCCCTGCCAGGTCTTCCAGGATTCCTTGCAGGATCCCTGCCGGGTCTCCCAAGATTCCTTGCAGGAACCCTGCCGGGTCTTCCAGGATTCTTTACAGGATCCCTGCCGGGTCTTCCAGGATTCCTTGCAGGATCCCTGCCAGGTCTTTCAGGATTCATTGTTGAACATCCCATTTCAAAGTCATGTGCACAGTCCGTACTCTTCTGATGTTACAGTACTCGCAGAATGCCTGACAGGTCTTCCAGAACTCACAGGATCCCTGCCACGTCTTAGAGGATTCCTTGCAGGATCCCTCATGGGTCTTGTAGGATTACTAGCAGGATCGTCAGTGCCATCTAGTGGCCATAATGTGGTATTTACCTGATTTATACTTTTATGATCGATGAATAACGTTTGACTTTGACCTCATTTGCTCAGAATGAATGTACGTGCAGTTTCACTGGATGAATAGTGCTGCAAAATTTCTGTGAAGACACCTGTAGGTGTTGATGGGTTCCATTTGTTTGTTTGTTTTTTTTTAATTAGTCTTTGATCAGTGGTGGTGTTTTAGCATATGATTCATTTTATACATAAGAAAATATTGCATACTGAAATGTGTACATAATCATTTAGAGAACTCCAAATGGTTATATAGATATCATCCACCTATCATTACATTTGGACAAGGTCAGGGATTGCTGATGAGTCAAGCATAGGGGATTAGGAGAACAATTAGTCTGAACATGGCTTTGTAAAAGGCTCTGGACTCGACTCAGAAGACTCGGGTTTGCAGTATAATGGTCTGTAATTGCATATAGATTCTTAACTGGATTACAAGTGGCTGCATTAGCACTTACCGTGGCTCCTATTTACTAAAAGAGTTAAAGGTGATCACTCTGCATGGTGAGTAATTTCCTAGCTCTGTGAATAAAGTAACTTGGTGACCACTTCAATTATTTCAATCATGTGAAAGCAATTTTTTATTTTTTTATTTCCCTTGCTCTTGGCTTGTTATTCAATGCATACACAGCTTCACCTTATTCACTTGGACATTTACTTTACAAACTGAACATGCTCTACTCCTTTAGTAATGCAGCACCAAGAAGTGTATTTTTTTTTAATTGCATAACAAATTGCCTAGTGAAAGTGCATGTACATTTGTTCAGTATAATAAATATTGTTAGGCTATTTTCTCTGCTGGTCGAATGTTTTTCATCGATTTAAAATGTAAAATACCAGATCTGGCCACTAGATGGTGCTAAGAATCATATTAAATTCCTATGGTACCTAACACAATCTAATGGCCAAATGCAGCACTTTCCATTTTAAATCAGTGGCTCAGTGCTTAGTCCTTCTAGTTTGCAGCTTAGAGGTCTGTAGTTTGAATGCCAGACAGGACACCATCTGCATGGAGTTTGCACATTTTCCTTCTGCTTGCACAAGTTTACTTCAGGTATGCCAGCTTTCACCCACAATCTAAAGACGTGATAGCAGGTTAATTGGCTCCCGTCTAAATTAGCTGTAGGCTGTTCACTTAACAAAGTCTCAAAACTATGGCCCACTAAGAGGTTCCATGATGCCAGCTAAGAGATTTTAGTGGACCCTTATCTGGGGTTGATGGCGTATACTCAGACTCAGTGAACATGAGGAACTGGATTAGTTGGTCTCCACTTCTACCCCACCCCCCCCAAACTCCAATGATTACTCTAATGAAGGGTTTCTCAACCAGGGTTCCATGGAGCCTTAGGGTTACCACAGAGGTTGCTAGGGGTTCCTTGAGCAATGAGCTATTTCTGCCTTTCAGATAAGTTCCCACTGATACCATTCATCTGTTTAGCTATCTGCAAGTGGGTAATTCTTCCCAATGACCACAAGTGTGAGGAGAATTCTTCCCACTGACCATCACACTGAAGTATCATGAGTTGTAGATTTAGTATTTTTTAGCAGGGGGTCCCTGAGGCTGGAAAGTTACTTCAACGGTTCTTCTGTGTTGAAAAAGTTGAGAAAGGCTGATCTAATGTAAGGGTGGCTCTGAAAGGTACCCTGATGTAAGGGAGGAAATTAGATTTTTTTTTAAGCTCCTCAGTGAGGTTCATACACACGAAACACCAGGTGCAATAAAGAAAAAGTGAGCAAACAAAAGTGAAGCACACAAAAAAGTGCACAGGGTGTACATATGGTCCTCCTCAGAAGATAAAGGACCTTGGCTCTGATACCCCAGGGCGCAAGATTCCTAACGTGGACTGGGGTAATCCTGGTCCACCTAGTTGAAACCAGGTACACCCATTCTTTAAGGGACTTGGCAAGGCTAGGTGGGGTTCCCCCAAAGTGAGTCCCCATGAGAGGGGGAGACCCAGACCATAAGGTCATGTGTCCTCCCCCCAAGACTTTCAGGGCAAGTCCAAATACCTACACCTTACTAATCAGAAGTGAGTAAAGTGCATATATGCTGTGCAAAAAAAGTGCAAAATAAATAAGCGATTGGGGGTACCAAAGTGCGAGACAGTGACTGGCTTTCCAGCCAGTATAAGAGTTCCTCTGGTCCCAGCCAAAAGGCCCAACCCAGGAGGCAAGTGTGGAAAAAAATGTGTAAGGGTGCCATGACCAAGGTGCCATACCAAATGCACAGTGAGTTACCCCACAGGGTTCCCCAACAGTGTTTGGCCAAGGTTCTCTAAACCCTCAAAGGCAACCATTCTCAACCAGGGTTCTGTGGAACCCAAGGGTTCCTCCAGGGGTTGCTAGGGGTTCTTTGAGCTTTGGCTGATTGACCTCCCATCGGATGGTGCCTGCATAGCTCCCACTGAACCAATTAAAGGGGTATTTTTCCCCTCTACCCCTCAATTAATACATTTTAGCAAGGGTTCCCCAACAGTGATTGGCCAAGGTTCTCTAAAAGCTCTAAGGCAACCATACTCAACCAGGGTTCTGTGGAACCCTATGGTTCCTCCAGAGGTTGCTAGGGGTTATTTGAGCTTTGGCTGATTGACAGTCAGCGGCACAAGCCCAATGATCTTGATAGTTGTCAATTAGGGTGACATTCTTTCCACTGGACTGGATTAAAGGGGCATTTTTTCCTCCAAACTTCAATGAATTTGTTTTAGCAAGGGTTCCCCAAAGACCTGAAAATTGTTTCAAGGGTTCCTCAGGGGTGAAAATGTTGAGATAGGCTGCTCCAAGGGTTTTGTCCTCTGAGACCAGTCATTCGAGGTGTTGGTGGTTACAAATTTAATGCTGGATCTTCTCTGAGTTGGACGGCTCAATATCCATTTAGCTGTCCACAACAACACTGGAGGCCAACTATAAGTTACATTTTTCCATGTTAATCTCACAGATATATTTCATTTCCCCTTTAATGAAGGATCTCTCCCAATGCAATTCTAAGATAGAAAATAAACAAGCCAAATTGATATGTTGTATGCCGGCAATGTCTTCATTTTATTTACTTACCTTGAAGCTCTCCCTGGGATCTCGCAATGTTATTAGATTAATGCACACGGATTTACAATTCTAATTTATTTTATGCAGATTAGCTCCGGTTTCTAATTGACCTGCCTGACGTTTCATTCTTTGAACAATTTCTCTTCTTACTCCTACCCACAAAACAAAGTGGATAGCTGGATATAATAGCTTGGGCCATGCCTTGGAATATTTGCGGACTGTGCCACAGTCTGTCAAACATGTTGAACAATTGCAAGACCCAACAATCAACTTCTATTTGTACTATTCTAGTCTGTTAATTATACAATTGAAAGCAATTTGTTATATCTTTTAAGCTAAAAAAAAATGTTTTTTTGAGCCAGTCAGAAATCTAGTTCTTAAACAATTGAAAGTACGGGAAAACACCACACTAGTTTGTACAATCCATAAAAGATTATATTCTGCAGCAAAGGCCAACAAATTTCAGGGGCTCAGCACTCCCCATTCATCAGGGCTTGTAAAGAAATAACCATAGGGTGAGGGATATCATCCTGCTCTGTAAACTGGAGCCCAAGTAGGAGTGTGGAGATCATGCAGGCAATTGGACAAAGATAGCTGTCTTTGTCTATCTTTGTCCAAGTGCCTGTAGAGTTTATACACACCTACTTAGATTCCAACTTACAGTCGAATATGGTTTCTCTTGCCCTATGGTTATCCTTCTACAAGATACTCCTTCTTGGGTTCCCGCTTACAGTCCAAGAGGGTATCCCTCATCCTATGGTTATCACTCTACATGATACTTGGTGTAGTGCGCTACTAGAAGTGAGAGTAGGCAAACTATACTCCGACTCTTGTGAATCTGTAATTGGGTCAGGGTCATTAGAGTTCAGGATTGGATGACTCATACTGGTAGCTGCCTGGTGCCTCCCCCTGTTTCTAGAATGTTGGAGAACGTTCTAGAAGATAGTGGGCAGAAGCCAGGAGGGGTTGCCTTGAATATTTAGGGGCCCTTGGCCAATCCCCAGGAGTGGGCTTGGCAGGGGTCTAAGGAGCCTATAAATAGGCACAAGCCATGCCAGTCAGAGTCAGTCAGGTGGAAAATGGAAAAGCAGTACTGAGGGAGGCTGTCAGTGGCCCTTGAGGGACCCCTGCCAGGGAGGGGTTTTACCTCATGCTGGAGCTCGGGAAGTTCGCCTGAAAAGATCCTGCCACTGGGAAATCACCGGAGAGGAAGCAGGAGCAAGAAGAGACAGTGAGTAGATCAGCACGGTGCAGGGACAGACAAGGGGAGAGACTGGCAGCTGTAGGTAGCAGTGCTCTCTTGAAGACAGCAGCATGCCAGGTCTTCATCCAACCTTGCCCTGGGGAACCTCCAGTGTGTGTGTCAGTCAGAAGGACTGGGAGGAGGAAGCAGCTAGGTGGGCTGTGACATCCAGGTGGGCTAGCATTTCTGTAGAGCTGGGATCAGCGTCTACGGGGGAGTCAGAAGGTGGTGCAAACGGCTGGTCACTCCACATGTGTTGTTTCACTAAGGGACTGAGAGTTCATATAATGGGTTGTCACTGAGTTAACGAGAGGCTGTTAGTTCCCAAAGGAGTGGGTCCAGCAGAAGCTGTACAAGAGGAACCAAGTTTGTGCAGGAGGAAGGAAGGAGAGGAATCTGTAAATAGGGATGAAGCTGTCCCTGGTTTTACCTGTTCTATGATTCAAGTTGGGCATCCCATAAGCCCTAACCCCATCCAAGTTATCGTCCCCTAATAAAACAACAAAAAAAAACAAGCCAAGAGATACGCCTACTTTAGTTCCAAATTACAGTCCAGGACGGTATCCCACACCCTATAGTTATCCTTCCACAGGATAAGTCTAATTGGGTTCCAGCTTGCAGTCAAGGTATGTCATCCCTTACCCTATAGTTATCGTTCTACAAGATACATCTATGTGGGTTCCAACTTACAATCCAGGACAGTATCCCTCACCCTATACTTATTGTTCTACAGGATACATCTACTTGGGTTCAAGCTTACAGTCAAAGGATGGCATTCCTCATCATTGTTCTACAAGAAATATCTACTTGAGTTCCAACTTATGGTTCAGGGCTGTTTCTCTCACCCTATGGTTATCGTACTACAAGATGCACCTACTTGGATTCCAGCTTAAAGTCTAAGATGGTATCCCTCAGCCTATGATTATCATTCTACAAAGATACACCTACTTGGGTTCCAATTTACCATCCAGAATCATATTCCTCACCCTGTGGTTATCGTTCTACAAGATACTCTTTCATGGGTTCCAGCTTACAGGTCAGTATCCTTTACCCTATGGTTATTGTTCTACAAGCCCTGGTGAAGGGGAGGGGGGGGGGGTGCTGAGCCCCTGAAACACATTGGATTTTGTTGCAGAATAAAGGATTTTATGGATCGTACAAACCAGTGTTCCCCCACTATAATAAATTGGACCATGCTTTATAAGGTTTTTTTTTGCCTTCCTCTGGATCATCTGTGCGTATAAGGCTCTGTATATGGAGTTTTTCTATGTATTTTTTTTCTGTTGGTTGAACTAGATGGACTTGTTTGTACTTTCAACCTAATATGTAGCTACAGTCAGGTCCATAAATATTGGGACATCGACACAATTCTAATTTTTTTGGCTCTATACACCACCACAATGGATTTGAAATGAAACAAACAAAATGTACTTTAACTGCAGACTTTCAGCTTTAATTTGAGGGTATTAACATCCAAATTAGGTGAACGGTGTAGGAATTACAACAGTTTGTATATGTGCCTCCCACTTTTTAAGGGACCAAAAGTAATGGGACAATTGGCTGCTCAGCTGTTGCATGGCCAGGTGTGTCTTATTCCCTCATTATCCCATTTACAAGGAGCAGATAAAAGGTCCAGAGTTCATTTCAAGTGTGCTATTTGCATTTGGAATCTGTTGCTGTCAAATCTCAATATGAGATCCAAAGAGCTTCCACTATCAGTGAAGCAAGCCATCATTAGGCTGAAAAAACAAAACAAACCCATCAGAGAGATAGCAAAAACATTAGGTGTGGCCAAATCAACTGTTTGGAACATCCTTAAAAAGAAAGAACGCACCGGTGAGCTCAGCAACACCAAAAGACCCAAAGACCCGGAAGACCACGGAAAACAACTGTGGTGGATGACCGAAGAATTCTTTCCCTGGTGAAGAAAACACCCTTCACAACAGTTGGCCAGATTAAGAACACTCTCCAGGAGGTAGGTGTATGTGTGTCAAAGTCAACAATCAAGAGAAGACTTCACCAGAGTGAATACAGAGGGTTCACCACAAGATGTAAACCATTGGTGAGCCTCAAAAACAGGAAGGCCAGATTAGAGTTTGCCAAACAACATCTAAAAAAAGCCTTCACAGTTCTGGAACAACATCCTATGGACAGATGAGACCAAGATCAACTTGTACCAGAGTGATGGGAAGAGAAGAGTATGGAGAAGGAAAGGAACTGCTCATGATCCAAAGCATACCACCTCATCAGTGAAGCATGGTGGTGGTAGTGTCATGGCGTGGGCATGTATGGCTGCCAATGGAACTGGTTCTCTTATATTTATTGATGATGTGACTGCTGTCAAAAGCAGCAGGATGAATTCTGAAGTGTTTCGGGCAATATTATCTGCTCATATTCAGCAAAATGCTTCAGAACTCATTGGACAGCGCTTCACAGTGCAGATGGACAATGACCCGAAGCATACTGCGAAAGCAACCAAAAAAAATTTTAAGGGAAAGAAGTGGAATGTTATGCAATGGCCAAGTCAATCACCTGACCTGAATCCGATTGAACATGCATTTCACTTGCTGAAGACAAAACTGAAGGGAAAATACCCCAAGAACAAGCAGGAACTGAAGACAGTTGCAGTAGAGGCCTGGCAGAGCATCACCAGGGATGAAACCCAGCGTCTGGTGATGTCTATGCGTTCCAGACTTCAGGCTGTAATTGACTGCAAAGGATTTGCAACCAAGTATTAAAAAGTGAAAGTTTGATGGATGATTGTTATTCTGTCCCATTACTTTTGGTCCCTTAAAAAGTGGGAGGCACATATACAAACTGTTGTAATTCCTACACCGTTCACCTGATTTGGATGTAAATACCCTCAAATTGAAGCTTAAAGTTTAATCTGAGTTTCATTTCAAATCCATTGTGGTGGTGGTGTATAGAGTCAAAAATATTAGAATTGTGTCGCTGTCCTAATATTTATGGACCTGACTGTATATCAATTTAAATAACTTAAGTTATTGTCTAATAAACATGCTCATAGCAGAAATGTACATTCTGGTCCATAAGAGCTGTAGGGGTTAAGGAAAGCTGTGCCGAGATAAAGATGTAGCGCGACATTATTAGACTCCGAAAGGAGTTGAGCTTTAAGAAGCAACTTTTGGTCCAAAAAATCTTTCTAACTGATGTTCCCAGAAGCTGCATCTACAGAGGAAATCTGGCTTCTTTAATATATCTTTCTTCAAGCTCAAGAAATACTGAAGATTCAACGGAATTGAGTTCGTGCTCGTTTAAAAAGCCGGTGCAACTTGAGTCCACAAGATTATCTGAAAACATTATATGAGGATACTTTAGAGCGCATCGCTGAATATATAAACAGGTTACCTTCGGCGTTACCTTCAAATTGTTACAGCTGTACAGATGAGATCTGGCTACTACATTTACAATACGCTTCCTATTCATTGCATTCCTTTATCAACCAATTCCAAAAGCTATATTCATACCGCGCCTCTGAGAAAATATTCAATCTGACAGTGTAGTCTATTAAAGTAGATGTAAACCCAATCACTAAAATCTTATATGCGCTTTAATGTGGTAAAAGCAACACTGTTGCAAAAAAGTATTATTAAAAAAGCTTTGTTGCCCCATAAAAAAAAATGCAGTAAACACTCACCCTTCCTGGTGCCAGCACTGCCAAAAATTGCTCTGATGCTGTTAAATCTTCCCCTGTAGTCCATTGGGAAAACAGCACTTCTGGGGGTGTTCTGGGGGTGTTAGTGTTCTGAGTTCACTGCTGCTTTCATCAGTTCCTCCTTCCTTTGAGGTCTTCTGAGGGTGTCAGTCTCCTGGATCTCCTATCACTCTCATTGGTTCCTCTATCTGAACTCCCTTTGAGGTCATAGGGATAAACCATTGGTTCTTTCCTTGGAGGTCTTCTGGGGGTATCAGTCTCTTGGGGACCCTGCAGCTCTCATTGGTTCCTTCTCATGACCTCTCTCTAAGGTCTTCTGGGGGTGTCAGTTTCCTGGGTCCCCTACAGGTCTCATTGGTTCCTTCGTCTGACCTTCCTTTGAGGTCAAGAGGTCCTCTGGGAGTGACAGTCTTTTGGGTCCCCTGCAGCTGTCATTGGTTCCTTCTTCTGACCTCCCATTAAGGTCATAGGGAAAAACCATTGGTTCCTCCCTATGATCTCTCTCTGAGGACTTCTGGGGTCTGGGGTGTCAGTTTCCTGGGTCCTCTACAGGTCTCATTGGTTCTTTAATCTGACCTTGCTTTGAGGTCATAGGTAGGAACCATTGGTTCCTCCCTCTGAGGTCTTCAGGGGATGTCAGTCTTTTACGTATCCTGCAGCTCTCATTCGTTCCTCCTTCTGACTTCCCATTGAGGTCATGAGGATGAACCACTGGTTCCTCTCTCTGAGGACTTTTCAGGGTGTCAGTCTCCTAGGTCCCCTGCAACTCTCATTGCTTAATGCATCTGACCTCCCTCTGAGGCCTTCTGGGGATGTCTATCTCATGAGTTCCCTGCAAGTCCCATTGGTTCCTCCTTCTGACCTCCCTTTGAGGCCATAGGGATGAAGCATTCTTTTCTCCCTTTAGGGCCTTCTGGGGATGTCAACCTCCTGTGTCCCCTGTAGCTCTCATTGGTTCCTCCTTCTGACTTCCCTTTAAGGTAATAGGGAAGAATCATTGCTTTCTCCCTCTAAGGTCGTCTGGGGATATCAGTCTGGGTTCCCTGCAGCTTTCATTAGTTCCTCCTTCTGACCTCTGAGGTTACAGGGATAAACAATTGGTTCCTGTTTCTGACCTCCCTCTGATCTTCGGAGGGTCTGAGGGTGCCAGTCTCATGGGTCCCTTGCAGCTCTTATTAATTCCTCCTTTTGACCTGCCTTTGAGGTCACAGAGATGAACTATTAGATCCTCCCTCTGACTTCACTCTGAGGTCTTCTGGGGGTGTCAGTGCTCTGAGTCCCCTGCAGCTCTCACTGGTTCCTTCCTCTGACCTAATGTACCCCAAAGTAATGTGAGATCAGAGGGAGGAACCAGGGAGAGGTGCAGGGGACCCATGAGACTGACGCTCCCAGAAGTGTTGGTTTCCCAGCAGATTTCAGGGGATGATTTCAAAGCATTGGGGTGGTGTCCATACAGATAACAGAGGAAGGAGACAGCAGACAGAAATCACACTAGGTGCATTGTATTGAGGCATGTACACACTATAGAAGAATATGCTTTGTTAATTTTCATTTCAGAGGTTTACATCCACTTTAAGGGAGGGTTAACTTGAACTAGAAGAAAAAAAAATCTTCCAAGCAAACTAAGAAACATTGATTAAAAAAAGATATGCTACGGTGTATGGACAGCTTTACTCTCTACTTAGGTCTAATAAAAATGTTTCAGCTCACCAGTTACTGGATTCTGAAACCTTATCTTCACTCTATGAACACAATGGATCCTATGAGAGCTCAAATACATTTTCAATTCTGTACACTTCTATGTAAACTTATTAGATTGTTCAATCAGATTGGAATATTACAAGTGGCTCTTGAGCCTCAAGGTCTTTTGTTAATTAGGTGACAAAAAAGGTTTTGGCCATTAACTTCATTAACTTGTAACATGTCATAGCAGGTTCTGCCTTACATACAATGTGAATGTGAGACATTGTAAAGGTGGGGAGAGACTCAATGGATTATCATGCAATCATTTAGCAGTGCTATCTAGCATGTGCGTGCCGTAAAGAGGTTGGCAGGAGTATACATGAGAAATACGAGGGCTCTACCAAAAGTAATGCAAAAGTGGGAATAACTTTTTTTATGAACTTGCATAGGTCCTTTAAGTTGCACATGTTGGTAGAGTAACTCTTCCTTTATAGCAGCTCTTCTTCTTTTTCATTGCAGGTAAATAATAGATTCTAAGTAGAGGTAATGCACCACCATTGAGTTCTTGACAAAAGAGGGGTGCAGGCTGTCCAACTATCCACAGAGGGCTACAGAATGTTTATGGAGATGACACCATGATTGGTGACTCTTGTCAATGGTGTCGTCTCCATAAGCAGTCTGTAGACTTCTCTGGATGCCAGAGAGCCTGCACCCCTCCTTCATTAAGATCTCAATGGTGGCATGTTGCTTCTGCTTGGAATCCATTAATTACCTGCAATAAAAAAAGAAGAAGAAGAGTTACTATAGAGAAAGAGTAATGCCGCGTACACACAAGCAGACTTTTCGACTGGACTGGTCCGACGGACCGAATCCGGCGGACAATCTGAACATGTGTGGGCTCCATTGGACCTGCAGCGGACTTTTTCGGTCAAAAATCTGAGGGACCTTAGATTTGGAACATGTTTCAAATCTTTCCGATGGACTCGAGTCCGGTCGAAAAATCCACTCGTCTGTATGCTAGTCCGACGGATGAAAACCCACGCTAGGGCAGCTATTGGGTACTGGCTATCAAATTCCTTATTTTAGTCCGGTCGTAAATCATCACGTACGAATCCATCGGACTTTGGTGTGATCGTGTGTAGGCAAGTCCGTTCATTCAAAAGTTTGTCGGAAGTCCGTCAAAAGTCCGTCGGAAAGACCGTCGGAACAGTCCGGTCGAAAATTCCACCCGTGTGTACGCGGCATAACTCTACCAATATGTCAAATTTGAAGGACCTATGAAAAAGAAGAAGAGCTACTATATAGAAAGAGTTACTCTACCAACATTTCAAATTTGAAGGACCCATGTAAGTTAACAATTTGAAGGACCTATGAAAAAAGAAGAAGAACTACTATAGAGAAATTGTTACTCTACCAACTTGTCAAATTTGAACGACCTATGTAAGTTAACAAACCAAACAAAACAAATATTGGATATCGGGACCCAATATTTACCTGCAACGAAAAAGAAGAAGAGCTACTATAGAGAGTTACTCTACCAACATGGCAAATTTGAAGGACCTATGTAAGTTAACCCCTTGGCGCTGTCACCTCCAAGCCCTTTAAGGGGTTTCAGATGCCGGGAGGCGGGGTTTATGATCATGTGACCGCCATGATTGGCTGTCACGGTGGTCACATGATCGGAAAGCTCCTGGTCGCAAGTAGCAATCGGGAGCTTTCTGTCAGCTGCTGGTAGCTGTATTTGCAATCTGGTACGCTAATATTCAGCCTCCCAGCACCAAGGCCCACCTGTTGAGAGGCCGCATATTTGCATACCGCCAGCGCCAAGAAGTTAATAAATAAGGTATGCCCACTTTTGCAATATTTTTGGTATTTTTCGTTCTTTATTATTCTTACTGTGAATACCTTTTGATATGACTTTTACTATTAGGGTCCATTCACACCAAGCCCCCCCCCCCATGTGCATGTAACACACGTTTAATGATATTGTTCTTTAGACCGAATGATATTGTTCTTTAGACTGAGTATGCCCAGACAGTGGAGTCACCTGCTGACTTGGTATTAGCCACAGGCCCTTTTGCATTGAGATACCTCCTTAGACCCAATCTGTCTAGACAGTATGGTCACCTGCTGACTTGATATCATCCACAGGCACCTTAACTGTTGATAAGGACACAGAAGTTGAATCCACCTCAAATATACTTCAGCTAATTGAAGTACAGAGGGTGTTTTTACAGTCCTTTGAAGTGTAAGAAGACAATGACTTTCCTAAGCCCACCCACCGAAAAGACTAGTCAGTTTTCAATGCTTTACTTGCATAACGGCAAGGCATACATCTTCTCACCAATTGCGGTGGTGGTTGTCAGCACTTTCCCCATGTTGGGTACCCTTTATCCTGTCACCAGCACTAGTACCAGGACCTCACCAGATATCCAACAGCTGGAGAATACCACTTGCTGGAATGACTAGATCTCAGCAGGAAGGAACCACCTAGTCCCATGGGGGCCAGTTTCAGGGTATGCCTCCTTTTTTCTCATGCTCTACACCTAAACTCTCCCTCTTTCTAGCTATACCCAATGTTTTTATCCTAGGGGAAGGCTCCACCTAGTGGCCAAACTATTCCAACACCCACTTACAAATGCATGTATATAACTTTTTGTAAATATTTATTAGGCTGCTTGTTATCGATCATAGATATGATCAAAGACAACTGACTACAGTCATATAAAAAAAATGTTGCTTATTTGGTCCTGGAAGTGGACGTTTTTTTTACAGTACAAAACACATCAACATCTCTCTGCATATTCTGGAATTGTTCAAACACAGGAAGTGTTAGCTGATATAGTAGGTGACTGTATATCGTTTGCCGACATGCAAAAAAATCAATTTTTTTAGTTGGAGTGGTTGGCTGTCCATATGACTTTAAGATGCATTTGTCAATAAACACTTAAGACTGTTATGATACAATGTGTATGGTCTCTGGTGCTGAAAATTAAAGTCCTATTCATTTACTCAATATATAGATTTTGTATTAGGGATGTCAACATTTGAGCTAAGTCTAAGTTAAGTCTTAAATCCCCATTCTTCTTAAAACTTTTTATATCAATTTTACTGGATTTTTTTCTTTTTTAGATTTTTTAAACACACTCTGCACTCACAAAAGTCATATTAACTCCAGTCTCCGATAAGGGCACTTTTAAATTCTTCATATAGTAATTCCAGATGTCCTTCAGCTTGAGTTACCTCCATTAGTCTTATTTAGTAATGGGTAAGCACTGGTCCATGCATAATCAAGCAGCTATTTGGGAGAATGAAATCTGGCTTGTTTCAAGTTGTGTAAATAACCATCTTCTCAAACTTTCCTCCCGGGGAAGCTCCTGGTTCTTGCTCCTTGTAGGTCAATCTGCTCCAGGTCTTGGTCTTGATTTACAAAGTGTGCAGTGAGATAGGAGGCTATTTAAAAGGACAGTACAGTACAGTGTTTACACACATTCACAAATTCTACACTCTACTGATCCATAAAATGGAAGTCATGGTGTGGAGTCTGGGTGTCAGAGTCAGGGGCCAGGTAATAGAGAGGATCCCACCGACCAGCTATATAAGTGAAGCAGCAGGACACTCTGGTGGATTATACAAGCTCACCCGAGGTGCAGAGTCTAAGCACTAACTGGTGTTCACCTGAGCTCCTAAAGGTGGAGATGGGCTTTGCTGCGTGTTAGCACCAGGTCGCAGTCTCCAGGATCACCTCACCAGGAGGTGAGCAAGCCAGGGTTCAGTAGCAGATATAGCAGGTAGGAATCAAGCAAGAGTGTAGTCAGTAAACAAGCCAAAGATCATTAATAAGTGGGCGCAGGTTGGGATCAAGCAGAAGTGTAGTCAAGGAACAAGCCAAAGGTCAGTAACGAGTGGTAGTGGAGATACAAAGGCTATAGGAGTGACAAGAGCGAGATCTAGTGGATGATACAAGCTCACCCGAGGTGCAGAGTCTAAGCACTAATTGGTGTTCACCTGAGCTCCTAAAGGTGGAGATGGGGTTTGCTGCATGTTAGCACCAGGTTGCAGTCTCCAGGATCACATCACCAGGAGGTGAGCAAGCCGGGTTAGAGTAGCAGATATAGCAGGTAGGAATCAAGCAAAAGTGTAGTCAGTAAACAAGCCAAAGGTCATTAATAAGTGGGCGCAGGTTGGGATCAAGCAGAAGTGTAGTCAAGGAACATGCCAAAGGTCAGTAACGAGTGGTAGTGTAGATACAAAGGCCGTAGGAGTGACAAGAGCGAGATCTGGCGGATGATACAAGCTCATCCAAGGTGCAGAGTCTAAGCACTAACTGGTGTTCACCTGAACTCCTAAAGGTGGAGATGGGCTTTACTGCATGTTAGCACCAGGTTGCAGTCTCCAGGATCACGTCGCCAGGAGGTGAGCAAGCCATGGTAGAGTAGCAGATATAGCAGGTAGGAATCAAGAAAAAGTGTAGTCAGTAAACAAGCCAAAGGTCATTAATATGTGGACACAGGTTGGGATCAAGCAGAAGCGTAGTCAAGAAACAAGCAAAGGGTTCAAGGCTCACGAAAAACAAGGTTCAAGGCAAGATTATTCAAGGAATTGTCCAGGGAGTTGTCCAGCATCCCAGTTGGCTCAGCAAGAAGAGACATCACAAGATACAGCAGAGGTGCAGACCCAAGTCAAGGAACAAGCCAAAGGTCAGTAACGAGTGGTAGTGGAGATACGAAGGCCGTAAAAGTGAGAAGAGCGAGATATTGGCTGGAGAAAGCACAATAATCTGTCAAAACAGGAAGTGCAAAGGCACGGCTAAAATAGGAAGTTCATGGGAGCAGCAAAGGGTTCAAGGCTCACGAGAAACAGGGTTCAAGGCGAGATCGTTCAAGGAATTGTCCAGGGAGTTGTCAAGCATCCCAGTTGGCTCAGCAAGAAGAGACATCACAAGGTACAGCAGAGGTTCAGACCCAGATCCTGGCAGTGGGATGTCTGTTTTCTACATTTGCTGCATAAAAGTGCTGAGCAGGGACAAGCTGAGTTTGGCCCAAACGCAGTCCGAACCCAGTTTGGCAGAACCAGAAGAAAGATATCACATGGTCCCATTCCTGCCTGCTCAATCAGTAGAGCCCTGGGAATTACCTGCCCCGCAGTTGCATGTATACAGGATGGGGATACTCATGATGTCATTAACTTAATATGGACACATGTTCATTTTGGGTCAACGACATTGACCTAATATGGCCATATGGCTATATTAGGTCAAGCATGTCCTCAGCATCCCTGTCGCTTTCTATATTGCAACTGCAGGTTGGGAATATGCCCTGGGCCTCACTGATCAGACTGGTGAAGATGTGAGAATGCATCTTATTACTGGTTCTGCCGAACTGGGTTTAGACAAAGTTCGGGCCAAATTCAGCTCATCCCTACTGCTGAAAACGCTCTGTGATAGGAGGAGAGGCTGGTCGTGTGAATTTTGCAAGTCATTTGACCGTGCTTTCCTTCTGCCAGCCCTGCTTTAAAAATATAAGTTGTAAGGCCACACCTCTGTTTCATTGATGGGCCCCTTAGTGGATCTGAATTGCTTCCATCATCCAACCATGTGCAGGGGATTTATAAAAAAAAATCAGAGACTCCTATTAACAAAACTACATTATTGGATGTTTAATGTGAAGACAAGTTCTATTTCAAATAAATCAGGTCCCTCACTCTCCTGACTGAGTTTGCTTTCAGGTATGAACCTTCACCATTTGTTCCTCAGAAGCATAGACACATTCTAGCATGGATATCATGTCCATACAGTGAATGTGGTGCAAGGTTGTTCATTTCAAGGTCCTTACAAGGACAAGGGGACACTCCTCGCTTCTAGAAGAGAAGATGTCTAACCTCTGCATGCAGAAAGGCCTTTCTTTACCATAAGAGCTGTAAAAATGTTCAGTACCTACCTCAGGAGCTAGTTCTACCAAGATCAGTAGAATGCTAAAAATGGTGGGTGGATTATAAATAGCTACTAATATATATAATTAATCACACTGTGGTTTGTGGACCTTGGAAACCTCTGAATGCCTCGGGGGGATCGGAATGGAATTTTTTTCCCTGTTGAAGCAAATTGGACTTTATAAGGTTTGTTTGCCTTCCTCTCGATCATCTGTAAGCTTAGGGTTCTATATATACAGGTTTTCCATTTATTTATTCATTTTTCTATTGGTTGATTGATGAACTTGTAACTGGGTGGCAAATAACAATTTTGCTTGTTTCACTAAGGCAAAAGTATGTTCACAAAATGATTGATCCTGGCAGAGGCATAACTAGAAACATCAGGGCCCCTGATGCAAGAAACCATGCAGGGCCCTCCTAACCCAAGCCCAGGGCCCTTCCCACTGATCCCAGGGCACTTTATAGAGTTCCCCCTTACATCAGAGACCACAGAGTTCCCCCTTATATTAGAATCCCCCCCTTACATCAGAGTTGCCAGAGTCCCCTTTACATCAAAGTCCCTCTTTACAGTGCATGAGAGTCCGCAGGGTTTCCCTTTACAGTGCAAGGGGGAACTCTGTGGACCCTGATGCAAAGGTGAATTCTGCAGACCCTGATGTAAAGGGGGACTCTGCGGACCCTGATGTAAAGAGGGACACCGTGGACCCTGATGAATAGGGGAACTCTGCGGGAACTATGTGGATCCTGATGTAAAGGGGGACATTGTGGACCCTGATGTAAAGGGGGACTCTGTGGACCCTGATGTAACTCTAATAGTAAACCCTAACACAAATTTTTGACCCCTAATCCTAAACCCTAACCCTAATATTAACCTCTAACCTAACAAAAAATAAATAAATAAGTAAATAAATAAATAGTAATAAATACATTCACCCCTAACCCTAAACTTGAACCCCTTCCAAAAAAAAAGCAAAAAAAAGATAAATAAATAATAAATAAAAGCGGATAAAAAAAGCTGAAAAGCTGAGAAACATAGCAACAGGTGATAAAACAGATTTTATTACCGTATATACTATCACAAATGCCTGCATATCCTTTCTATTTCTTTTTCCTTGCTTACTCATAATTGTTTTTGCTAGAAAGGTCTGCTTTTGAGCCCCTGCATTGTTCGCCTGTGTGATTATATGGAGCTATAGACACCCGCCCACTGATTGGGGCTTGTCAGCTCCCACTGCGTCACCTCCATACTCGTCAGGCCGCAATGCATTTTGGACTCTGTAGTCCGGATGATTGATGTTTTGCGCATGCGCACTAACTCCTGCACGTTTACACTCGGCCGGTGACGTCAGACGCCGGCCGAGTGGAATATCGGTATATAAAGCCATCACTCTTGATAGCATTTGTTGCATCAAGGGTGACCTTATATTTATTGCTGAAGACGGCTCCAGGGTAAATTTGGGTCACCTCCATGCTCATCAGACCGCAATGCATTTTGGACTCTGTAGCCCGGATGATTGATGTTTTGCACATGCGCACTAACTCCTGCACGTCTACACTTGGCCAGTGACGTCAGACGCCGGCCCAGTGGCAAGTCTGTATATAAAGCCATCACTCTTGATAGCACTTGTTGCATCAAGGGTGACCTTATATTGCTGAAAATGGCTCCAGGGTGAATTTTAATTCAAGCTTAATCATTTCTCTATGCTGGCATCTATTGCATTCCCTTTTCTTTGGACTTATGAGCTAACTTCTCCTGCTTTTGATTAGCTTGCTAATCATATATATGCCTTGCCATCTGTTTAATCTCCTTACTGGTAGGAGACAGGTGATCTGCAGCATGCACTTTAGTTGCTTATGCTTGATAGCTCACATACTTCATTAAATTTCCCCTATACTGGCATATACTAAGAATACGCTTTCTTATGGAATGTCTAAGTTAGCTTTATCTATATTAAGATCACATTTAAGCTTAGCGTTACTTATTAATCCCTTTTGATGCCTTTCAGCTTATTTTTCATCTAATCTTTCTGCCAATCAGTATTTTCTAATGTCATACGGCACCCTTGATTTTTCTGCACTTCAATAGTTTGTTAGTGAGTATATTTCTATCTTGAACCATTCAGTCATATCTTAAGTAGGGATGGGCGAACTTTAGCTGTTCGGATGTTCGATGAACAGCCGAACAAACGGGTCGTTCGGCCGTTTGATCGGTCCCCGGAACCACTACGCATTGCGGCGCTGAACAGTGCATTGCATTTTGCTTTTGTCAGTATAGAATATTAGTTTAGTGTCTGTCTAGGGATAGTGTGAGTGTAGTGAGGAGGACCATCATTCAGCTTTGTATAGTGTGTAGCTAGAGTAGGGACAGCTCAGATAGTTTCACTGTAGAGTAGTGAGACCGTGTCAGTAATCTTTACATTATTGTATAGCTAGAGTAGGGACAGTTTAGATAGCGTCAGTGTAGTGACAGTTGAATACCGTCTATTTGATTGCGTTACTGCCAGTTTAACACCATATAGTTCTGTGTGCGTTGCTGCCAGTTTAACGCCATATAGTTCTGTGTGCGTTACTGCCAGTTTAATGCCATATAGTTCTGTGTGCGTTGCTGCCAGTTTAACGCCATATAGTTCTGTGTGCGTTACTGCCAGTTTAACGCCATATAGTTCTGTGTGCGTTGCTGCCAGTTTAACGCCATATAGTTCTGTGTGCGTTGCTGCCAGTTTAACGCCATATAGTTCTGTGTGCGTTACTGCCAGTTTAACGCCATATAGTTCTGTGTGCGTTACTCACAGTTTAACGCCATTTTGTTTTGTGTGCGTTACTGCCAGTTTAACGCCATATAGTTTTGTGCGTCACTGTACGTTTGGCTTCATTATATTGCAGTATATTATAGTGTATCCATGGAGTGCGTCTTTGTAGTGTGAGTACTCAAATTAAAGTGCCCCAAACACCTCTTTACATTGATTAAAGTGCATCTACGTACAGATTTCAACCTATTTTTTTACATAATAAGCACCACCCCCTCTCTCCCAATAATGTCTGGGAGGACAACAAGGAGAGGTAGACGTTTCCATGGCACTGTAAGGGGGCCAGCAACAAATGTGTCCACAGGCAAAGGTGGACGTGGTGGTCAGTCCTCAGGCAGGGCATCATTTCCTTTGTTTAGTGAGTTTGCCTGTGCTATCCAGCCACAGCATGCAGAGGAGGTGGTGGACTGGCTTACTAAACCTTCCTCATCCTCCTCAACCTCTGTCATGCAAGCAAAGACAAGTGCGCAGTCCCCTGCAGTTCACCAGAGTGGATAAACCTGCCTCCTTGTCCACATCTATTCCTGCCATATCCCCAACATCAGCCATTGAGGAGTCAGCTGAGTTATTTGACCATAGCGTCATCCACTTGCCCCTTGATGATGCCCAGCCATTACAGGATTCAGATGTTGGTTCTGAGGTTGAGAATGAATAGAACATGAGCCTGGTAGACAAATTGGCATTCATGTTCCCCAAGCCACAGCATATTGCCAAGTTGTCTCCAGTGGTAATGATGAAGATGGAGGAGATGGAGATGATGATGATGAGGTCACTGATGCGACTTGGGTGCCCAATAGAGCAGAGGAGGAAACTGAAGGTGAGGCGGCACAACCCCAAGGAGGCCGACATCAAGAAAGAGTAGAGAGCAGCCACCCTATTCCATCACATTCTGCAGCTGTTATCTCCCGGCCCACCCCCCAAAGCTCAGCGGTCTGGGCCTTTTTCAGCACATCTGCAGCAGATCGCACTGTTGCTATCTGCAAACTGTGTCACAGGCACATCAAACGTGGCAAAAACACCAACCATATGCCTATCATTGCAAGTTCTTTTGCCTTCATCAAGAGCACCTCTATAGGGTTTTGGTGGGAAGGCGCCCCCGACACCCAAAGACCATTTTTTCTGCACCTGTTTGACAGGTGCATATCATTGCAATTTTTTTCCAGCATGGCCAATGCTTGCTTTCATCAGGAGTACCTCTATAGGTTTACGGTGGGAAGGCGCCACCGACACCCAAAGACCAATTTTTACACACCCGTTACTTCTATCCAAAGTCAATGTGACACCAGAATGTATCCAAAAAATCTCTAATCTTGTTCCCAGTGCACTACATTGTGGCCTCATCATACACACTTCTGGCTCCCCAGCTGTTGCTGAGTAAAATAAAGGCAGCTTGCAGGGAAAATGTCATTTTTTTTGGCTTTAGAAATGCAATTATTGCTACAGCAGACTCTAGACATGGTACAGATCTGCCACTTTACAGGTAGACTAAGGGGACCCCCCCGGCACTATATTGGAAGGAATTTTTTCATTTTTAGGCTTTCACAATAAAAATAAAAACATCACTGCTTTTAAAATGACGTTTTTCACAAACTTTTTTTTTTTATTGATACATTTCCCCCAGGGCAGGACCCGGACCCCTATAACCATTGTATGCCCAATTACTTATTGGGCATATAAGCCTTCAAAATGGGCACTTTTGATTTTTGATGTCCGGGTCCCATTGACTTTAATGGGGTTCCTTATTCACGTCTGAACTTTTGCGGTGTTCGGAAGTTCTGGTTCGGCCCATTCCTAATCTTAAGCTGCTATCACCCGTCCATCATTATTTACCAATTGTTTGGCAGGTGAACTTACAATTCATTAAAGCTTTATCTACTTTATAGTTGGTCAGATCGGATCCTGTCTGACCGTCTTTTTTCCCCCAGTTGGTTCAGGCGTTCGCATTGAAGCTTTTGGGAGTTTGATGTGGTGTGGCCAACAATAGCGACAAATGTCTTGATTTTTTGATTTTCTTAAGACATGATCAAATATTGTAAATATTATGTTATAAATGTATTCTATTTTACATTTAGTGGTCTGTATCGTGTCACTTAATATTTCCCCTGAGGAAGCCCACGGTGGCAAAACATGTTGGGATAAATTCCATAACTGCCACCATCTACACAATAAGATGGTTCCTTGTATACGGCATATGTCTATCTAAGCTGTATTATTGTTCATGTTGTTCAATAACAACCATTTGAAAATTTTATTCTGTACGTCTTAATAAAAATATTTTACTTTTATGCTTAATATCTTTTTTTACTGTATCAGCACCTAAGACATCGCGCCAAAAAATATCCCTCTGTCTATACAGATTATATTTTTCTCTATTGGCTAATTAAAAAACTGCAAAGCTCAAAAACCTTTTTAAAACGCGCATACAAACACTAAAAAGAAAAATACCTGAAAAAAAACATTAAAAAAATGCAAAGCTCTGGTGTGAATGCAGCCTTAAAGATGGACAATTATGTAAAATTACTAAAAGTTTGATGACGCCTGACCATTACAACTACTGTATATGTATTTGTTGGACATTTCATTTCAAAGCCATGAGGGGTATTAATGTGGAGTTGCCCCTCTTTTCTGCTATAACGTCCTCTTCTGGGAAGGATTTCCACAAGACTTTGGAAGGTATTTGTGGAAAATATTGCCTAATTTGCCAAAAAAAAAAAAAAAGAAGAAAGATGCATTTGTGAGGTCAGGTACTGATGTTGTCGGAGAAGGCTTGGCTTAGAACCAGCTTTCAAATTGATTCTAAAGGAACTCTTGCATGTCCCTCGCCGCTATAGAAAAATATTGTCACCTGCCTCGGTGATCTGTCAACGCTCCTGGAATTTTTTTTTTTTTTTATAAACTTCGACATTTCTTTGTCTGCCGCTCAAATCTTGCAAAGTCCCTCGCTCTCTGTTGGATTGAACGGATTGCTATTCTTCTCTGTAAGCCTTTTGTGGCCATGGGTTATTATTAATGTCTAGATGGCCAGGCCAAAGTTAGCTGTCTCCTCACGTGTAGATTATGTTAAATAAAACCGCACAACTAATCTGTCTACCCTAAAAAATGTTACACCGAAGGAGATATACAGTATGTCTTTAATTTAGTACTTTGTTTTATTAAAGTGGATCTTCACCCACCCCCCCTCCGCCTTTTTTTAACCCCTGCTTACTTGGTTGTGGGTCCTGCACAGTTAAGGTCCTCACCTGCCCAGAGTATCCAGCTTTATTCGACTGAGATCCTCTTCTCCTCTGCCCCCCCTACCTTGATCCAACAACGCCAACGTCTT
The DNA here is from genome assembly GCA_037952925.1 of Lithobates clamitans. NCBI lineage: Eukaryota > Metazoa > Chordata > Amphibia > Anura > Ranidae > Lithobates > Lithobates clamitans. Next base: position 106,123 of record JBBGZY010002685.1, read on the forward strand.
GGGTGACGTCAGTGGGAAGCTGCCAGCTCTTCTGGGTTCAGCCTGGCAGCACTTCCTTTCACTGGCATTATTCCTTCCACTGACACCATTGATGGGGCATAATCCCCCCACCCCCACCCGCCCCGCTGATACCAATGATGGAGCACTATAATTGCTCCAACTGACCACCGGTGCTATGAATTTTTTACCCCCGCCACCACCAAGCCTTGAGGCATTGTTTACTCCCACTGACATTGAGACCTTTTCTAATCCTACTGGCCACAGTCTGGCCCACCTAAAGTCTGAAGGACAGAAAACTAGCTCTTTTTTGTTTGGAAAGTTTAGAGACCCTCAGTCTAAACTATCACTTTGTACTTATCATCAGCAAAAGTGTCCCGTAACCCATCATCAGTTCTCATGCAGCTTGTGCCGAATCCTTTACAGAGCTAAATCAAGACCAAAAACGAAAGGATTTACAGGTGTAAGAGCAGGTTTCTACCAAGGCAAATGGTAAAGGAAAACTTTGGTCCTTGGTGCATTATATTTTTATAAATCAACTCCTGCAGAGAGGAATTATTATTAATATTAGAGATCTTTGCTTTTGTCAAGCTTGCAATAATGGAGTGGTGTCATCTTCTTGATGGAGCCAGTCATGTTAGAGATATTAGAGATCTTTGCTTTTGTCAAGCTTGCAATAATGGAGTGGTGTCATCTTCTCGATGGAGCCAGTCATGTTAGAGATATTAGAGATCTTTGCTTTTGTCAAGCTTGCAATAATGGAGTGGTGTCATCTTCTTGATGGAGCCAGTCATGTTAGAGATATTCGAGATCTTTGCTTTTGTCAAGCTTGCAATAATGGAGTGGTGTCATCTTCTTGATGGAGCCAGTCATGTTAGAGATATTCGAGATCTTTGCTTTTGTCAAGCTTGCAATAATGGAGTGGTGTCATCTTCTTGATGGAGCCAGTCATGTTAGAGATATTCGAGATCTTTGCTTTTGTCAAGCTTGCAATAATGGAGTGGTGTCATCTTCTTGATGGAGCCAGTCATGTTAGAGATATTAGAGATCTTTGCTTTTGTCAAGCTTGCAATAATGGAGTGGTGTCATCTTCTTGATGGAGCCAGTCATGTTAGAGATATTAGAGATCTTTGCTTTTGTCAAGCTTGCAATAATGGAGTGGTGTCATCTTCTTGATGGAGCCAGTCATGTTAGAGATATTAGAGATCTTTGCTTTTGTCAAGCTTGCAATAATGGAGTGGTGTCATCTTCTTGATGGAGCCAGTCATGTTAGAGATATTAAAGATCTTTGCTTTTGTCAAGCTTGCAATAATGGAGTGGTGTCATCTTCTTGATGGAGCCAGTCATGTTAGAGATATTAGAGATCTTTGCTTTTGTCAAGCTTGCAATAATGGAGTGGTGTCATCTTCTCAATGGAACCAGTCATGTTAGAGATATTAGAGATCTTTGCTTTTGTCAAGCTTGCAATAATGGAGTGGTGTCATATTCTTGATGGAGCCAGTCATGGTAGAGATATTAGAGATTTTTGCTTTTGTCAAGCTTGCAATAATGGAGTGGTGTCATCTTCTTGATGGAGCCAGTCATGTTAGAGATATTAGAGATCTTTGCTTTTGTCAAGCTTGCAATAATGGAGTGCTGTCATCTTCTTGATGGAGCCAGTCATGTTAGAGATATTAGAGATCTTTGCTTTTGTCAAGCTTGCAATAATGGAGTGCTGTCATCTTCTTGATGGAGCCAGTCATGGTAGAGATATTAGAGATCTTTGCTTTTGTCAAGCTTGCAATAATGGAGTGGTGTCATCTTCTCGATGGAGCCAGTCATGGTAGAGATATTAGAGATCTTTGCTTTTGTCAAGCTTGCAATAATGGAGTGGTGTCATCTTCTTGATGGAGCCAGTCATGTTAGAGATATTAGAGATCTTTGCTTTTGTCAAGCTTGCAATAATGGAGTGGTGTCATCTTCTTGATGGAGCCAGTCATGGTAGAGATATTAGAGATCTTTGCTTTTGTCAAGCTTGCAATAATGGAGTGGTGTCATCTTCTTGATGGAGCCAGTCATGTTAGAGATATTAGAGATCTTTGCTTTTGTCAAGCTTGCAATAATGGAGTGGTGTCATCTTCTTGATGAAGCCAGTCCTGTTAGAGATATTAGAGATCTTTGCTTTTGTCAAGCTTGCGACAGAGGAGTGGTGTCATCTTCTTGATGGAGCCAGTCATGTTAGAGATATTAGAGATCTTTGCTTTTGTCATGCTTGCAATAATGGAGTGGTGTCATCTTCTCGATGGAGCCAGTCATGTTAGAGATATTAGAGATCTTTGCTTTTGTCAAGCTTGCAACAGAGGAGCGGTGTCATCTTCTTGATGGAGCCAGTCATGTTATGCCCCGTACACACGATCAGACTTTCCAAAAAAGACGTGGACTTTAGTTCGGAGGATTATTGGCTCCAACTTGTCTTGCATACACACGGTCACACAAATGTTGGCCAACAATTACGAACGTAGTGACGTACAAGACGTACGCGATGTCTCCATTACGAACGCTAGTTTTACAAGACCGAGCGCTTACGGCTCGTACTTGATTGCGAACATGCGTGGACTTGTGTACACACAATAGGAAAGTCCGGCAACAAACATTCCTTGGCGGAAAATTTGAGAACCTGCTAGCCAACATTTGTTGGGAGGAAAGTCCAACAACAAATGTCCGATGGAGCATAACACATGGTAGGACTTACCGCCAACAAGCTCACATCCAACATTTCCCGTCGGAAAATCCAATCGCGTGTACGCGGAATTAGAGGTGTTAGAGATATTTGCTGTTGTCAAGCTTGCAATAGAGGAGTGGTGTCATCTTCTTGATGGAGCCAGTCCTCCTCCAACCACCATTCATACAGATTAAAAACATCTTCAACTTTTACAAACTGTAGGACCCCCCATCAAGTCAGCTCCGGGTTATGGAATTCTCTCTTCTCAGAACAGAGAAACATTGAGAAACATTCATCTGCCAAGAGGACTTGCTTAGGTTACTTCCTTTGAATGAGGTTCTCTTATAACAGTCACATCAGTGAATTTCTGGATCATTGTAATTCTTGTATCTGGGCTTTATTCCAAAGTCCTCACGTACCAGTCACCAATACAGGCTATGCCAGACATCATGGTGTGCTGGAAGAGACTTGGCAGATACTTCTTAGGTCATCATCTCACTACGAAAAAAAAAAAAAATGGCCAAGATAAACGTGTTCCAGCCATTTCTCTACAGGACAGCGAGACAATACTGGTGGAACTGTAAGAGAGGGAGAGTTTTTTTTAAGGAGTTGGTAGTTCCTATTTACTATTAAATATTGTCTTTCTAAGGGGGAGCCTACTAAGCCCGTCTCTAGGTTAAAAGCTAGAATACAGCATAGGCACCTTCTGCCTTTGGCCAAACTGGGTGGTAAGTAAATATAAAGTCTTCTGAATGCACCAAGGCAGTTCCTGGGCTAACAGACTTGTTTACGGTCCTATTGGGCAGCCTTTTTCAATCAGGGTGCCCCAGGTGCCTTGAGGTGTCTTCAGGAGTTGCCTTGGCAAAATGCCTAAAAACTGCCCAAAAACGGTATACAAGCCGGCGTGTGGATAAAGGTTGCCTTTTAGTTACACTAAAGCCGCGTACACACGGTCGGACTTTTCGTCTACAAAAGTCCAACGGACGCTGACGGACTAAAGCTGGCTGGTAATCCGATCGTGTGTGGGCTTCTCCGGACTTTCAACGTACTTTTTTAGCCTCAAATCCGACGTACTTTAGATTTGAAACATGCTTCAAATCTTTACGTCGTAACTACGACGGACCCCGAAATCCGCTCGTCTGTGTGCTAGTCCGACGGACAAAAACCCACGCTAGGGCAGCTATTGGCTACTGGCTATGAACTTCCTTATTTTAGTCTGGTGTACGTCATCACGTACGAATCCATCGGACTTTTGTGTGGTCGTGTGTAGGCAAGTCCGTTCGTTAGAAAGTCTGCCACAAGTCCGCCGCAAGTCTGCCGAAAGTCCTCCGGAAGTCTGTTGGACAGGCTGTCGGACTTTTGTAGCTGAAAAGTCCGACCGTGTGTATGCGGCATAAGCCTTGTGCACCATGACAACCTTCTAGCTGCTGGTGTCCTAACGACCAACGACATCGTCGGTTGATAAGGAGCATGTCAGTAGCCTGCATGGCCATCCTTGTTTGACCCTCCCCCTGCCCCTCTCCATTATTGTTGTGAGAAAAACTGAGGGAGAAGAGAAACATTGGAATACTAGTCAGTACCAGTTTGCAAAAGTGTGTTTGCTTTAGAAGAATAAATCACCTCTAACATTGGGTGTCCTACTTAGACGTGTGGATGTTGCTTCATTGTGTAAAGCTATTAGAATAGCTTTTACATTTTAGAATGGGGTGCCTCGAGACTGTTCATAATTTTTAAAGGGTTCCTCCAATGAAAAAAGGTTGAGAAGCTCTGCTATAATGCACTTTGTTACTGCAATCAGCAATTTCCACGGCCACTCTGGTCGTGACTACAGTCCTTTTGGTAAGATTTGTCTGTTGTGATGGCATGTGCTAGTGCAGTGGTCTACAAACTGAGGGCCAGGGGCCAGATGTCCTTTTGCTTGCCTTTATCCTCCCACTGACATTAACAATGGGGCATTATTCCTCCCACTGACACCAATAATGAATAATGAGGTACTATTCCTCCAACTGATACCACTGAAGGGGCACCATTCCTCCCACTGACATCAATAGTGGGACACAATTCCTTGGGGCAATGGGGCATAATTCCTGCCACTGACTCCAATAATGGGGTGCTATTTCTCCCACTGATACCAACGATGGGGCGCTTTTCCTTCCACTGACATCAATAGTGGGACATTATTCCTTCCACTGATACCAATGATGGGGCACTATTCCCCCCACTGATACGAATGATGGGACACTATTCCTCCCACTAGTATCAATGATGGGGCACTATTCCTCCCACTGAAACCAACAATGGGACACTATTCCTCCCAATGGTATCAATGATGGGGCACTATTCCTCCCACTGATACCAATGATGGGGCACTATTCCTCCCACTAATACCAATTATGGGGCACTATTCCTCCCGCCGATAAAAACAATGGGGCACTATTCCTCCCACTAACACCAACAATGGGGCACTATTCCTCCCACTGATACTAATTATGGGGCACTATTCCTCCCACTGATACTAATTATGGGGCACTATTCCTCCCACTGATACCAATGATGGAGCACTATTCCTCCCACTAGTATCAATGATGGGGCACTATTCCTCCTACTGATACCATCAATGGGACACTACTCCTTCCACTGATACCAATGATGGGGCACTATTCCTCCCACTGATACCAATGATGGGACACTATTCCTCCCACTGAAACCAAAGATGGGACACTATTCCTCCCAATGGTATCAATGATGGGGCACTATTCCTCCCACTGATACCAATGATGGGGCACTATTCCTCCCACTAGTATCAATGATGGGACAATATTCCTCCCACTGAAACCAACAATGGGGCACTATTCCTCCCACTGGTATCAATGATGGGGCACTGTTCCTCCCTGTAGTATTAATGATGGGGCACTGTTCCTCCTACTGATACTATCAATGGGGCACAACTCCTCCCATTGATACCAATGAAGCTAATACGAGTGATGGGGCACTACTCCTTTTTCTACTGACCACCAACCCCGAGGCAATGTTTATTCTCACTGGTGTTGGGCCTGGGTCTTTTTCTACCCCCTCTGGCCACAATCCGGCCCCCCTAAAGTCCCAAGGACAGTAAACTGGCCATTCGTTTGAAAAGTTTGGGGATCCCAGGTCTAGTCAACCGTGAAAATACTCTCAACGCAGAAAGCAGCAGGCAGGGCTAGGCGTGGCCAGCTACTGGTTGACATGTGACAGACTTGTGACAATGCCTATAAAGCCACACCCTTTGGGATGTCTTCTTAACCCATCGTAGTGCAAGCAGGCACAGATTACATAAGGGGGACAACGCTGCTCTGAACCAAGGAGCAGTGCAGCGGTGTCGTCACACCATGACAAGAAGCTTCAGTAGATGACCTTCACTGGTTGGTTTGGTAGTCATGTGGGAGGTTTTGCAGGGAGTTGTTGGAAAAGTGTAAGTAAAGATGTACTTATAATTATTTTTTTTTTAAATGGGAAGCCATAATTATTCTTAAAAAAAAATTCTAGCTTGAAATTTGCCCGTCTCTAACTTCTCGCGCACTCCTTGCACTTAAAGCTAATAAAAGCTTTCTTCCAAGGTTCCTGATTTACATACAAGTTAGTATCCACAACCATCCACATTGCCCAGGGGCACTGCAGTTAATCATATTTAGATAGTAAGGAATCAACACTTTCTTATATTACAGATTGCAATATATAATTAATTTTTTTTTCGGGGCCAAGTATAATTACATTGATTGTACATGGTGAGTTCAATTTACATTAGGGAGAAAGGAAAACCAGACATCGGCAATGTAATAGATTTCATGGAATCATACTAGGTGAAGTACATAAAATATGTTCAAAGTCAATACCGAACGAACCAAGGAATTTTATTGTCTGGAGCTTGTTCTCAATTCCGCCCAGAGAAGCTTCACATTATGAGTTATTATTGTAACATTTTTTTGGGAAAGTAATTTCTTGCTTTTTATATTTTCACTTGTTTGATATTCTAGGTTTTCATTACTTGACTCGGGGTCATAGCTACACACAATGGGGGGTGCCCCAAGGCAAACGTTTAATGGTGCAACCAGGTCACACAGCAAAATGTTGATGGGACTCCACAGGGACCTCTTGCTGTGGCGCTGGAGGGTGTCAACCGTGACAATACGTGTTACTGATCTCAAAAAAAGGTATGACTAAATCAAAGACAGCTAGTTGGAGATCTATCAGCATAGTCGGTACCCTACTAGGATCGAGGGATGAGTTGTGCAGGAAAGACTGTTGCCATCACTTTGGTGGAACATTTCGAGCCTTCTTCTTCTTCCACTTCCTCCATTTTTAACTTGACTACAGTGGGGGGGTTTCAACTGTTTGCAAAGAGCGCATGAAACCTAAATAGCGTGCATGCGCCATTTTCAGTGCTGAATATCTGGAAGAGTGGCTTGGTGCATTATTAGTTTCATGTCTGTGGTCATTCCTTCCATGTCGGGCTGTAAACTCTTCAGACTACCCTCACGTGACGGACCCAACCGGGACTGGGGCTTTTGGAGGGGACTGCAGGTCTGGCTTTTAAGGGAACACTACTCTTTGGGAGGTGCATGCCTGGGGTACCCAGAGCCGGCCCTAACGTGGGTCCCAGTGGGTCCATTGGACCGAGGCAGCACTTTGAGAGGGGCAGCAAATTGAACCACAGACACCTCTCCTTCCCTTCTATTTATCCAGAAAATTGACGACCAAGATTTTTTTACCAACAGTTTTGTGTGTCATGATGACAACTGCCCCCCAGGCTGCTCCACCTGCCCCTATACTGCCCCCCTAGCCTGCCCCTATACTGCCTTAGCCTGTCCATATACTACCCTAGCCTGTCCATATACTACCCTAGCCTGTCTATATACTACCCTACCCTGTCCATATACTACCCTAGCCTATCTATATACTACCCTAGCCTACCCCTATACTGCCTTAGCCGGTCCATTTACTACTCTAGCCTGTCTATATACTACCCTAGCCTGTCTATATACTACCCTAGCCTGCCCCTATACTGCCTTAGCCTGTCCATATACTACCCTAGCCTGTCTATATACTACCCTAGCCTGTCTATATACTACCCTAGCCTGTCCATATACTGCCTTTGCCTATCCATATACTACCCTAGCCTGTCCCTATACTACCCTAGCCTGTCCATATACTACCCTAGCCTCTCTATATACTACCCTAGCCTGTCTATATACTACCCTATCCTGCCCCTATACTATCCTATCCTGTCCATATACTACCCTAGCCTGTCTATATACTACCCTAGCCTGTCTATATACTACCCTAACCTGTCTATATATTACCCTAGCCTGCCCCTATACTGCCTTAGCCTGTCCTTATACTACCCTAGCCTGTCTATATACTACCCTAGCCTGTCCATATAGTACTCTAGCCTGTCTATATACTACCCTAGCCTGTCTATATACTACCCTAGCCTGTCCATATAGTACTCTAGCCTGTCTATATACTACCCTAGCCTGTCTATATACTACCCTAGCCTGTCTATATACTACCCTAGCCTGCCCCTATACTATCCTAGCCTGTCCATATATTACCCTAGCCTGCCCCTATACTATCCTAGCCCGCCTCTATACTGCCCTAGCCCGCCCCTTGAAATTGAACACAATGATATGTCATATAATTTTGCATATAGACAAGGTGCCGTTGCATGTAAATTTGACTTCCTGATACATTTAATTTTAGTTTAAATTATCATGATATAAAATTATGGATGCGGGGTCTTTTGGTGGGCGTGGTTTTAGTTGGGGGGGCAGCATTTCATTCTTGGACCCAGGCAGCACAGTGTCTTGGGCCAGCCCCTGGGGAGACCCTTGGAGTGGTCTTGCTTCTGATTGAAGTCCATGTTTCCCCAAAACATACAAACTCTGGGAACTGAAGGACCAACATACATGTGTGGGACCTCTATGCCCAAACCAGCAATGATTGCTTTAGACTGTGGGAGAGCAGATGTCAATATGATCAGCTCAAAGCAACCTGATACTGGGGTCTCCTGTTAAAATCTGTTACGTATGTCTCCCCCATTGTGTGCCTCCTAGGTGTGCATTTCCATTGTTAATTGAGTCACCTATTGTTTCTGTCTATCTGATCATCTCTTGGATAGGTGATTAATATTGTGACCACTTTATCTTTATGCTTATGATAATATGTAATGTACTTTGTATCCAGGGTTGTGGGCTTGGTGCCGAGCGGACTGAGTCACCTAGGAGGCTAGGGTTTGAAACAGGAAAATCTGGATGCCGCACACCGGATAAAGTTGAAAACATCTTCTTTATTGTAAAACTTGGATCATGAAAAACAGGACAATCAGGCGGGTGGTACAGACACAGCTGACGCGTTTCGCGCTCTAGTTCGAGCGCTTACTCATAGCTCAGCTATGAGTAAGCGCTCGAACTAGAGCGCGAAACGCGTCAGCTGTGTCTGTACCACCCGCCTGATTGTCCTGTTTTTCATGATCCAAGTTTTACAATAAAGAAGATGTTTTCAACTTTATCCGGTGTGCGGCATCCAGATTTTCCTGTTTCAAACCCTGCTTCAATTTGCATTTAGCCAGCACCTGGGACTCCTCTCCTCTGAAGGATTCACTAACACACACCTGAAAGCAAGTTCTCCTGAGCGGTGATTTATTTTCTCTGTCTTGTCTTCACCTAGGAGGCTAGTTGTTTAGCTTAAAGTTTATGTTGATTGTTCCTTAGCTATGTTAATTATATTCCTGGTTACAATTTGTATTGTCATGCTAATATCCCCAAGAGGGGAATGTCCTCCTGGGGGCTATAAATTATAGGTCTGAGTTTTAATAAAGGGAGTTCCAGTTTGCGTCTAAGCTAGTGTTGCTTAGTCTTGGGTGCTCAGCTATAATACCCAGTTCCTGGATCCAGACTGGAGGAAGCCATATCTTGACTGAGGCACCCAAGCTGGGTGCTGGATGGTTCTGTCAAACCTCGTAATACAGATATAGGTAGACAAAGGTAAAGGAAGACACAAGAAAGAGAGACCCATAAATAATCAACACCTGATTCCACACCAATATAATTATCCTCATATAATGTTTCCTAGAGAGGAAGATATTCATCCATAATTACAGTTCATATAAGGTAATGGATGGGCGGGTACTCTCAGCGTGTTTCCCAGAATTTACCTGCTTCCTCAAGAGTCCAACAGGTGTGGACAAGTTGACGTTACTATCAGAAAGGGTTCCCCCTTGAAAGATATTCATCCATTATTACAGTTCATATAAGGTGTTGGATGGGCGGGTACTCTCAACGTGTTTCCCAGAATTTACCTGCTTCCTCAAGAGTCTAACAGCTGTGGACAAAATGACGTTACTATCAGAAAGGGTTCCCCCTTGAATGCAGGCATTGGGGCCACAAGGCCAGGCACACAGCAACCAAAGCAGAGAGAATTACGGGTAACACAGCCACATAAACATTATTTTACCCGTAGTAATTACTGAACCTCATCCATACCAGATGATGGCCTTCCGTGTTGTGCCAGCCATCTGGTGAGACTGTCCTCCCATTTATCACCATAGTGATCCATTATTGACTCTTTGTCAGGTGGGGTACCATGTTTGTTGCCCTTAACAAAAATATATGCTCCAGTAGAGGCCTTTTGCTACATTGTCTAAGCCCCGATGAAGAAGCATTTTGTCCGCCGAAACGCGTTGGTTGCCTTTTGTGTTTCTGTTGTACTTATGATATTAATAAGGGACTTTTTAGGTCTTCAGCACAGATGAATTAGTAAATCCAAAAGGAAGAAAGCAGGCGGTTACTGTGATAAAATCCAACGCAAGTGTCGATTTATTGTCCGGACAGGCAATAAAATGACACTTGCATTTACATTTTAAGGGTAGTGCCTTTGGCGTTCCTACTTTAGGTTTTAATGGCAGTTTAGGATGGGGGGGAGTGATCCCCTACTTGACTTTTGTCACCTAGTCAGCTGGGGGTGGGGGGGGGGACGATGTAGTGACCTTGCTGTTAAATCTCTTTTCATTTACAAATTTGTTTTCACAAAAGCTCATTTAAAAAAAAATAATATGCATGAACCCTTTTTTGAATTGGAGTGTGAATTGATACAATAATTGATACAGGAATCATACACATAAGGAAAGTAAATTGTCATTTCGGCTTACCAAAATTTTCTGATCTACAGGAAAAATTGCATGTTTTTTTTAAAAGAATAATCATTTTTAGCCTGGTTTATTATTATTTTTTTCAAGTTGCCTTATATTATACGTTTGGACAATCCATATTACTCACCCTGAAGATGCAGTTTGCTTTCTGTGCTTTGCAACAGCACCGAACTGACTGAATCGAGATTGTCATAGCTGCTACATCCCAGCGGGCCAGTACGGGTTTCCGTGACCTACAGACACAAATGTGAGACGGTCATAAATCCACAAACTCATCATTCTTTCACTATATTCTTTACACTTTAAAGAGAAATCCCACCCTAAATGTATCTCTCCCCACTGGCTCTTTATTCTGTATTACAAAGAAACATTATTTGCTTAGCCATAAAAGTTGAGCTCAACCCGTCACGGCAATAACCGGAGCAGGCAAAGGTGTCCTTGCTACAGTCCCAAGCAGCAGATTTTGGTAAAATTTGATTTTGCTGCTTTTTTTTTTATTTATTTAGAAGGGTTTTATTAGTCTTTATTGCAGTTTTATTTAATTTTATGCTTTTTGTATTTGTGTTTAGTCTTCTTTCTTTCTTTCTTTCTTTCTTTCTTTCTTTCTTTCTTTCTTTCTTTCTTTCTTTCTTTCTTTCTTTCTTTCTTTCTTTCGCAACTGTTGCTTTTGTTTTTGTTTGGTTGATCTTTGAATTTGTTGTTTTTCCTTTTTTTAAGGGGGTTTAATTGTCTTTATTGCAGTTTTATTTAATTTTATGCTTTTTGTATTTGTGTTTTGTCTTTTTTCTTTCATATTTTTTTGTTGACCATTTGCAACTGTTGCTTTTGTTTCTGTTTAGTTGATCTTTGAATTTGTTGTTTTTCCTTTTTTTATTGTAGTTGACTGTTGTCTAATGTTGCTTTTTTTTATTTATTTAGAGGGGTTTTCATTGTCTTTATTGCAGTTTTATTTCATTGTATTTGTGTTTTGTCTTTTTTCTTTCTTTTTTTTTTACATTACATTTGTTTCTTTTATTTTATTTTGAATGTTGTTCTGTTTTACTCTATTGTATTCTAGTCTTTTATTTTCTATTCTATTTTTTTCTATTCTGCGCTCTGAAGGTTTTCTAACCTTGATGCAGAGAATGCATTAGGGTAAAAAAAAAACCTTCAGGCTATAGATCCACTTTAAAGTGGTTCTAAAGGTAAAATAATTTTACTCTAATGCATTCCCTTCATTAAAATACATTTTGCTACTTGATATGCCCTTCCCCTCCCAAATACACTATATAACCAAAATTATTGGGACACCTGCCTTTAGACGCACATGAACTTTAATGGCATCCCAGTCTTAGTCCGTAGGGTTCAATATTGAGTTGACCCACCCTTTGCAGCTATAACAGCTTCAACTCTTCTGGGAAGGCCGTCCACAAGGTTTAAAAGTGTGTCTATGGTAATGTTTGACCATTCCTCCAGAAGAGCATTTGTGAGGTCAGGCACTGATGTTGGACAAAAAGCCTGGCTCGCAGTCTCCGCTCTAATTCATCCCAAAGCTGTTCTATCGGGTTGAGGTCAGAATTCTGTGAAGGCCAGTCAAGTTCCTCCACCCCAAACTCACTCATCCATGTCTTTATGGACCTTGATTTGTACACTGGTGCCCAGTCGTGTTGGAACAGCAGGGGACCATCCCCAAACTGTTCCCACAAAGTTGGGAGCATGAAATTGTCCAAAATGTCTTGGTATGCTGACGTCTTAAGAATTCCTTTTTTACTGGAACTAAGGGGCGAAGCCCAACCCCTGAAAAACAGCCCCACACCATAATCCCCCCTCCACCAAATGATTTGGACCAGTGCACAAAGCAAGGTCCATAAAGACATGGATGAGCGAGTTTGGGGTGGAGGAATTGACTAAACTCACCTCAACCTGATAAAACACCTTTGGAATGAATTTGAGCTGAGACTGCGAGCCAAGTGCAGGCCAAGTGCAGGTCAGTCAAGTTCCTGCACCCCAAACTCACTCATCCATGTCTTGATGGACCTTGCTTTGTGCACTGGTCCAAACCATTTGGTGGAGGGGGGATTATGGTGTGGGATTGTTTTTCAGGGTTTAGGCTTGGCCCCTTAGTTCCAGTGAAGGGAACTCTTAAGGCATCAGCATACCAAGACATTTTGGACAATTTCATGCTCCCAACTTTGGGACGGGCCCCTTCCTGTCCCAACATGACTGCACACCAGTGCACAAAGCAAGTCCTGTATGGACCCAGCTCTGTGGTTGTCTGCCAGTCTTCTCCCCTCTCTCACAAGCTTGGCTGAGAGCAGAGGGAGCCATTGGCTCCTGCTGCTGTCAGTCAAATCCTGCGAGTAGAGCGTGGCGGGGTTGTGGGGGGGGTAGGTTGAGCTGCACTGTGTATATCAATAGTCCAGCTTGGGATCAAGCCTGGCACATCTGCCCCTATAACATGTGCTTGCTATGGGGGCAGACACAGAAGAGGAGGACCCTGGGGCGGGCACCGGCGGACTACCCAATAAGACAAGGTTCAGGGCTGCTCTGTGCAATAACAGCATTGCATAGAGCAGGTGAGTAGAACATGTTAAATATTATTATTATTTTTTATTTTTTTTTAAATGTCGTTAAAACCACTTTGAGGCTTAGCCCTGGACTACACTCTGCTTCATTCCAAAGTAGAAAACTATATAACAAGAAAATAATGAAAAATGAATAGTGAACAAGTGCATGGTTAAAAGAAGTTTAAAGTATTTCCTAAGGCTGAGTAAAAAAATCATCATTTATCAAGTATTCAGTAAAAAAAAAAAAAAAAACCCTCATATGTAGTTTTAGGTGCAAATGTTGTAGGTTGCTCCTGGACTTTTAATGAGCGAGGGATTATTATACGAGGCGCCAATTACAATATACACAAATTGCTTCCTCAAGTTTATCTGTAATACCCATGGATTAGTTTTATGTTCCTCCGGGCATCCACTCTCTTACGTGTGACCTTAATTCTTAATAAAATATATATATATATACATATATATATATATGCATATGCTCTTTAGCTAGAAGATTAAAAAAAGATTATTAGGCAAATGAAAAGAATATAAGAAATAGAAATGCTTAATAAAAAAGTATGTGTATATGTGTGTATATATATATATATATATATATATATATATATATATATATATATATATATATATATATACACATATATATATGCATATATATATGCATATATATACATATATATATATATGTATATATATATATATATATATATATATATATATACATATACATACATACATATACACATACTTGCATATGACCTTAATTCTTAATTTAAATGAAGGTCATACACGAATATATATATATATATATATATATATATATATATATATATATATATATATATATATATATATATTCGTGTATGACCTTCATTCTTAATAAAAATAAATAAATAAATATATATATTTATTATATATTTATTATATTTTTTTTTCATTTGCCTAATAATCTTTTTTTTATCTTCTAGCTAAAGGGCATATGCATATGTACATATATATATATATATATATATATATATATATATATATATATATATATATATATATTCTGATGATATTTTCTATGTTACATTGATTTTTCTATATTAATTACATGGGAAAGTTTACGGTTATATATGTTACAATTAAAAAAAAATATATATATATATATATATATATATATATATATATACATACATACATGTATATACACACACTTGCAAATAGCCATAATTCTTAATAAAAAAATTATTTATATATATACATGTATACACACACACTTGCGTATGACCTTAATTCTTAATAAAAATAAATAAATACATAAATATATATATATATATATATATATATATATATATATATATATATATATATATATATATATATATATATATATATATATATCTATATATATATATATCTATAGATATATCTATAGATATATATATATATATAGATATATATATATATATATATATATATATATATATATATATATATATATATATACACACACACACACACATATACACATACATTTTTTATTAAGCATTTCTATTTCTTCTATTTTTTTTCATTTGCCTAATAATCTTTTTTTTCTTTTTTATCTTCTAGCTAAAGGGCATACGCATATATATATATATATTCTGATGATATTTTCTATGTTACGTTGACTTTTTCTATATTAATTACATGGGAAAGTTTACGGTTATAAATAAAAGGGCATGGATTTATACTTTGCAAACTAGGGATGAAATTGGTTTTGGATGGATTTAAGTTGGGTGGATTCCAGTGTTATAATGGAATCCTGATTTATATTACGCAGAGCTAATGGTTGGTTGAGAATTTGTAGACCCGTATTTTATGAAGTCAGTGTTAATTAAAGTGCCGGAAGATTACTAATGAGTAATTTTTAATTGTTTCCATGGGTTAGAGTTGGATGTTTACTATATAAATCTTGTGGAAAATGTAATAAATTTAAGATGTTTTAATGTGTCTTTTTATGTTGGTGAACACAGTAAGACCGCTATAGAGAAAGCCATTCATTTATAGAGTTGTGTTGAGTAGTCTTAGGTCAGGACACTGGGGGGTCTTTATGTTTTTGAAATAGTAGATAAAGATGGAGATGTCCACCTTCCCGGTCATTCTATTCTATCCCTTCTCTGTCCCCCCAACTTTCCTGGGGTTGTTGGGTTCAACGCCCTTTTTTTCTACAGTCCCTCAGTTTGACCAATAGTGTTGGGCGAACCTTTCAGCCCCAGCATGAGTTGGAGCCAAACATTGGCTGTTCGCCCTGTTCAGGGAACACCCCCAGAATTTGCAAGGTGTTCGCCCTGCCAAAAACGCCCTGCAATGCCTTGCGCGCTGCACAGTGCATTTTTTGCGCCCCGATGGGCAAAGCTTTGCCCAATCAGGGAGCAGAAAAATCTGGTTGTTAAGGGGCCGGGAAGCCGGCCGTGGCGTCCTTGACAACCGATGAGTCATCAGATGTCAATGGGCTTCCCTGCTGGCAGCTGCATAAAAAAAATAATTTGCAAGTAAAAAATAGAAAAAAAATAATGGCGTGGGGTCCCCCCCCCGAAAACGTAAGCGACCCAACATGCATTGGTCTGTGACATCACAAGGGGGAGCAGCGCCACCAGGTGACGTCATCAGGTGGCCCCACCCTTACCTATATAAGAACTGTCAAAGGGCAGAGGCGGCATTCGGCAGTTGCCGTCAATGAAGGCGGACCTTTTTTTTTTCTTTTTCGGGTGCGGCGTGATTGGCGATGGATTTTCATTGGGGGACACTGTTTTTTATTTTTTTTAAAGGACTTATTAATAAAAAAAACTGTCTCTGTGTTTTTATTACTTTTTGACACTTTTTTGGTGAATGGGTAGGGGTACTATGTACCCGATACTTATTACCATGGAGAGCCGAGATCTGGGGGCCCCCTTCTTAAAGGGGGCTTCCAGATTCCTAAAAGCCCCCTGCCCGCAGACCCCCAACAACCACAGCCCAGGGTTGTGGGGAAGAGACCCTTGTCCCCATTAACACAGGGACAAAGTGCTTTGGGGTGGGGAGGGGGCAGAGCCTCCCTGCCCCAAAACACCCCCCCATGTTGAGGGCTTGTGGCCTGGTATGGTTCAGGGGGGGGTGCTCACTTGCCCCCCGCTTCCTGGTCTGCCAGGCTGCATGCTCAGATAAGAGTCTGGTATGGATTTTTTGGGGGGACCCCATGCCACTTTTTTTTTAATTTTGGCGTGGGGTTCCCCTGCAAATCCAGTCAATGCGTCAATAAGAGAAATTTTAAATGTGATTTGACTATTTTTTTTTTATTTTTTTTTTCCTTTAGAAATGTAATTTGTGCTGCAGCAGGTTCTATACATGCTACAGATTTGCCACTTTACAGGCAGACTAAGGGGACCCCCCAGGCACGATATTTAAAGGAATTTTTCATTTTTATTGTTGCACTTTAAGCATCATTAAAATCACTGCTCCTGAAAAAAACAGTCGTTTTTTTAAAAAAAATTTGCATTGATAGATGTCCCCCCAGGACAGTACCCAGACCCCAATACCCCCTTTTATGGCCAATTACTTTCCTATAAGCTTTCAAAATGGGCACTTTTGATTTTTCCTGTTCAGCTTCCTCAGACTTCAATGGGGTGCGCCGTTCAGGTTAGATTTTTTCCCCTGTTCTGGGTGTTCGGCCCATCTCTATTGACCAAGCCTTCTTGAAGAAATAAGAATAAAATATCTCCAGGCTGGAAGACCTAGAGATGGACAACTGCTCAGTCGCAATTAAAAGCTCCAGGAATATCCCAGCTTAAAGCTGAGCTACAAGAATTCAGCAACTTTGCAAAAATTGCAGGCACGCTAGGAGTTAAGTCCGCTTAGGTGCTTGTCACTTTCGGGACTTATCTCTGTTACTTATATGCAACAGGTTTATTGCAGTCCTGGAGGAGCACTTGAGGCTGTAAGAGAGGAGAGAAGCACACAGAGCAGCTAGGCCCACCCCCTCGCCTCCGCTGCCCATTCACAGAAGCCTTCGTATTTTGTGAATGAGTTCACATAATACAAAGGCTTCTGTGAATGGGCAGCAGAGGGGAGGGGCCGTATAGCAGCTCCAACGACTCTGCTCTTGAAGGAAATAAGACCCAAAAAGAGCAGCGTCGGAGTTCCAGAAGTTATCGTCCTGTTTTTGTTGCAATAGTTGTAACTAGCTTGCGTATACTTGTGGTTTTTGCTTTTTAATATAATAATAAATATTATTATATTAAATAATAATTATTATTATTATTTATTATTTTATATATTATAATATTAATAAGTATGATAAAATCCTTACAATGCAGCAGACAATTAAGCTTTTTCTGTGCTTGGTTAGCTGCTTTGGAGGGCAGGGGAGACATCAGAGGTCTAATAGACCTGAGTACTTGTCACCTGCCCAAAGATATCTCAAGAGGGGTTGCAATAGTTGTAATTAACAGACCCCCGATGTTTCCATAAAGTGTACTTGACACCTGGCCAAAGCTTGTTAGCCCCCATGTGATAGCAATAAAGTGTATTTGTGGTTTGCTTTTTTAATATATTAATAATTATTAATATATATTTTCTTAATATTTATTATTTTGTATATAATAATATTAATAAATATGATAAAATCCTTACAATACATCAGGCAATCATGCTTGATCTGTGCTTGGTTAGCTGCTATGGAGAGCAGGGGAGACATCAGGGGTCTATTAAAACTTACTTGACACCTACCCAATGCTATCACAAGGGGGCTTGTTAACCCCCCATGTGATAGCAATAAAGTTAAATGAAAAAAAAACCAAAACATAATCTCCTGTGATGTAGCGGACAATCAAGCTTGGTCTGTGCTTGGTTAGCTTCTTTGGAGGGCAGGGGAGACATCAGAGGTCTAATAGATCCCTGATGTCCCGATAAAGAGTACTTATCACCTTGTCACCAAAGCTATCACAAGGAGGCTTGTTAGCCCCCATGTGATGGCAATAAAGTTAAATGAAAAAAAAAAAAAGATAAAATCCTTATGATGTAGCAGACAATCAAGCTTGGTCTGTGTTTGGTTAGCTGCTTTGGAGGGCAGGGGAGACATCAGAGGTCTAATAGACCTGAGTACTTGTCACCTGCCCAAAGAGGGGTTGCAATAGTTGTAACTAGCTTGCATATTTGTGGTTTGCTTTTTAATATATTAATAAATAATTAATATATATTTTATTAATATTTATTATTTTTCTATATAATAATATTGATAAATATGATAAAATCCTTAGGATTCAGCAGACAATCAAGCTTGATCTGTGCTTGGTTAGCTGCTGTGGAGGGCAAGGAAGACATTAGAGGTCTCATAGACCCTTGATGCCTCAATAAAGAGTACTTGCCACCTGGTTACAGGCTTGTTAGTCACCATACGTTAGCAATAAAGTTAAATGAAAAAAAAAAGAAAAAAGATAAAATCTTTTTGATGCAGCAGCCAATCAAGCATGAGCTGTGCTTGGTTAGCTGCTTTGGAGGGAAAGGGAGACATCAGAGGTCAAACAGACCTCTGAGTACTTGTCACCTGCCCAAAGATATCTCAAGAAGGGTTGTTAGCCCCCTCGTGATAGCAAAAAAAGTTAAATGAAAAATAAATAAAAAAACGAAAAAAAAAATCCTTATGATGTTATTTTAGCCATTTTGTTTGTAGCTACCCATTTTGTAAAGTTAAACCAAGCTATTGACACCTGGTACTGGTACCTAAATGGGCAGACTGGTGAAGAAAGTATGGTGAGATATTGGGCAATCCATTGAGGGTCTGTAGTTGTAAAAAGGTTAGGAAACCCTAAATTTTTAATATTTTTTTCTTTTCTTGTGGTTTTCACTATATATAGGAGAAAGCACTCAAAAAAATAAAAGGTTGCACTGCACAGAACAAATATTCTATTAGAGGAAAACAGTTAGATCTCCCAGTAGCATTTAATACCATGTTCACATCCCGTTTCAGAGTTGAGATTTATGGTGATAGACAAGATAAATAAATTAGACTGAGGTGGTATCAGAAACTAAAGCGGAAACAAAAGAGAACACAATGGATTTCTAAACTGAATACTTCACAGCCTAAAAGGTTTACCATTGATCTGGATTTGTATTTGTTCTTATGACTGGGGACCATTTTTTTTTTAATGTTTATTCTTTTTACTAACAGATATTCAGGTTAATGTTTTCTCAGTATGGGACCGTTCTGTACAAATCCTTTGTGCTTGTGACGACTGATGTTAGAAATGTTATGACAGTGGTCCTATTATATTATTATTTCTTTGTATTTATATTTTTCATATTTATGAAGTATTGAAGATGTCCAGTGGTGTTCCTACTATGAGGTAACGTCTGGGTTTTACACATAAAGCTTGGTGGGGCGTTATTCGTGGTATGTTTGTTGTTGGTCCAAAACTGTTACAATTTAGGAATTATATTTCTAAATTCCATATCCATTTTCTATAAATACATATAAAATAAAATTTGTGAACTTCTTTAGACCTTTATAGTTATAATTGGATAGGATGGTGGTTCATGGCTGATTTTGGCTGCTCCATATATAATCCAGTAACTCTATGATTTTTGGCTGTATATTGGACCAGTGGCATTAGCCAACCAAGTTTACCATAAAGGTCTTTTTATATTCGAATATTAATATTTCTTTTTTTCTGACATCTTGAAGATGTCCAATGTTGTTCCGTCCATGATGTAACTTCTGGGTTTTATACATAAAGTCATTGCTTAGTTGGGTGTTATTCATGGTTGTCGTTTTTCCGAAACTGCTGCCATTTGGGGTTACATTTGAGAATTTCATTTTCTGTAAAAAAAAAAAAAATCGTTGTTGCCCCCACTTTGGTGCAATCCATTTTGTGAACTTCTTTAGACCTTTATAGTTGATAGATGGATGGTGGCCATTGCTTAGTTGGGTGTTATTCATGGTTTGCCGTTGGTCTGAGACTGCTGCAATTTAGGGTTACAGTTCAGAATTTCATTTTCTGTAAAAAAAAATTGGTTGTTGTCCCCACTTGGTGCCACCCATTTTGTGGACTTCTTTAAACCTTTATAGTAGCTAGATGGTAAGGAGGTCATGGCTGATTTTGACTTCTCCATGTATAATCCAGTAACTCTATGGTTTCAGCTGCAGATTGGACCAGTGGCATTAGCCAACCAAGTTTACTATAAAGGTTTTATTTTATTAGAATATTAATATTTCTTTGTATCTTTTTTTTGGTTATATTTATGACATCTTGAAGATGTCCAATGTTGTTCCTTCCATGATGTAACTTCTGGGTTTTATACATAAAGTCATTGCTTGCTTAGTTGGGTGTTATTCATGGTTTGTCGTTGGTCCGAAACTGCTGCCATTTGGGGTTACATTTGAGAATTTCATTTTCTGTAAAAAAAAAAAAAAAAAAATGATTGTTGCCCTCCACTTTGGTGCAATCCATTTTGTGAACTTTTTTAGACCTTTATTGTCGATAGATGGATGGTGGCCATTGCTTAGTTGGGTGTTATTCATGGTTTCTTGTTGGTCCGAAACTGCTGCAATTTAGGGTTACAGTTCAGAATTTCATTTTCTGTAAAAAAAAAATTGATTGTTGCCCCCACTTGGTGTAATCCATTTTGTGGACTTCTTTAAACCTTTATTGTAGCTAGATGGTAAGGAGGTCATGGCTGATTTTGGCTGCTCCATATATAATCCAGTAACTCTATGATTTTCAGCTCTATATTGGACCAGTGGCATTAGCCAACCAAGTTTACCATAAAGGTCTTATTATATTAGAATAATAATATTTCTTTGTATCTTTTTTGTTTAAATTTATGACATCTTGAAGATGTCCAATGTTGTTCCTTCCATGATGTAACTTCTGGGTTTTACACATAAAGTCATTGCTTAGTTGGCTGTCGTTGGTCCGAAACTGCTGCCATTTGGGGTTACATTTGAGAATTTCATTTTCTGTAAAAAAAATGGTTGTTGCCCCTACTTGGTGCAATCCATTTTGTGAACTTTTTTAGACCTTTATTGTTGATAGATGGATGGTGGCCATTGCTTAGTTGGGTGTTATTCATGGTTTGTCCTTGGTCCGAAACTGCTGCCATTTTGGGTTACATTTGAGAATTTCATTTTCTGTAAAAAAAAAAAATTGGTTGTTGCCCCCACTTGGTGCAATCCATTTTGTGCACTTCTTTAAACCTTTGTGAACTTCTTTAGACCTTTATAGTTGATAGATAGATGGTGGCCATTGCTTAGTTGGGTGTTATTCATGGTTTGTCTTTGGTCCAAAACTGCTGCAATTTAGGGTTACATTTCAGAATTTCGTTTTCTCACCTTTATAGTAGCTAGATGGTAAGGGGGTCATGGCTGATTTTGACTTCTCCATGTATAATCCATTAACTCTATGATTTTCAGCTGCAGATTGGACCAGTGGCATTAGCCAACCAAGTTTACCATAAAGGTCTTATTAGATTAGAATATTAATATTTCCTTGTATTTTTTTGTTTTTGTTTATTTTTATGAAGTCTTGAAGACTGTCCAATGTTGTTCCTTTCGTGATGTAACTTTTGGGTTTTATACATAAAGTCATTGCTTAGTTGGGTGTTATTCATGGTTTTTTGTTGGTCCGAAACTGCTGCCATTTGGGGTTACATTTGAGAATTTAATTTTCTGTTAAAAAAAAATGGTTGTTTCCCTCTCTTGGTGAAATCCATTTTGAGAACTTCTTTAGACCTTTATAGTTGATAGAAGGATGGTGGCCGTAGCTTTCTTTGACTGCTGCAATGTGATTATGGGTTGCAGATTGGACCAGTGGAAAAAACCAACCTAGTTTACCATAAAGGTATATTATATTAGTATATTATAATTCATTCATATCTTTTTTTTTTATATTTATGAAGTATTGAAGATGTCCAATGTTGTTCCTTCCACGATGTAACCTCTGGGTCCTACACATAAAA
This sequence comes from Lithobates clamitans, assembly GCA_037952925.1. Lineage (NCBI taxonomy): Eukaryota > Metazoa > Chordata > Amphibia > Anura > Ranidae > Lithobates > Lithobates clamitans. The sequence goes on from JBBGZY010002685.1 coordinate 128,507, forward strand.
TGATTGCTTAGTTGGGTGTTATTCATGATTTCTTTGACGTTGGTCCAAAACTCTTGCAACTTGGGATTATATTACTAAATTCCATTTTCTGACGTTAAAATTTAGTTTTTTGCTTTCTCTCTCTTGGCACAGTCCATTTTGTGAACTTCTTTAGACCTTTATAGTAACTAGATATGATCTAGGATGGTGGTCATGACTTACATTGACTGCTCCATATATAATCCAGTAACCCTATGATTACAGGCTGCAGATTGGACTGGTGTCATTAGCCAACCAAGTTAACCATAGACCTTTATAGTAGCTGGATAGGATGATTGTCATGGCTTATTTCGACTGTTCCATGTTAAATCCAGTAACTCTGATTATAGGCTGCGGATTGAACCAGGGACATAAGTCAACCAAGTTTACCATAAAGGTCTTCTCCTGCCCATCCCCTAGTTTCATCCAGCACCATCACCTCTTCCTAACATAACACAAAGTCATAAAAAGTGCTTGTAATGACCAAACATTTTTTGTAGCTTGAGATAGAGCAGGAAATACCCCTCAAAGGAAATTCTTTACATCCTGTCCTGGAGAAAAGTTATCATAGGAACATTGAAGGACTTTCCTTCGTCCCTTGTAAAGTGAAAAGCCTATTTGGCTTTAATAAATCAACCATTATGCATTTGTAACGTACAGTAAACCATTGTGGTGTTACTACCATTATTGTGAATGTGTGCTACTTGATAAGGCTAAATACTTGTGCCCGGACCACTGCTGCACACCGTCCACTAATGTATTAGAAAGAAGAAGGTCAGGCAACTCAGTATTGCATAAAATCCATATAGTCTTTATTATGAATACATCACGATAAACAGGGGAGTCCAATACAGAAAGAGTTGACGCGTTTCAGCCCCTTTACTTGGCCTTAGTCAGTGGTTATGACTAAGGAACATTAAAGGGGCTGAAACATGTCAACTCTTTCTGACTTGGATTCCCCTGTTTAACGTGATGGATTCGTAATAAAGACTATTTTCAGTACGGGACCCTATTTATCTTGATGGATTCATAGTTACTATAAAGGTCTAAATACGTTTACAAAAAGGACTGTCCCAGGAGAGGGCAAAAAACAAACTTGACGTGTTTCAGCCCCTTTAATGGGTCTTAGTCATAACCACTGACTAAGGCCAAGTAAAATGGCTGAAACGTGTCAACCCTTTCTGTATTGGATTCCCTTGTGTATCTTGATGGATTCGTAATAAAGACTATAAGGATTTTATGCAATACAGAGTTGCCAAGTTATCTATGTATTTGTAACACCTTCTAACTTTCTAGAAACATTCTCCAATGAACTCTTCTTATATCATTCTATGTTTCTATTGGTTCATATTCCTATTACTTTATAAGCTCCATTTTATTTAAATCCCACTCGGTGACACCATACCTTGATGGCTCCTGTTGATATTTGGACCTCATGAAGTTTTCTCATGGTTCCATCCCTGTCTACAAAATAGGATGATGCCAAATGATGCAATGACTCTACGCTCTGACTTCCATTTCCAATGTGACGATCTAGACGACCTTTGTCCATGTACATGGTCAACGCCTCCTCACCTGCAAAGAGTCAAAACATGAGTATATCAGTCTAGATCCATTTAAAATTAATGAATAAAAACATTTCAAGAAGCACATCAGAAGTTCTCCCTTTCATATGAGAAGCTCCCCATCACACCAGAATGCCCCATTCACATCAGAAGTTAGCATCACATCAGAGTCCCCTTGTCACAAAGGAAGCTCCCCACCCATTACATTGGATCCCCCCCTTTCCACTAGAGTACCCCTTTCACATCCAAGCCCCCCCTTTCACAGGTCCCCTTTTCACATCAAAGTTTCCCTTTTCACATCAGTGGTCTCCCATTTCACATCAGACACCCCTCCCCCACATCAGACACCCCCCATAACATTAGCCCACTTTCACATTAGTCCACTTTAACGTCAGAAGCCCCCATCATATCAGAGCCCCCCCCTTGTACATCAAAGACCCATTTCAAGTCAGAGAACCCACCTAACATCAGAAGCCCCCATCACATCAGTGATCCCCCATTTCACATCAGACACCCCTCCCCCACATCAGACGCTCCCCATGATATCAGAGCCCCCCTTCACATCAAAGACCTGTTCAAAGTCGGAGTCCCCTCCTTCACATCAGAAGCCCCCTTAATATCAGAGCCCCCCTTCACATCCAAGCCTGTTTCAAGTCGGAAGTCCCCCCCTTCACATCAGAGCCCCCTTTTCACATCAGATGCCCCCATCACATCAGAGTCCACCTTTCACATCAGTGGTCCCCTATTTCACATCAGGCGCCCCTCTCCCACATCAGATGCTCCCCATCACATTAGTCCACTTTCACGTCAGAAGCCCCCATCATATCAAAGCTCCCCCTTCACATCAGAAGCCCCCATCACATCAGAGTCCACCTTCATATAAAAGCTCTACCTTCACATCAGAAGCCACCATCACATAAAAGCTCTACCTTCACATCAGAAGCCCCCACCACATCAGAGTCCACCTTTCACATCATTGGTCCCCTATTTCAAATTAGGCACCCCTCCCCCACATCAGATGCTCCCCATCACATTAGCCAACCTTCACGTCAGAAGCCTCCATCATGTCAAAGCTCCCCCATCACATCAGAAGCCCCCATCACATCAGAGTCCACCTTTCACAAAAGTGGTCCCCCATGTCACATCAGAAGCCCCCCCCCCCATCATATCAGAGTTAATGTGGGCTGGGTAAAAATCTTGTATTCTTGCATGCCTTTTGCATTCAGGGACAGAAGGGTGGCCAAAAAAACTGAGTGGGCTTGACCTGAGTTCACAAGGCAAGAGATAATCTACAGAGACTATGACTGTCTCTCTTTAGTGTCCACAGCATCAGAATATTGTTGAGGGACCACAGAATGAGATCATAAGACAAGGCTCTCAGTTGATAGGAACAGTCTAACAAATGTTAATGGGGGTAGACAAAACATGGCCATTGGCCACCACCACCACTTGTAGTTGTATAATAATGTATCTAATATCAACGCTGTAAAATTGTTAGCTATCCCAAAAATGTAAAAAAAAATGGAAACAATTATTTGAAAACAAAAAAATGAAATGAAACTAGTAGTTGAAGGCTTCCGGATATGCAGAATTGAAGGAATATCCGGTCTCCACAAGAGACTCATGAAAATTATGTTGAGCTGTGCGATGCTCTTTGGTCTGAGCCATCTGGGGTGCCTCTCTGGTGCCAGCTATCTCTATTAGGTGGATGGTGTGTATGGGAATAAAAAAACCCGCAGCAGAGCAGAAGTGACAGATGGAAAGACTCTGAAGCAGTAATAAAATAATTAAGAGCACACATACTCATGGCACTCAGGTACACTGCTAATAATATCCAGTAGAAGAGGCAGAGATTTAACCTTGTTACATGTTGCATATTTTGCATTACTAAAATAGACACGTGTTATCGGCTTGTAATGGTTAAAGCTGAACTCTAGGCACACGGATACTGTGATTTCCAGCTTCCAATGGCATCGGCTAGGTATGGAATATGCATAGATATATTGGTCCAAACTGGACTGCATGCAAAATATCCATACCCGGAGCCTATGCTCACTCCACCCATCCAAGGTGCCTCTGCCACCTCATTCCCAGTGACAGAACAGGGGGGTTCCGCTGTGCACCTAGCGTGGATCTCATGAGTGCACTTGTTAACTCCTTCTCTCCCTTACCATGCAGTGGGTCTCCATAATAGGGGTTTGGTCCCGTTACCTTCAGGACACCAACCAACCCCCCTCGCTACCGGAGGACCATTTGCCACGCCAGGTACCACGCTATATGACCAACTGCAATGTACCTTGCACTAGTTCCTGGTTACCCATAGCAACTGCATTCCTCCTTCCATTTATCTTGCCAAGTAAACCTTCGCTTCTTACCCCACGTACGCTTTACTGACCCTTACTCTTTCAGACCAGGCTTTAAATACTTTATGCAACTTTACTTAAACCTTTACGAGAAAGTCCAACAAGTGATTGAAACGCTTTTCCAGTGCCACATGTCCCTCTCTAACTAAACTAGGCTGCCCAGCCGTACCTCAACAATGTGTAAGTCCATAGCTGGTATTTCCCCAAGGATGGTAGTTCTCTGGACTCCCATTGTCTTCAGATGGACTGCTGGGTGCAGCAGTCCCACTCAGTGCTCCATGAACTTTACGGCATTTCCAGGAACAGGGGCCTACCTCCGCCTCTTTTCACAGGGTGGATAGGCAGGGCCCAAAAGGAACTGAAATGCAAAATGTTAACCCCTTCCCCAGCCTGGGCAAGCCAAATGTCTAACTAATACACTATAGGCAACCTGCCTACATGTGGGTTTGATGCCTCAGATCCACGGCACAAGTTTTTGCATAACCCAGGATTTTACCTGGATCCACAATCCCTCCATTTAAATATCTTTTGGATGATTATGACAAAGAGGTATGTCATGTTCATTTCCTAGTGACCTTCTTAGGGGACTTTCCGGGGTGCTTTGGATGCAACCCCATCCTTCCCTGTGTCTTGCAACTCCCTTCCCATAGCCAGACAGACAGAATTCTGCCTTCAGACACAACCTCCTAACAAGAGTTTTGGAGGCCCATTGGTTGTCATCTTCTGTGCATGTATATTGGAAACCATAATTTAGCGCTGCCTATTGAGACTGCAAGTCATGATGACAACTAGGCACTGTGTCTTGGAGGCTGCATCCACCATGACATCATAATAATTATTAATCAATACATGTTCTTGCACCTCTACGTTAGTAAAACCTCATCTTGAACATGCAGTTAAGTTTCGAGCACCAGTTCACAGAAAAGATGTTGTGGAACTGAGTGCAGAGAAGGGCAAATAAGTTAAGAGGAGTCATGGAGAACCTCAACTACGAGGAAAGTTTAATTCAACTGAATTGACTTCACCCTTGAGAAGAAGCGATTAGAGGAGGGATATGACCACCTAGTACAAATACATTAATGATCCATTTAGTAAACTTGGAAAAGTTGTTGACCTTAAGGTCTTTGCAAAAGACAAGGGGGCATTCTTTGAGCCTGAAGGAAACAAAAAGGTTTAACTTCTTCATATCGAAAACAGTATTCGGAGAAATAGCTTGAAGATGTGGGACAGTCTTCTATAGGAGTGGTTTTCAGACTCCATGAGGCCAGGCCCCTGGTAAATTCTTCCAAAACCTTACATGCCCCAACAAAAAAAGTTTATACTCACACAGAAAAAAGGCATTGGAATACAAAATACTGTAAGTATTGAAATTCTGATGGGGCTGGGTATCACTGTGGGGGAATGAAGGTTCTGGAGGGGGTTGGGGAAAGCTGGCTTGGACGTCCTGTAGAGGATGAGGCTTCTGGAGGAAGATGGGGCAACTGTGGGAAATGTAGTTTCTAGAGGGGGCTCTAGCACTGAATGGGCTGGGGAGGCACTACTGTAGGGCGCTGCCGGGGGAATATTGGGGCTGGAGACTTTGCAGTAAACTAGAGGGCTCTATGGGAGGTTGGCAGGCACTGCGGGGACTGAGGGTTCTTAGGGGGCCTGGGGGAACCTGGGAGATTGAGGGCCACTGTGGATCACTATGGGAGTGTCATGATTTAGCCTACAGTTTTCTTGCCTGTGTAATTCTTTACCTCCTTGCTGCGGTGCTCCTCCTAGACCTGTGATTCCTTTCACATGTGTTGTTTGGCTTCTGTGCTCACCTATGGTCGTCACCTGCAATTCTGTAGGTTTCTTTTCAGTGGACCTTTCAATATCTTTACAAGTCTGGATCAATAAATGAACATCGTGTCATAACATACAGCAACAGTTGACTTTTTTTCCGGAAAATCTCCACCCCTTTATTATTAAAAAGCCACCCTTGAGCTGCAACCAGACTTCTTATGACCTTATCTAGTCACACTTTCTCCTTGCCCTTTAACACATCCACCCGGTATTAAACTTTTCACATCATGTGTTATTTATTTGCCAGCTGCAGCATCACATTAGCATAAATTACCAATCTTCCAAATAACCATTTCAGCGGCTGATTTCATTATTTTTCCCCGCAGGTGTTCCGACCCACAATTGCCTACAACATATGAGGCTGCATATTCTGCAGACGCTGCTATGGTGGCTGGTTGCCATAAGGTAAGGGTGCCGAGGGTAATACAGGACAAAGGGACGCAGTCGTGTTATTTATTATTTTAATATATAAGTTATGTGAGCCCAATGAGCATTTAACCCATGCACGGTGTGGTGGAGATCCTACTGTATAGGTAGATTTAACAAAGGAGGGTTTAAAGGGTGAGGAACCTTTCAAAAATTCTGTATGAGGAACCTTTCCAATAGGTCTGTATGAGGAACCTTTCAAATGGGTCTGTATGAGGAACCTTTCAAATAGGTCTGTATGAGGAACCTTTCAAATGGGTCTGTATAAGGGACATTTTAAATAGGTCTGTATGAGGAACCTTTCAAATAGGCCTGTATGAGGAACCTTTCACATAGGTCTGCATTCAGGTGTTTCCATCAATTTTAATTTAATGAATAGGGAAACTTGTTAAAAATGTTTTACTTCTTGCCCCCCCACCCCCACCCCACTGTGTTGAAGTCTCCCTTTCCCCCTTCTCTAAAGCTCTATACTTATGTTTTGGCCAGGTTGGTTATATCTTTTGAAACAGCTTCTTCTTCACCTGACGTCATAAAACCCCTATCGACCTCAACGGGGCTGGAAGATGTATCAGAGCCATCTCATAGAACTCTGTAGGGTTCTTTTGCGTATATGTTCAGACATCAGGTGGAAAGGCCTCCGTGGGATGACCTAGCCAGTCTGTGCTGCTGTGCAAATATAGCAGAGTGTCGGGCAATACGGGGACAGGGTTGTCCAATAGAAAAAATGATCCGCACTCCGGTTGTTGCTCTTAAAATGTCTTCATTTTATTGAATAGCCACAGTGAACAAACGCTGATTAAATCAGTTGACGCTTTTCAGCCTATAAGGCCTTAGTCATTATAACTAAGGCCTTATAGGCTGAAACGCATCAACTGTTTATGACTAAGGCCTTATAGGCTGAAACTCATCAACTGATTATGACTAAGGCCTTATAGGCGGAAACACGTCAACTGATTATGACTAAGGCCTTATAGGCTGAAACGCGTCAACTGATTTAATCAGCGTTTGTTCACTGTGGCTATTCAATAAAATGAAGAAATTTTAAGAGCAACAACCAGAGTGCGGATCATTTTTTCTACATCACTCTACTCAGCCAGCGACTGTGGATCGAGCACCTGGGAGCTCTGCTATCTATGTGGTGTATGGGTAGTAGCACTGACTTTTCTGTTTATACTACAGGTTTGTCCAGTGCCCAGGGCAAGGATCCTAAATTGCACCCCCTCTGTTAATACATGCTGTAGAATAGGTGTACCACTCTGCATCTATTTTTGGTCACTTTGCTTTTCTGCGCCTGGGGCAGCTGTCCCCTCTGCCCACCTCATGTCCTGGCCCTGGTGTCGGAAAAAGGTGTTCAGGCGCATAGGTATGCCCAAGCTCAGAATCCCTGTTGGCAATGCTCGTGCACATACACAAATTTCTGCTCATGCACGCACATGTGAGCACGCCGGTGCATGAGTTTGCCCACACACCCACCACTAAGACAGGCGCCAAGCAGACTATTTAAACGGCACTGGTGCATTAGGACCTTGCCTTATGGTCTACTGCGGTTCCTGCATGTCTGCTACCCATTCCTCTATCTGATCTCCTGTTGTCGACCTGATCTGCCTTAACTACGCTAGAACTCTGCCTGCACTGACCCCTGACTGGCCTTTGGACCACATCTCTGCCTACTCCTTTTGCCCACCTGCCTCATTGTCTCTGGCCTGGACTCAGACTACTCTCCTGTCTGCTGTTTTGCTTCTGACTGGCCTGCCAGTTGCCTGACTCTGCTCTGGGACACTATTCCTCCCACTGATACCAATGATAGGACACTATTCCTCCCACTGATACCAATGATGGGACACTATTCCTCCCACTGACACCAATGATGGGACACTATTCCTTCCACTGATACCAATGATGGGTCACTATTCCTCCCACTGATACCAATGATGGGACACTATTCCTCCCACTGGTATCAATGATGGGTCACTATTCCTCCCACTGATACCAATGATGGGACACTATTCCTCCCACTGATACCAACAATGGGGCAATAATAGTTCCCACACCAAATGGAACGGCCGTCCCCCCACAGTAAACTGGCCCTTTGTTTAGAAAGTTTGGAGGACCTCCCTGTTCTATAGGATTCTACAATCAAAGTGGGAGGAAGAACAGGGCACGCAGCCTGAATGTTTGTGGAACTCCAACCAATCCCTGGGGAGGTGGGTCCAGTTGGTGGTGAGAGAGCCCATAGTCTAAATGAATAAATAATAAAATAAATAGATAAATAAATAATTAATTAAAAAAAATAAAAATAAATAATCGATTCAATAAATAAATTATCGATTTAAATAAATTATCTATTGCTTCCACATTTTCTATGGTTTCCATTTGCTGTATATCCGGTTACCCCGAGTATTCATTCCTGTTCATAGGCTGCTAATATCAACGTTAAATTACTTTGTACGATTATTTTTTTTTGGACTTGTACTCCATCTTTGCACTAACTATAATCTGCATTTTATTGTCTTAGGCCCTCTGGGTCATTTCTCCTTCTCTCATGCCCCTGTTGTATTTCAATAAAAAAATTAAGAAAAATAAATAAATAATAATAAATAAATTATCTATTTAAATAAATAAATAAATAGTCTGAGGCCTGAGCAGCACAGTTCCTGGGTCCAGTTCTGCTGGAGGAGACCTCTGTGCAGGGGTTCTACCCCTGGGGCGGATATATAAAAGAATAAATTAGGAAGACACCGGGATCCTAGCTAGGCTTAGCTGGGGGGGGGGGGGGGCTATTCGCAAGCTTAAGCCTTGGGATCAAGTTTGGGTCTGGAGACGCTCACTGGAGAGAGCCAGGGGGAAGTTGGTGGGAAGGAGTCTGGCTGTGCTATGGCGGTGTGTGTCTACATCTCCTTCACTAGGAAAAGCCTGGTGGATATCGGCAGGAGGTATGGTGGATATTGCCAACCGATGATATGTTATGTGAGTAAGCTGAAGAGTTAGTGGCTGGGTGTCACTTTTAGGTCAAGTTCCTCCACACCAAACTCGCTCATCCATGTCTTTATGGACCTTGCTTTGTGCACTGGTTCTCAGTCATGTGGAACAGGAAGGGACCATCCCCAAACTTTCCCACAAAGTTGGGAGCATGAAATTGTCCAAAATGTCTTGGTATGCTGATGCCTTAAGAGTTCCCTTCACTGGAACTAGAGGACCAAGCTCAACCCCTGAAAAACAACCCCCCACCATAATCTCCCCTCCACCAAATGATTTGGACCAGTGCACAAAGCAAGGTCCTCAAAGACATGGATGAGCGAGTTTGGGGTGGAGGAACCTGACTGGCTTGCACGAAGTCCTGACCTCAACCCAATAGAACACCTTTGGGATGAATTAGGGAGCGGAGACTGTGAGCCAGGCCTTCTCGCCTCAACATCAGTGCCTGACCTCACAAATGCGCTTCTGGAAGAATGGTCAAACATTCCCATAGACACCCTCCTAAACCTTGTGGACGGCCTTCCCAGAAGAGTTGAAGCTGTTATAGCTGCAAAGGGCGGGGCCAACTCAATATCGAACCCTACGGACTAAATCCTCGTACACACGATCCGATTTTCGGCAGGGAATTGTGTGATGACAGGCTGTTGGCCTAAAATCCGACCGTTTGGTACGCTCCAACAGACAACTGTTGTCCAACTTTCCGCCAACAAATGTTGGATGGCAGGCTAGTAAATTGTCGGTGGACAAAGGTCTGTTGTCAGATTTTCGTATCAGTCCACCACACAAAAGTTGAAAGTACAAACGCGCATTGCTCCGAATCAATGCTCACCAAACACGACATTAGCAGAAGGTGCCCAAAGGGTGGCACTCAAGAGCTGAAATTCCTCGTAGTACATCACTAGGTTTGTGTTTGTTGGCCGACAATTGTGTACCGTTTGTATGCAAGACAAGTTGCCGACACACGCACTTCGAAAAAAAAGTGGTAATATAGTGGGTGTGTGTGTGCATGTATATATATATATATATATATATATATATATATATATATATATATATATATATATATATATATATATATATATATATATATATATATATATATGTATATATATATACTATTGGACACATTCTCATTCTCCAAATTCTCCAATGCAAAATATATTTATATCAAATGCTCTTCAAGGCATAAAATGGTTATGGGTGGAATATTGGGAGTCTACTTTGACACTGATCTCTACATTGAGAACTGAGAACTAGATGAACATTTGAAGTAACCCACCAAATTTTTAATATATATATAAATATATACTGTATATATTCAATTATAATAAATTGTGCACTTTTATATCTTTTTGGAGGTCAGCTTTAAAAGACCGGATTTAGACATGATGCCTAATTAGATAAGTAAATTAACTACTTGAAAATCTGACAGCGGCTTCTATTACAATATTTGGTCGTAGTGCTTATGAGCAGATAAAAGCTTTGTCCTTTGATCTGCAAAAAAATGTGAGCTCCACTGACCTTGCGAAAAAAAAAAAAAAATTCAATAAATGTAATCCTATTAAATCCCTTATAAACCATTATTTAACCCTAATTACCCTAGCTCCTTTATCTACTTCCCCTTTTTTTTCGCTAGTCTTTGCATTATTTTTGTTCATTTCATATATCTTTTGTGTTATTTCTTTCATACTCAATTGAATTTTGTTTTGTTTGTCTTTTTTAGTGCTGCACAAAAAAAATAAATTAACTTAAAATATGTTCTCTTTCAAAAATAATCTTTCCATGCTGTGCACCAGAAACATAACTTTACTTTTATTGTTTTGGGGTAGGGGGGGGTTGTTTGTTTTTTATGGAAGAGCCCTGGGGCCATCATAAAAAAAACAGAATTCTGACTTTGAAACTCAGAATTCTGACTTTGAATCTCATAATTCTGACTTTGAATCTCAGAATTCTGACTTTGAAACTCAGAATTCTGACTTTGAAACTCAGAATTCTGACCTTGAATCTCAGAATTCTGAGTTTGAATCTCAGAATTCTGACTTTGAAACTCAGAATTCTGACTTTGGACCTCAGAATTCTGACTTTTAATCTCAGAATTCTGACTTTAAATCTCAGAATTCTGACTTTGAAACTCAGAATTCTGACTTTGAAACTCAGAATTCTGACTTTTAATCTCAGAAGTCTGACTTTAAATCTCAGAATTCTTACTTTGAATCTCAGAATTCTTACTTTGAATCTCAGAATTCTGACTTTGAAACTCAGAATTCTGACTTTGGACCTCAGAATTCTGACTTTGAAACTCAGAATTCTGACTTTTAATCTCAGAATTCTGACTTTAAATCTCAGAATTCTGACTTTTAATCTCAGAATTCTGTAGAATTTTTTTTTTTTTTAACTCACATTTCTGATATTTAATCTCAGAATTCTGAGATTCAAAGTCAGAATTCTGACTTTGAATCTCAGAATTCTGACTTTCAAACTCAGAATTCTGTAAAAAAAAAAAACAATTTTTTTTTTTCAAACTCATAATTCTGTATTTTTTTTTTTATGATGGCCCCAGGGCTCTTCCATACTCTTCCATAGTTTTTTTATTAGACAAATAAAACAATATGATTTAAAAAAATATATATACAGTGAATGTTAACAGTAGTAACTTTTCACTGACTTTTTCTATATTTTTTGGCATTTTAATCACCTTAGTACCTGAATAATACACCCCCTTCCGGTCCGGGCCATTTTTCATTTTTTAATGCCGTGATAGTTTGACTGAAAAATACTCAGTTATGCAACACTATACCCAAATGTGTTTTATGCCACCTTTTGAGACGTATTTAATAACCACTGGGATTTTTTTTTTTTTTTTTTTTTAGCAAATGAAGGAAACATTCTTGAAAATGTTGATTAAAAAAAACTGTTTGCCTTACTTTCTGTTAAAAAAAAAAAAAACAAATTATATTTCTTCATACTGTATATCTAGACCGAAAATGGAATGGCGACAAACTACGGTACTTAAAAATCTCCATAGGCGACGCTTTAAAATTTTTTACAGGTTACCATTTTAGAGCTAAAAAGAAGAAAAAATGCGCAAAATAACCACTGCAAATAGTGATAAATATTGATTCAAACTATATCTCAATAAAATATATGAAAAAATTATAACATATGAAAAATAAATATGTGTATCAAAACATATGAAGAAAAAGTCCATATAATATGTGAAAAATAAATAAAAGTCCTAAAATGAATCTCCAAAATTGGAAAAAGAAAAGTCCTTCAATAAATCTCCAGAAAGCAGGACACATATCGAAGTGAGGAATATGTGTCCTGCTTTCTGGAGATTTATTGAAGGACTTTTCTTTTTCTAATTTTGGAGATTCATTTTAGGTTTATTTATTTTTCACATATTATATGGACTTTTACTTTATATGTTTTGATACACATATTTATTTTTCATATGTTATAATTTTTTCATATATTTTGTTGAGATTTATATCAATATTTATCACTATTTGCAGTGGTTATTTTGCGCATTTTTTCTTCTTTTTGATTTGTTTTAGGTTTCAGTATTTAACCTACAGAGGTGCAGCATTTAATCACGTTATCTGTATACACAGTCACATAACCTGTGCACTCATATATATTTTTTTCACTTTGGATAATATTTTGGTGGTTAGCGCAAATATCCCCCCTTTTGTTCTTTATACCAGTTTAGAGTTACAGAGGGGGTCTAGCGCTAGAATTATTTCTCTCGCTCTACCGATCGCGGCGATACCTCACATGTGTGGTTTGAACACAGTTTGCATATGCGGGCGTGACTTACGTATGCGTTTGTTTGGGGCTAGGCACTTTTAAAAAAACAATTTCTTTCTTCTTATTTATTTTACTTTTTATTTTATTTTTTTACACTGTCCCTTTATTTTTGATTTATTTTTTAACTTTTTTTCCTATTACAAGAAATGTAAATATCCCTCGTAATATAAATAAGCATGACAGGTCCTCTTTATTGGGAGATTCGAGGTCAAAAAGACCCCAAATCTCTCATTTACCTTTAAAAGCAAGATTTTTTATTTTTTTTTTACTTTAAAAAAATAAAATAAAAAAAATCTGTATGCCAGAGAACCGGAAGTGACGTCAGAGGGAGAGAATGGAGTAAGATAACCCCCACTCGACTCCATTCCCTTGGAGGACCAGAGTGACCTCTGATGTCACTTCTGGTTCTCGGGCATAAAGAAATTATTATTTTTTATTTTTTTTTTGAAGTCAAAATATCAAAAAAAATAAAATAAAATTCTCAGACACCGAATCGCCCCAAAGTAAAAAATGATGCCGGGGTTATGGCAGCACCGATATTTATCGTCAAAGTAATGACATATATATATATATATATATATATATAGTGTGGGCGGTCGGCAAGTGACTATTTCTCGGTGCAGCCTAACTTTTTATATTTTACCCAAAAATTGGGTAATATATTGTGTTTGCGTGTCCAAAAATGAACTATAGTGTATTTTTTAACTGAAATGTTGCGCTTGATAAACCATTTCACTAGTAGCGTGTGGCATAAAATACTAGAGCTACCACCATTTTATTCTCCAGGGTCTCTGCTTTCCGAAAAAATGTGTAACATTTGGGGGTTTTTTAAAAAATTTCAGGCCAAAAATAATTTTTATATTTAAAAATAATTTTGCGCTTACCCTTTTACCCAAAAAAGTGTACTTGAAGGTGCTGCTACTTATGAAAGTCTAAATACACAACTCACTAAATATACAGTAAAAATATATATTGTACAGTAAGTGTGCAACCTATAAATATTCTAATATCAAAAAACAATGTTCATTTTAAGTCCATACTGAGAAAAATTGAGTAACGTAAATAAAGGGGAATAATATATATATATATACATATATATATATATATATATTGGGACTCTTTTTTTTGGTATTTTTTTATATTTATTTTTTGAAAAAAAAAATCAATATATATATATATATATATTTTTTTTTTTTTTTTCAAAAAATAAATATAAAAAAATACCAAAAAAAAGAGTCCCAAAAGATGAGTTAGACTAGGTGAAAAAAAAGGGTGATACTTAAATGAAGGTGCTTCAAAGTGTTCCTTCCCACATGCAATATGCACTTCTTACCTGAAGGGCTGGATCTCAAATTATAGAGATCAAACTCGCTTGCATAGATATCCACCACCAAGGAAATTCCACTCCTAGGACTCCTCTGCTGGCGCTCTCTCTGCATAGCAAAACTGCTCCACTTGGCAATACTATACTCCATATATCCTTGTTATTAGGAACGGAACATCTACAATGGGTTCTCTCAGGCATGAGGGGTTAAGGAGGAAGGGGCTTCATAGTGTAGTTGTTGTTGTTGTTGTTCAGTCGTTTAGTCGTGTCTGATTCTTCATGACCTTAAAGCTCAAAGACAAACGTACAGGAGGCTTCCGCAAGCGCTCCTTAAAAGAGAGTCTTTCTCTGAGTCTGGAGTCAATGAGGATGGCAAACATGATCAACTTCTCCAGCTCAGTGGGTATATCTCAGGCTGCTATCTCATCCTTGATGGTATCCGAGAGATCATGAGAAAAAGCAGCCACGAGGGCCTCATTGTTCCACACAACCTCTGCTGCCAGAGTACGGAATTCAATGATGTAGCCGGCAACCATTCTCGTACTCTGTTCGATGGACATGAGGCACTTGACAGCAGAAGCGGAGCGTGCGGGGACGTCAAATACCCTTTTAAACAAAGCCATAAACTCAGGGTAGCTCAAGACAACAGGTTTTTGCGTCTCCCATAGAGGGTTTGCCCAGGCCAAGGCTCTCTCAGAAAGCAAAGATATCACGAAACCTACTGTCGGAAACCATGAAATCAGGCCGAGACAGAAGTATAGTTAAATAACACAGATGTCTGTCGTGTGCTTCAGAAACTAAGGGAGAACCATCTCTATTGTAAACTGGAGAAGTGCGAGTTCCATCATGAACAGGTTAAATTCCTGGGTTATGTCATTTCCACGCGCGCCAGGCTTTTCTGTCCTCCACTTCCTCCCGAAGCTTGCTTAAGTCCTCTTCTCCTCTTTCCTTCCATGTTTCCCAGCATCAGGGTCTTTTCCAATGAGTCCTCTCTTTGCATTAGTTGGCCAAAGTATATCCGTTTCAGCTTGAGGATCTGGCCTTCCAGTGAATATTCAGGGGTTGATGTCCTTCGAGATTGACTGGTTCGATCTTCTTGCCATCCAAGGGATTTTCAAGAGTCTTCTCTGACACCATAGTTCAAAAGCATCAATTCTTCAGCGTTCTACCATCCTTATGGTCCAACTTTCACAGCTGTAGGCTACTACTGGGAATACCATCGCTTTGACTATACAAAACTTTGTCGGTAGGGTGATGTATCTGCTTTTTATAATGTTGTCTAGGTTTGCCATTGTTTTCCTCCCAAGAAGCCAAGCATCTCTTAATTTCAAGGGACTTTCAAGAGTCTTCTCCAACACCATAGTTCAAAAGCATCAATTCTTCAGCGTTCTGCCTTCCTTATGGTCCTGGGGGACATGTACCAATGCAAAAACTTTTTTTTTTTTTTTAAAAAGATTGTTTTTAAAGAAGCAGTGACTTTAATGAAGCTTTGTTGTTGTTGTTCAGTCATTTAGTCGTGTCTGACTCTTCGTGACCTCATGGACCATAGTTCTGTCTTCCACTGCCTCCAGGAGCTTCCCTAACTTCATGTTGATTGTTTTTCGATGATGCTATCTATCCATCTTGTTTTCTGTTGTCCTCTCCTCCTCTTTCCTCCCATGTTTCCCAGCATCAGGGTCTTTTCCATTGAGTCCTCTCTTTGCATTAGGTGGCCAAATTATTTGAGTTTCAGCTTCAGGATCTGTCCTTCCAGTGAATATTCAGGGGTTGAGTTCCTTCAAGATTGACTGGTTTGATCTTCTTGCCATCCAAGGGACTTTCAAGAGTCTTCTCCAACTGCATAGTTCAAAAGCATCAATTCTTCGGCGTTCAGCGTTCCTTATGGTCCAACTTTCACAGCCATAGGTTACTACTGGGAATACCATAGCTTTGACTATACAAAACATTGTCCGTAAGGTGATGTATCTGCTTTTTATAATGTAGTCTCGGTTTGCCATTGCTTTCCTCCCAAGAAGCCAAGCGTCTCTTAATTTCATGGCTACAGTCCAACTTTCACAGCCATAGGTTACTACTGGGAATACCATAGCTTCGACTATACGGCGCTTTGTCGGTAGGGTGATGTCTCTGCTTTTACTAAATATTTTATTATTCATTAAAAGTAACTATTTTAAATACTTTTAATACTTATTGAAAGCAACTGTTGCACTTACATGCAAAGAAAACGGTAAGAAGCAAACAAACAAGCAGTCAGCTGCTCCATCTTCGCCTGCAGACCGAAGCGTGGTGACGTCACAGAATTCAGCTCCAGCCAGTGCGTTTCGCCGTAAGAGGCATCGACTGGGAAGCGGAAACTATCTAATCATTTTTAAACATGTGTGCAAAAAAAAAAAAGATCTATAAAAATGGCTCTGGCAGAGAAAGGTTCAAAGCTTGTATCAAATTTTAGTAAATGGGATTATAAAATAGAAGTGGAATTGGAGTCCATTGACATTTCACAGCAACCTCGTGAACTGTGGCTAGCACAGTACTTTATTTTTCTAAAGTACTCTTAACCATATGTTTTTTTGGAAAGCAAATTCTAAATATAGTGAACATTTATTATACGGAGATGTTAGCTCTTACCTTGTCTGTATATCACCCCAGTAAGCGGAAAAAGCATCCTCTGTCAACCCAATAGGGTTCCATTAGAACTTTGCTATTATTACAATTTATTTATTTTTTCTGATACTCTTCACTGTTAAAGCCGCGTTTACAGAACACTTCTATTTTCCGAGTTAAAAGGGCCATATGTAACAGAGTCTGACGCAGAAAGAAATGAAAAAAAACCCGACCTAATAAAAAAAACAGCCAAAGTGTTTTTGTGATTTGTTTTCCTTTTTACGGGTTTATTTTGTTAGTTTTGAAAAAAAAAAAAACACATATAAAATGACATAAAAGAGCAACATTATCGCTACCCAACGTGAAGAATAGGGGATGACTGCACTCCGGTGAAGTCGGCTTCTTTACTGCAGTTACATAGTTAGTTACAGTAGTTGGATTAAAAAAAAGACACCAGAGTATTAAAAAAAAAAAATTACAAAAAAGGTATATCAATATATAGAGAGGAAGAACTCTTTTAGTATAATTTATCTATAGAGATGTGGAGGGACACACTAGTGACATTGTAGTAAGCAAGTGGAGACGGAGGCAGCTCAGCGTGCATTCCCGGCACACTCCGGAATGACTGACTTCCACACACATGCAAGGAATAATGCCCCCCACCTTCCAATAGAGATGGGCCGAAACCCCCCCCCTCCGCGCGCGGTTCGGCCCAGAACTCTCGTCCACCTTTGCCTGTGAAAACGTACGCTGCTGGCTTACAGTGCCAAGTGCCATACTATACTCACATTATACTGACACACAACACTGTACTGATACACTATACTCACACTACATTATACTGACACACTATATTCACACTACACTATACTGACACACTACACTATACGCACACTATACTCACACTACACTATACTGATACACTATACTCACACTATACTGACACACTATTTTCACACTACACTATACTGATACACTACACTATACCCACACTATACTCACACTACATTATACTAACACACCACTATACTCACACTATATTCACACTACACTATACCCACACTACACTATACTGACACACTATACTCACACTACACTATACTGATACACTATACTCACACTATACTGACACACTATATTCACACTACACTATACTGACACACTACACTATACTGACACACTACACTATACTGATACACTATACTCACACTATACTGACACACTATATTCACACTACACTATACTCACACTACACTATACTGACACACTACACTATACTCACACTAGATTCACACTATATTCACACTACACTATATATACTCACACTACACTATACTGACACACTACACTATACTCACACTAGATTCACACTACACTATACTCACACTATACTGACACACTATATTCACACTACACTACTGACACACTATACTCACACTACACTATACTGACACACTTCACTATACCCACACTATACTCACACTACACTATACTGACACACTACACTATACCCACACTATACTCACACTACAATATACTGACACACTACACTATACTCACACTACACTATACTGACACACTACACTATGCCCACACTATACCCACACTACACTATACTGACACACTACACTATACTGATACACTAAACTATACTCACACTATACTGACACACTATATTCACACTACACTATACTGACACACTACACTATACTGACACTATACTCACACTACACTATACTGACACACTACACTATACTCACACTACACTAACACTCTACACACAGAGTCACAATAAGAGAACACACTGACTTGCTAGTAGCAAACTTAGCCCTGCTCTATCTATATCTACTCTAACAACACACTGCAAAAACTTCCTTTGGGAAGGAACCTTTACTAATGTGGGGTGGGACTATGAGCACTGAGCCATGATTGGACAAAGCCATCATCACTTTGTCCAATCAGAGCTCTGACGGTGCTCTGTGCCCTAATTGGCAAAAGGGTGGGCCAACCCAATACTGAACCCTACGGACTAAGACTGGGGTGCCATTAAAGTTTCATGTGCGTGTAAAGGCAGGCGTCCCAATACTTTTTGACCATACAGTGTATGCTTAACCTCCCTGGCGGTACGATTATGTCAGATTTTTGCGTCTCAAAATGTTACAATTGTTTTGCATGGAAATTTGGCATTTTATACTGTAGGCCTGTAATTCTTAGCAATAACACACTTAAATATTTTCAAACAAGAGTCTAGTAGATATCCCGGGTATGATAAAGTTTGATAAAGAAAATCATAAATTCTAATTTAATAAATAACTATAAATAATTATAAAAAAATAATAATATAATAATAACAAAATTAATTTCCCCACGATTCACTATCGCTCAATTCTGCAAGTGTTCTAATTTACTATCGCTGTTTTCTAGCTGGTCTAAAACTACTTTTGACGTAAAGGGACAATTTTTGGTTGCTATGGACAATCTCCAGTTTCCAGGCAGAAAGAACAGTATATATATATATAATATAAAACTGCACCCAGGGCACTGGACAAAGCACTGGGGACAAAAGGGATGTGAAATTATTTCATACAGTAAATGTAATCTGTAAGATTACAGTGTACTGTATGCGTTATGAATTTTCTATTTTTTGAATTTGCCGCCTGGCTCCGCCCCCGTGCGCTGCGGCGCTCACAGGAAACCGAGCTCGGCACACAGAGGCATCGGGCAGAGGACAGAGCCTCGCAGACACAGCGCGGGGGGGGGGGGGGGAGACATCGCAGGACCCTTGGGGCAAGGTAAGTACACCGCACCAGGATCCTGCAATGCAATCCAGAGTGTGGCTCTGGGGTTACCGCTAATGGTGCTGAAATTTAACCCCGAGCCACACTCGGGGAAAACCGACAGGGAGGTGAAATGGGGTGCTAAAGACCCCGTGCAGCTTGCTATACTAAGGGTTTTATTGATGAAAAGTTTGCTGCCGTCCCAGCCATCTCAAATAATCCCCATAACTTGTCTAATATGTTTATTTTCTACGAAATTCAGCTCCATCTAGTGGCCATAATGCGGTATCTTGCTGAAATGCCTTAATCAGAAAAACGCCACATCATGGCCACTAGATGGAGTTGAGGATTGTAGGTAATAATCCTATTTAGCTTGGGACATTCACACAGATGTTTTTTTTTAACATTTTAATACTTATTAATTTAAAAAAATATATATATAATTTTAAATAACACCCCTAAATATTTCAGCTGCATGCGTAGAACAATACACAATTAATTAATGATAATTCAAAGATCTTTACTGGCAAGTGGCAAGTGGCAGACAAGCACTTCAGATGCAGAAATTTTACTGGATCTTTATATCTGTGCTAAATTGAGAAAATCGGTGAGTAGAGAAAGAGTATAACTTGTCTTAATATGTTTATTTTCTATGGCATTCAGCTCCATCTAGTGGCCATAATGTGATATGTTGCTGAAATACCTCAATCAGCAAAATACCACATCATGGCCACTAGATGGGGTTACCTAGTTACATAGTTAGTCAGGTTGAAAAAAAAGACACAGGTCCATCTAGTTCATCCAATAAAAAATAAATAAATAAATAAAAAATCATAAAATCCCATATACACAATCCTATACCCACAGTTAATCCAGATTAAGGCGAAAAACCCCAGCAAAGCATGATCCAATTTGCTACAGCAGGGGAAAAAATTCCTTCCTGATCCCTGGGAAGGCAATCGGGTTTTCCCTGGATCAACTTTACCTATAAATGTCAGTACCCAGTTATATTGTGTGCATTTAGGAAAGAATCCAGGCCTTTCTTAAAGGATTCTACTGAGTTGGCCAGAACCACCTGTGGAGAGAGTCTATTCCACATTTTCACAGCTCTTACTGTGAAGAAACCTTTCAGTATTTGGTCCTCTGTGATGACTTTAAGCTGAATAACTCAACACCAATTTCACTATATGGACTCCTTATGTATTTATACATGGAGATCATATCTCCCCCTTATGTATTTATACATGGAGATCATATCCCCCATCAATCTTCTCTTCTCAAGAGAGAATAAATGCAGTTCCTCTGATCTTTCCTCATAGCTGAGCTCCTCCATGCCTCTTATCAGTTTGGTTGCTCTTCTCTGCACTTCTTCCAGTTCCCTGATATCCTTTTTGAGAACTGGTGCCCAAAACTGAACTGCATATTCCAGATGAGCAAGAACACAGTTATTTCCTCAAGTATGGGGTGATCATATACCCCCTTAACCTCCTCTTCACAAGAATGAATGGAATTCAGTTCCTCTGATCTTTCCTCATAGCTGAGCTCCTCCATGCCTCTTATCAGTTTGGTTGCTCTTCTCTGCACTTCCTCCAGTTCCCCCGATAAACTTTTTGAGAACTGGTGCCCAAAACTGAACTGCATATTCCAGATGAGCAAGAACACAGTTATTTCCTCAAGTATGGGGTGATCATATCCCCCCTTAACCTCCTCTTCACAAGAATGAATGGAATTCAGTTCCTCTAATCTTTCCTCATAACTGAGCTCCTCCATGCCTCTTATCAGTTTGGTTGCTCTTCTCTGCACTTCCTCCAGTTCCCCGATAACCTTTTTGAGAACTGGTGCCCAAAACTGAACTGCATATTCCAGGTGAACAAGAACACAAGTTATTACCTCAAGTATGGGGTGATCATATCCCCCCTTAATCTCCTCTTCTCAAGAGAGAATAAATTCAGTTCCTCTGATCTTTCCTCATAGCTGAGCTCCTCCATGCCTCTTTTCAGATTGGTTGCACTTCTCTGCACTTTCTCCAGTTCCCCGATATCCTTTTTGAGAACTGGTGCCCAAAACTGAACTGCATATTCCAGATGAGCAAGAACACAGTTATTTCCTCAAGTATGGGGTGATCATATACCCCCTTAACCTCCTCTTCACAAGAATGAATGGAATTCAGTTCTTCTAATCTTTCCTCATAGCTGAGCTCCTCCATGCCTCTTATCAGTTTGGTTGCTCTTCTCTGCACTTTCTCCAGTTCCCCCGATATACTTTTTGAGAACCCGGTGCCCAAAACTGAAGTGCATATTCCAGATGAGGTCTTACTAATGATTTGTACAGATGATATCTCTCTCTCTCTCCATACCTCTCTTAATACAAGAAAGGACTTTGCTCGCTTCGGAAACCACAGCTTGGCCTTCCATGTTATTATTGAGCTTATGATCTACCAAAACCCCCAGATCCTTCTCCACCATGGATTCCTCCAGTTGTACTCCCCCTAGTATGTATGAAGCATGCATGTTCTTAGCCCCCAAGTGCAGAACTTTACATTTATCAACATTAAACCTCATTTGCCAAATAGTTACCCAATTAAACAGTGCATTGAGGTTGGCTTGTAAAATTGGAGACATCCTGTAAGGACGCTATTCCGTAGTTTGGGGTCATCTGCAAAGACTGAAATCCCAGACCCGATATCACTTACAAATATATTACAAAGTAAGGGTCCCAGTACTGAACCTTGGGGTACACCACCGATAACCTTAGACCATTCAGAGTAAGAGTCATTAACCACTACTCTCTGAATTCTCGATCTTTCCAAGCCTGTAGACTTTACCTTACACATGAGCCGTGTGTGGGGAACGGTGTCAAGCGCTTTTGCAAAATCCAAGTATAAGTTTCATATTAGTATAAGTATAAGAGTTGAGGATCATAAGAAAATAAACCTATTTAGCAAAAATTACGGGAATTATTTGAGAAGGCTATGTGAATACTTGGGTCATTCACACAGATTATTTTTTTTAAACATTTTAATTTTTTATGAGTTTAAAAAAAAATTATATATTTTTTAAAACACCCCTAAGTATTTCAGCTGCATGTGTAGACAATAAGAAATTCATTAATGATAATTGAAAGATCTGTACTGGAAAAGTCAGACAAACACTTCAGATGCAGAAATTTTACAAGAATTTTATATCTACGCTAAATTGAAAGAGTATAATGGCCCACTTCACGTAAAATAACGCAATTATACAATTTTTATAAACTGGTTTAAATGGATCAGGAAAACACTTATGGATAAATACTTGAAGAAAAATAAAATGAAAGCTGAACTAAATACATGGAGAAAATACATGCAGGGATTTTTTTTTCAGCGGGAACGCGGAGGGGAACGCAGTTCCGGCACCTACAGCACTGAATGTACAGTATCTCACAAAAGTGAGTACACCCCTCAAATTTTTGTAAATATTTTGTACTATCTTTTCATGTGACAACACTGAAGAAATGACACTTTGCTACAATGTAAAGTAGTGAGTGTACAGCTTGTATAACAGTGTAAATTTGCTGTCCCCCCAAAATAACTCAACACACAGCCATTAATGTCTAAACCGCTGGCAACAAAAGTGAGTACACCCCTAAGTGAAAACGTCCAAATTGGGCCCAAAGTGTCAATATTTTGTGTGGCCACCATTATTTTCCAGCACTGCCTTAACCCTCTGGGGCATGGAGGTCACCAGAGCTTCACAGGTTGTCACTGGAGTCATCTTCCACTCCTCCATGACAACATCACAGAGCTGATGAATGTTAGAGACCTTGCGCTCCTCCACCTTCCGTTTGAGGATGCCCCACAGATGATCAATAGGGTTTAGGTCTGGAGACATGCTTGGCCAGTCCATCACCTTTACCCTCAGCTTCTTTAGCAAGGCAGTGGTCGTCTTGGAGGTGTGTTTGGAGTCGTTATCATGTTGGAATACTGCCCTGCGGCCCAGTCTCTGAAGGGAGGAGATCATGCTCTGCTTCAGTATATCACAGTACATGTTGGCATTTATGGTTCCCTCAATGAACTGTAGCTCCCCAGTGCCGGCAGCACTCATGCAGCCCCAGACCATGACACTCCCACCACCATGCTTGACTGTAGGCAAGATAAACTTGTCTTTGTACTCCTCACCTGGTTGCCGCCACACAAGTTTGAAACCATTTGAACCAAATAAGTTTATCTTGGTCTCATCAGACCACAGAACATGGTTCCAGTAATCCATATCCTTAGTCTGCATGTCTTCAGCAAACTGTTTGCAGGCTTTCTTGCGCATCATCTTTAGAAGAGGCTTCCTTCTGGGACGACAGCCATGCAAGCTAATTTGATGCAGTGTGAGGTGTATGGTCTGAGCACTGACAGGCTGACCCCCCACCCCTTAAACCTCTACAGCAATGCTGGCAGCACTCAGACGTCTATTTCCCAAAGACAACCTCTGGATATGACGCTGAGCACGTGCACTCAACTTCTTTGGTTGACCATGAGGGATGAGCTTCGAGTTCGAGTCGAACTCATGTTTGACTCGAACATCGGCTGTTCGTCAGTTCCCCGAACAGCGAACAATTTGGGGTGTTCGTGGCAAATTCGAAAGCCGCAGAACACCCTTTAAAAGTCTATTGCAGAAAACAAAAGTGCTAATTTTAAAGGCTTATATGCATGGCATTGTCATAAAAAGTGTTTGGGGACCCGGGTCCTGCCCCAGGGGACATGTATCACTGCAAAAAGAAGTTTTAAAAATGCCCATTTTTTCGGGAGCAGTGATTTTAATAATGCTTAAAGTGAAACAATAAAAATGTAATATTGCTTTAAATTTCGTACCTGGGGGGTGTCTATAGTATGCATGTAAAGGGGCGCATGTTTCCCGTGTTTAGAACAGTCTGACAGCAAAATGAAATTTCAAAAGTCATTTAAAACTACTCGCGGCTATTAATGAATTGTCGGTCCGACAATACACATAAAAGTTGATAAAAATGGCATGGGATTTCCCCACAGGGGAACCCCGAACCAAAATTTAAAAAAAAAATGGTGTGGGGGTCCCCCTAAATTCCATGCCAGGCCCTTCAGGTCTGGTATGGATATTAAGGGGAACCCCGCGCCAAGAATTAAAAAGAAAATGGCGTAGGGGTCCCCCTCAAAATCCCTACCAGACCGTTCAGGTCTGGTATGGGTTTTAAGGGGAACCCCGCGCCAAAATTTTTAAAAAAATAAATGGTGTGGGGTCCTGCCAAAAATCCATACCAGACCCTTATCCGAGCACGCAACCTGGCAGGCCGCCTTAAAAGAGGGGGGGATGAGAGAGCGCCCCCCCTCCTGAACCATACCAGGCCACATGCCCTCAACATTGGGAGGATGCTTTGAGGTAGCCCCCCAAAGCACCTTGTCCCCATGTTGATGAGGACAAGGGCCTCATCCCCACAACCCTTGGCCGGTGGTTGTGGGGGTCTGCGGGCGGGGGGCTTATCGGAATCTGGAAGCCCCCTTTAACAAGGGGACCCCCAGATCCCGCCCCCCGTGTGAAATGGTAATGGGGTACAAAAGTACAGCTACCATTTCACAAAAAAAGTGTCAAAAATTTTAAAAATGACAAGAGACAGTTTTTGGCAATTCCTTTATTTAAAGGTTTCTTCTTTCCATCTTCTTCGGGTCCTCTTCCTTCCTTCTTCCTTCAATTTCTTCCTCCATCTTCTTCTTTCTCTGGTTCTTCCTCCGATCCTCTGCTTCTTGCTCCAGTGTTCTCGTCTGGCATCTTCCTCCGCGGCGTCTTCTTCCCCGCTTCGTTCTTGGGCCGCTCCGCATCCATGGGAGGCTCCCGCTATGTGATGCTTCTCTTCTTCTAAAACTTAACGGGTGACCCCGCCCCCCTCTGATGTCACCGGGAAAACCATCTGCCTCCCAATGGGCCCAATGTTTCATAACCCTCCAACTATTCGTCAGACCCATAAAGAAATCCTATACTGCCAAGCTTCCCAATATCAAAATGGAAACCATGCAATGTGCCCAACATTTTGTAACCCTCCCACTATTTCACAGACCCCTAAAGACATCCTAACCTACCAAGCTTTCCTAAACCAAAAAGAAAACCACCCAAGGGGCTCAACATTTTGTAACCCTCCAACTACTCCATAGACCCGTAAAGACATCCTAAACTGCCAAGCTTCCCATTACCAAAATGGAAACTACCCAATGGGCCCAACATTTTGTAACCCTCCCACTATTTCACAGACCCCTAAAGACATCCTAGCCTGCCAAGCTTCCCAATACCAATAAGAAAACCACTCAAGGGGCCCAACATTTTGTAACCTTCCCACTGTTCCACTGTTCCACCAACCCCTTAAGACATCCTATACTGCCAGGCTTCCCAATACCAAAAGGGAAACCACCTATGGGCCTAACATTTTGTAACCCTCCCACTATTCCACAGACCTCCAATGACACCCCAACCTGCCAAGCTTCCCCATACCAAAATGAAAACCACCCAATGGGCTCAACATTTTGTAACCCTCCAACTATTCCATAGATCCACAAAGACATCCTAACCTGCCAAGTTTCCCAGTACCAAAATGGAAACCACCCAATGGGCCTAACATTTTGTAAAGCTCCAACAATTCCACAGACCCCTAAAAACATCCTAAACTGCCAAGCTTCCCAGCACCAAAATGAAAACCACCCAATGGGCCCAACATTTTGTAACCCTCCCACTATTCTACAGAGCCCTAAAAACACTCTAACCCACCAAGCTGCTATGACACATTTTGCATCAATACAACCTTTTTAACATACCATAACTAAAAAAGGGCCAGTGGGATAACTTTATCCTCTCATCTACACTTCTGGAATGATCTCCACTGCTCCTTCCCGCGTAGCTTCTTCTTACCACTTGACCATAAACTTCCAATAAAGTATGGCCTACTACACTTACACTGCCTACTTACATTTAACTCTTTCTAGGGACTAATTCCTCCCTCCAGTCATGTAGCCCATCCATTGATTGTATTCTTCCAGGTCTGTCTTTCTTTATGATACTCTAACCAAACGCCTGGTGTTAAGCCACCAGCATATCCTTTAGTGAATGCTTATCCAGAACTGAGATATACAGAATGGTTCTACCATTTTTTTTAAATAGTATTTGGACCCCTTAGTGCCCAACCTACAGCCCTTTGGCACTTTTGGTGCCAAAATCTCCAGACACAGATCTATGTTTCCCTATTGCCCTGTTGTAGTGTCGATCTCAGTCTCATACAATGTCTCCCAGTCTATGTCTTCTGAAGCATTTTTCCGGTCTCCTATAGCATGTCCCCAGTCTCCGGCAACTCCTGTAGCATGTCCCCAGTCTTCAACAACTCCTATAGCATGTCCCTAGTCTCCAACATTTTCTATAGCATGCCCCCAGTCTCCAACATCTCCTAAAACATGACCCCAGTCTCCAACATCTCCTATAGCATGCCCCCAATCTCCATCTCCTATAGCATGTCCCCAGTCTCCAACATCTTATATAGCATGTCCCCAGTCTCCAACATCTCCTATAGTATGTCCCCAGTCTTCAACATCTCCTATAGCATGCCCCAAGTCTCCAACATTTCTTAAAGCATGTCCCCAGTCTCTAACATCTCCTGTAGCATGTCCCCAGTTTCCAATAACTCCTATAGCATGCCCCCAGTCTCCGACAACTCCTGTAGCATGTCCCAGTCTTCAACAACTCCTATAGCATGTCCCTAGTCTCCAACATTTTCTATAGCATGCCCCCAGTCTCCAACATCTCCTAAAGCATGACCCCAGTCTCCAACATCTCCTATAGCATGCCCCAAATCTCCATCTCCTATAGCATGTCCCCAGGTTCCAACATCTTATACAGCATGTCCCCAGTCTCCAACATCTCCTATAGTATGTCCCCAGTCTTCAACATCTCCTATAGCATGCCCCAAGTCTCCAACATTTCTTAAAGCATGTCCCCAGTCTCCAATAACTCCTATAGCATGCCCCAAGTCTCCAACATTTCTTAAAGCACGTTCCCAGTCTCCAATAACTCCTATAGCATGCCCCCAGTCTCCAATAACTCCTATAGAATGTCCCCAGTCTCCATCATTCCCTATAGCATGTCACCAGTCTCCAATAACTTCTATAGCATGTCCCCATTCACCAACAACTCCTATAGCATACCCCCAGTCTCCAACATCTCCTATAGCATATCCATAGTCTCCAGCAACTCCAATAGCATGTCCCCAGTCTCCAACAACTTATATAGCATGTTCCCAGTCTCCAACAACTTCTATAGCATGTCCTAGTCTCCAACAACTCCTATAGCATGTCCCCAGTCTCCAACAACTTCTATAGCATGTCCCCAGTCTCCAACAACTTCTATAGCATGTCCCCAGTCTCCAACAACTCCTATAGTATGTCCCCAGTCTCCAACAACTTCTATAGCATGCTCCCAGTCTCCAATATCTCCCATAGCATGCCCCTAGTCTCCAACAACTCCTATAGCATGTCCCTAGTCTCCAGCAACTCCTATAGCATGCCCGAAGTCTCCAGCAACTCCTATAGCATATCCCCAGTCTGCAACATCTCCTATAGCATGTTTTCAGTCCCCAACATCTCCTATAGTATGTCCCCAGTCTTCAACATCTCCTATAGCATGCCCCAAGTCTCCAACATTTCTTAAGCATGTCCCCAGTCTCTAACATCTCCTGTAGCACGTTCCCAGTCTCCAATAACTCCTATAGCATGCCCCCAGTCTCCAATAACTCCTATAGCATGTCCCCAGTCTCCATCATTTCCTATAGCATGTCACCAGTCTCCAATAACTTCTATAGCATGTCCCCAGTCACCAACAACTCATATAGCATGCCCCAAGTCTCCAACAACTCCTATAGCATATCCATAGTCTCCAGCAACTCCAATAGCATGCCCCCAGTCTCCAACAACTTCTATAGCATGTCCCCAGTCTCCAACAACTTCTATAGCATGTCCCCAGTCTGCAACAACTTCTATAGCATGTCCCAGTCTCCAACAACTCCTATAGCATGTCCCCAGTCTCCAGCAACTCCAATAGCATGCCCCCCAGTCTCCAGCATCTCCTATAGCATGTCCCCAGTCTCCAACAACTCCTATAGCATGTCCCCAGTCTCCAACAACTCCTATAGCATGTCCCCAGTCTCCAACAACTCCTATAGCATGTCTCTAGTCTCCAACATCTCCCATAGCATGCCCCTAGTCTCCAACAACTCCTATAGCATGTCCCTAGTCTCCAGCAACTCCTATAGCATATCCCCAGTCTGCAACATCTCCTATAGCATGTTTTCAGTCCCCAACATCTCCTATAGAATGCCCCCATTCTCCAACAACTCCTATAGCATGTCCCTAATCTCCAGCAACTTCTATAGCATGCCCATAGTCTCCAACATCTTCTATAGCATGCCCCCAGTCTCCAACATCTCCTATAGCATGTCCCCAGTCTCCCAACATCTCTTATAGCATGCCCCCAGTCTCCAACATCTCCTATAGCATGTCCCCAGTCTCCAGCAACTCCAATAGCATGATCCCCAGCCCCTAACATCTCCTATAGCATGCCCCTAGTCTCCAACATCTCCTATAGCATGCCCCCAGTCTCCAACATCTTCTATAACATGTCCCCAGTTTCCAACATCTCCTATAGCATGTCCGCAGTTTCCAACAACTACTACAGCATGTCCCCAGTCTCCAGCAACTCCAATAGCATGCCCCCCCCAGTCTCCAGCAACTTCTATAGCATTTCCCCAGTCCCCAACAACTCCTATAGCATGTCCCCAGTCTCCAACATCTCCTATAGCATATCCCCTGTCTCCAACATCTCCTATAGCATGTCCCCAGTCTCCAACATCTCCTATAGCATGCCCCCAGTCTCCAACATCTCCTATAGCATGCCCCCAGTCTCCAACTTCTCCTATAGCATGTCTCCAGTCTCTGATCATCTCTTGCATTATGCCCATAGTCTTTAACCATATCCTGTTGCGAGTCTGCTGTTTCTAACACTGAATATTATGTGTGGCCCTTTGGAGATGTCAGGGGTCGCAGTTAAGGCCACCCTTATCAAGAACATTGACCAACACTGATTTAGGCTGAGAGGGCTGGAATTGTTCACTTAGTGACCCTAGTTGCATATTATGAACCATGAGAGAGCTAGTGTACCCAAAGTCTACTGTTTATCTATCTATCTATCTATCTATCTATCTATCTATCTATCTATCTATCTATCTATCTATCTATCTATCTATCTATCTATCTATCTATACACAGTGAACTTGTGTTTGAAGCAGTGGTTAATTGGGGTGACCTAAAAATTGATTTTGCATGTAGGTCCTTTGGTGACTTTGTCCGTCACTGTGCACTGCTTTTGTACTTTTGCTGTACTGCGATGTTATAGTCCAGATACAAGTCTATTTCAGTGTAAAATCATATAAGAACTAATTAGGAGACCCATTTAACTGGTCTATCGAACTGGAATAGAGTTCAAAAGAAAAGAAATTCACTTAAATTTTGCCCTGATGAAGGAGGCAAGGGTTAGACCCTAAACCTGACTTTGTATACAGCTTTCATCTGATTTTTCACGGTGTGATGCTTCAACTTTGGATTAACTCTTTCCAGTCACAACCCAGGGTGGTTGTGGAAGCCAGACATTAATAGACCCCATACATCAACAGCAATTTGGATTATGCTGCCAATAGTTTTTTTTGCATTCCTCTGGATCAACCATGGGTATAGGGCTCTGTTTATGGAGGCTTTCTATTTATTTACTCAATTTTTCTTTTGGTTGAAATAAATGGACTTTATTATCTTATTCAAACTGACTAACTACAGTGCCAGATTGAATGGAGAGCGTCTGTGAACATCAATTTTCAAGTCTTGCCGCAGATTCTCGATTGAATTTAGGTCTGGACTGCGACTGGGCCATTCTAACACATACATATGCTTTGACCTAAACCATTCCATTGTAGCTCTGGCTGGATGTTTAGGGTCGCTGTCCTGCTGGAAGGTGAACCTCCGCCCCAGTCTCAAGTCTTTTGCAGACTTTAACAGGTTTTCTTCTAAGATTGTCCTGTATTTATCTCCATCCATCTTCCCATCAACTCTGACCAGCTTCCCTGTCCCTGCTGAAGAAAAGCATCCCCACCACATGATGCTGCCACCACCATGTTTCACGGTGGGGATGGTGTGTTCAGGGTGATGTGCAGTGTTAGTTTTCCACCACACATAGCGTTTTGCTCCTAGGCCAAAAAGGTCAGTTTTGGTCTCATCTGACCAGATCACCTTCTTCCACATGTTTGCTGTGTCCTCCACATGGCTTCTCACAAACTGCAAACAGGACTTCTTATGGCTTTCTTTCACCAATGTCTTTCTTCTTGTCACTCTTCCATAAAGAGCAGATTTGTGGAGAACACGACTAATAGTTGTCCTGTGGACAGATTCTCCCACCTGAGCTGTGGATCTCTGCAGCTCCTCCAGAGTTACCATGGACCTTTTGGCTCTTCTCTGATGAATGCTCTCCTTGCCCGTCCGGTCAGTTTAGGTGGACGCCCATGTCTTGGTAGGTTTGCAGTTGCGCCATACTCTTTCCATTTTCAGATGATGGATTGAACAGAGCTCCGTGAGATGTTCAAAGCTTGGGAGATTTTTTTATAACCTAACTCTGCTTTATACTTCTCCACAACTTTATCCCTGACCTGTCTGGTGTGTTCCTTGGCATTCATGATGATGTTTGTTCACTAAGGTTCTATAAAAAAAACCTCTGAGGGCTTCACAGACCAGCTGTATTTATACTGAGATTACATTACACACAGGTGGACTCTATTTACTAATTAGGTGACTTCTGAAGGCAATTGGTTCCGCTAGATTTTAGTTAGGGGTATCAGAGTAAAAGGGGGCTGAATACAAATGCACCCCACACACTTTTCATATATTTATTTGTAAAAAATATTGAAGCCCATTTATCATTTTCCTCCCACTTTACAATTATGTGCCGCTTTGTGTTGGTCAATCACATAAAATCCCAATAAAATACATTTACGTATTGAGTTGTAGCATGACAAAATGTGGAGAATTTCAAGGCTGGGGCCAGTTGAAGCTCCTCTCAACTTTCTTTTGTAGTCATCAAGGTGTCCTAATTTTCCGACGTTATTTGCTTCTGATGGCTACTGTTGAAGTTCAATGCTGTGCTAAAGCAGTTAGAATTCTGAGTTATTAACCAGCTAACGACCGCCCCATAGCAGGTTTGCTGCTACAGGGCGTGCCGTTCTGTGCGGAAGCGCGTATATACCGTATACATGATTCTGCACTTCCAAGTAAGGGGGAGCCCCCCCGCCGGTGCACTGCTTCCAAGATGATTAGTCACAGGAAAAGCCGATCAGCGGGTGCCGGCCAATGGATGAACGCCGGCACCCGCTGATCATGGAGGATAGACACAGGATGGAGCTCTGCCCGTTAGATATGCGCACAACGAAAAAATTTGTTTCATTTCATTCAAATTCGCTAATCTTGTTATTTAGTTGCGTTAAATTCGGTTGAATCGTATTCCAAAATCGCTTTTTGTCTTTTTCAAATTTTCTTCGAATTTACCGATTTTTTTTTTTTTTTAATTCGAAGCATACGTATCGATAAATTTCAAAAATGGCCGAATCGAAAACTTTGGATTTTTTTTTTTCCGATTCATATGTGGCAAAGTGAACAACCAAAAGGAAAATCTTCACCAAATGATTGCAATGACTCTTTAACCACTTCAGCCCCGGAAGATTTGGCCGCCCAACGACCGGGCCATTTTTTGCAATACGGCAACTGACAATTGCGCGGTCGTGCGACGCTGGACGCAAATAAAATTGACATTTTTTTTCCCCACAAATAGAGCTTTCTTTTGGCGGTATTTGATCACCTCAGCGGTTTTTATTTTTTGCGCTATAAACAAAAGAAGAACGACAATTTAAAAAGAAAAAAAGAAAACACAATATCTTTTACTTTTTGCTATAATAAATATTCCAATTTTTTTTTTCAAAAAAACAAATTTTTCCTCAGTTTAGGCCGATACGTATTCTTCTACATGTTTTTGGTTAAAAAAATTGCAATAAGCGTATATTGATTGGTTTGCGCAAAAGTTATTGCGTCTAAAATAGGGGATAGTTTTATGGCATTTGTATTATTATTATTTTTTTTTACTAGTAATGGCGGCGATCTGCAATTTTTATCAGGACTGCGATATTGCGGCGGACACTTCGGACACTTTTGACACATTTTTTGGGACCTTTGACAATTATACAGCGATCAGTGCTGTAAAAATGCACTGATTACTGTGTAAATGTCACTGGCAGGGAAGGGGTTAATACTAGGGGGCAATCAAACTGTGTTCCCCTTAGTGTGTGTTCTAACTGTAGGGGGATGGGACTGACTAAGGGAGGAGAGAGATCGTTGTTCCTACTTAGTTAGGAACACATCATGATCTGTCTCCTCTCCCCTGAAAGAAGCGGGATTTTTGTGTTTACACACACAGATCCTGGTTCTCGCTCTGTCACGAGCGATCGTAGGTGCCCAGCGGTCATCGCGCCTGCCGGGCACTCGCATCGGCTCTGGAGGGCGCGCGCCCCTAGTGGCCAAAAGGTGAAGCGACGTAAGGTAACTACAGCAGCTGGTCGGCAAGCGGAGTCCCTCTGTACATCAGGTGCACCCAGCGGAGTCCCTCCTTACATCAGGTGCCCCCAGCAGAGTTCCTTCTTACATCAGGTGCCCCCAGCAGAGTTCCTCCTTACATCATGTGCCCCCAGTGGCGTCCCTCCTTACATCAGGTGCCCCCAGCAGAATTTCTTCTTACATCAGGTGCCCCCAGCAGAGTTTCTTCTTACATCAGGTGCCCCCAGCAGAGTCCCTCCTTACATCATGTGCCCCCAGCGGCATCCCTCCTTACATCAGGTGCCCCCAGCGGAGTCCCTCCTGAAATCAGGGGCCCCCAGCGGAGTCCCTCCTTACATTAGGTGCCCCCAGCGGAGTCCCTCCTTACATCAGGTTCCCCCAGCGGAGTCCCTCCTTACATCAGGTGCCCCCAGCACAGTCCCTCCTTACATCAGGTTCCCCAAGCGGAGTCCTTCCTTACATCAGGTTCCCCCAGCGGAGTCCCTCCTTACATCAGGTTCCCCCAGCGAAGTCCCTCCTTACATCAGGTGCCCCCAGCGGAGTCCCTCCTTACATCAGGTGCCCCCAGCAGAGTCCCTTGGCTCTGCTTCTCATAGGATAATGCATGATTTGATCTCCGCCACCATTACAGAAGACCAGCTTGCCGAGGGGAAGAAACAAGAGGCGGAGCCTGGGTGACTGCCAAATGAAATGGAGCTGCCGCCAACACCCCCCGCCCGCTGCCTTTCCCACAACAGGTCACAGACTGGCTGCAGGCCGCGGGGGCGGGAGGTTGGTGGCAGCTCCATTTCTATTGGCAGCCACCCGGGCTCCGCCTCTTGCTTCTTCCCCTCGGTGGGTGACCAGGCTCCACGAGAGCTGGCGGTGGAGATCATCACCAGTGCCGGCCCCGGACCTCTAGCGGCGGCTCTGGCGATTCCCCGGGAGTCAAGACAAATGCCAATTTCCAGGGTCAACAGTCTAAATCCCGGGAATGTCCCGGGGAAAATCGGGACTGTTGGCATGTATGCAACCTCAAGGAATTGAATTCTGATTGGTTGCTACACTCAGGACATGGTAACTGATCCTTCCCTTGCCTTATAGGAAACACTATAATTTGTTTTTATTGTCTTGGTTTCTAATTTACACATCAACATAATTTACCAACTGAAAAGCGTTGGGAAAATCATCCCTGAAAATATATACACTGATCGTATAATGACAGCAATCAGCACTTTAAGAGTCGGGAACGCTCACATTTCTGCTTTCAAAGAACAGTCTTTGCTTATATAAATTGCAATATTTAATTAACAATAATTATCTTAAAGAAGGAGGCTGATGATACTTGAAGATTAACTAAATTAGCAGCAACACAACCAGAAAACTCGCAAACTCACATTAATGTATAAAACGCGTACAAGTAAGACTTCTGTTAAGATGGTTCCCTATCACATAGGTTGTGCTTTGCTCCACCTGCAACATAACTGCCGATCTCGGTTTAGGATGTAGGAAGTCCGTGTCTGGTGATTATTCGCAAACAGTTCTTGCGATACAAGAGTATCAAAAAATATTAGATTCGTTTGAGTAAAAGCGCAATAAAATAACTTTAAATAAATCTAAATACATTATAATAAATATTTACAAAAAATATATACATTTATATAAATTAAAACACATTTTCCAAAATAAAAAAAAACTGAAAATAAAAATAAAATAAAAAGTTGAATCACACATTGATTTTGTAAACCTGCCCCAAAATATTTACAAACAACGAAAAAAAAAATAAATACATTTAAATAAATCAAAATAAATTTTCTAAAATAAAAAAAAAGAAAATATTTACAATAAAAAAAAAGCAACCAGGTCACCAAGACTGTGTCCAACAAGCCGGAGGATCTTCCAGATGGCTGACGCGTTTCAAGGGGGATCCCCTTTTCCTCAGAGCCCTCTCTGAGGAAGAGGGGCTCCCCCCTCGAATCCTGTCAGCCACCTGGAAGGTGGGACTCCCCCTTTTTTTCTCTCCTCTCTTCTTTTCTCTCTTCTTTCCCTCTTGTTCCCCACTTTTTTGTCCAGTGTGGACTCTGATATGCATTTACTATCCACTTGTTTGTGAGTATGTTTCCTTCTTTTTGATTTTAATAAATAAAAAATAAATATTTTTTTTTTACAGTGTTTCCATTGGGTATCCCCTGACCCTTGGAGGGCAAGAAGGCCTGTGCATGTACTGGGACCCATAGGAATTCCAGGCTTCGTACCTTAGGACATGCCCACCAAATATGGGCCATAGATCCCTCCTGTGAGCAACCTCCGGAAACAAAGAGGGGAACAGGATGGAATGAAGCGAGCTCCTCAAGCTGGTGTATAGTACCATCTAGAGAACACCTTGTAGGCATTCTCCAAAAAAAGAACATTCCTGGAGCTCCTTGAAAGGTATATTGTCATGATCTACCAATCCTCTGGATCTAATTGCTTTCCCAAGTCCTTCTCCCATTGGAGATGGTAACATTCCACTAGGGGGTTTCCTGAAGGAAATGATTGATGAGTAAAATAAAGGACATGACCACCAAATATGGGCCATAGTTCCCTCCTGTGAGCAACCTCCGGAAACAAAGAGGGGAACAGGATGGAATGAAGCGAGCTCCTCAAGCTGGTGTATAGTACCATCTAGAGAACACCTTGTAGGCATTCTCCAAAAAGAGAACATTCCTGGAGCTCCTTGAAAGGTATATTGTCATGATCTACCAATCCTCTGGATCTAATTGCTTTCCCAAGTCCTTCTCCCATTGGAGATGGTAACATTCCACTCGGGGTTTCCTGAAGGAAATGATTGATGAGTAAAATAAAGGACATGACCACCAAATATGGGCCATAGTTCCCTCCTGTGAGCAACCTCCGGAAACAAAGAGGGGAACAGGATGGAATGAAGCGAGCTCCTCTAGCTGGTGTATAGTACCATCTAGAGAACACCTTGTAGGCATTCTCCAAAAAGAGAACGTTCCTGGAGCTCCTTGAAAGGTCTATTGTCATGATCTACCAATCCTCTGGATCGAATTGTTTTCCCAAAGTCCTTCTCCCATTGGAGATGGTAAGATTCCACTCGGGGTTTCCTGAAGGAAATGATTGATGAATACAGTAAAGGACATGCCCACCAAATATGGGCCATAGTTCCCTCCTGTGAGCAACCTCCGGAAACAAAGAGGGGAACAGGATGGAATGAAGCGAGCTTGTCTAGCTGGTGTATAGTACCATCTAGAGAACACCTTGTAGGCATTCTCCAAAAAAAGAACGTCCCTGGAGCTCCTTGAAAGGGCTATTGTCATGATCTACCAATCCTCTGGATCGAATTGTTTTCCCAAAGTCCTTCTCCCATTGGCGATGGTAACATTCCACTCGGGGTTTCCTGAAGGAAATGTTTGATGAGTAAAGTAAAGGACATGCCCACCAAATATGTGCCATAGTTCCCTCCTGTGAGCAACCTCCGTAAACAAAGAGGGGAACAGGATGGAATGAAGCGAGCTTGTCTAGCTGGTGTATAGTACCATCTAGAGAAGACCTTGTAGGCATTCTCCAAAAAGAGAACGTTCCTGGAGTTCCTTGAAAGGGTTATTGTCATGATCTACCAATCCTCTGGATCGAACTGTTTTCCCAAGTCCTTCTCCCATTGGAGATGGTACGATTCCACTTGGGGTTTCCTGAAGGAAACGATTGATGAGTAAAGATATTAATCCCAGGGAATGGGGTAACCCCCCCTTTTCTGACCAGCCTATTTTTTTTGTGACATGGCACTGTGCTACTTTACCTGAAAATTGCGTGGTCATGCAATACTGTACCCAAATAAAATTGTTGTCTTTTTTCCCACAAATAAAGCTTTCTTTTGGTGGTATTTGATCACCTCTGCGTTTTTTATTTTTTGTGCTATAAACAAAAAAAAGACCGACAATTTTGAAAAAAGAAAAACAATATTTTGTACTTTCTAATATAAAACATACACCCCCCCCCCCCCACAAAAAAAAAAAAATCACATATCTTCATCATTTTAGGCCAATATGTATTCTGCTACATATTTTTGGTTAAAAAAAAAAGAAAAAAAAAAAAAACAATAAGCAATAATAAATAATAAATTGATTGGTTTGCTCAAAAAAGTTATAGCGTCTACAAACTATGTGATTTTTTTTCTTTCATTATTATTATTTTTTTTACTAGTAATGGTGGCAATCAGCGACTTATAGCGGGACTGCGATATTGCGGTGGACTGTTGGACACTAACTGACACTTTCAACACTTTGCAGGGAACCTGTGACACTAATACAGTGATCAGTGTTAAAAATATGCATTGTCACTGTACTAATGACACTGGCTGGGTAGAGGTTAACACCAGGGGCAATCAAAGGGTTAACTGTGTGCCTAGCCAGTGTTTTAGTTGTACTGTGGGAGGTGCTTTTACTAAGGGAAGAGATGGATCCTTGTCCCTGCTTTGCAGGAACACAGGATACAGGACTCCCCCTCCTGTCAGACCACCGTTCTGCCTCTGTGCTGGATGATCGGTGAGTCTGCGGTACCCGCAGATCAGCTCCCACTATGTATAATGACAGGAGGAGTGGGCCGCCAGCAGCCCCCCAACCACGTTGTTGGATCACAAACTAGGTTCACGATATAGTGCAGCAGTGCCACCTTGCCACCATATATTTAGGTTATACGGTTGGCAAGTGGTTGTAGATGCTGAAGGTTTTTACCCCCAGCCCCCCTTATACTTACCTGAGCTCCATCTCGATCCAGCGATGTGCACAAGAGAATCAGCTCTCCCAGGTCTCTACTTCCTCATTGCCAATGACGCCAATGAGGATAGAGAAGGGCAGCCACGCTCCATATGGGAATGGACACACCGAGCAGTATTCCCCTGCAGTACTTTTCTTTAGACCAGCCATTCTCAACCAGGGTTCCGTGGAAACCTCGGGTTCCTCCAGAAGGTTGGTAGGGGTTCCTTGAGCTGTGGCTGATGAACCACCTATTTGATGATGCCTAAAGAGTTTAAAGTTCAGCATCACTTAGCAAAGCCAGCAGCATGACACCAAATATCTTTTTTGCTGTCTTTAAGGGTGGCATTCTGAAGACCACCTTAAGGGGGACATTCTTCCTATTGACCACCAATATAAGGAGCATTGATGATTTGGTTTTAGTAAGGGTTCCTCGAGACATGAAAATTATTTTTGGGGTTCCTCTAGGGTTAAAAGGTTGAGAAAGCCTGCTTTAGACACTAGATGTCCTTAGTCTTTTTTGGTGGAATAATGCTCAACTGTGCGTTCAACCTGTAAGCCCGAGGACATACTATGAAAAAAAGGGTGTCATGGTCCTGCTGTCTGCGGTGGTGTCATTACTGTGCCCTTCAATCATTCAATCATTGGCAAGGAGTGCCAAGGGGGAAACCAGAAAAAGGAGTGCCGACGGGGGGGGGGGAAACAAGAAGAAGGAGCGCTGACGGGGGAAAGAATCTATGCCATGAAGAATTAAGGGGGTCCAACCCGGTACTAGCGAGGTGTACCTAATAAAGTGCCCAGTGAGTGTATAGCCTATGTTTTTTTGTTTTTTTTTATTATGTACTGGCCTACACCTAGGGCAGAAAGGTTGAAGAAGCTCCACTTCAACCAGCAGAGATGACTCTCTAAAATGGATGACCTACTTTCATAACCTGGTACCTTCACCAGAACTCTTATAAATTATACAGCAATGAGAACCAATATATCCGATTTGAACATAACCTTGACATTTGCAAACATAAGCACTCATACAGCGAGGCAGTTAATTAGCTATTTGGTTAATTAGTCAGCTTATGAGTTTGTGTCTTACCCCCCAGAGTAGCAGAGACCACCAAGTGGGTGCCGTATTTCTTGATGATGGTCTCGATGATCTGATGAGTGCTTGGCCTCCTTCCTAGAAGCCTCAAACTCCGCTGAAATTCAGGCATCAAGGGCAAGATACTTTTCTGAGGCTCCTTACGATCCACTGCTATGTTCCTCACCTTCCAGCGGGCAAATTCCCTTTGAAACAAATATAGTAAAGCAGTATTAGACATGAAAAACAAAAGTTTCATTCTGACAGAATTTCAGCATGAAGAGATTCTTTACCCTCCCCGCTATTATTTTGCTGGGTTGTCCTCAATTCAGATATTCACCCACCCAGCGGATCCAGCGTTGACCTGCTGAGATCCTCTTCTCAGCAACTGCCGTTCGGGGCCTGGGCCGCCCTCTTCATCTGTGAGATCATCAGGAGGTGCCCGTCTCTTCCTAGGTTCAGCTATAGCCTTCCAATGATGCCCCCCCCACTTCTACTTTACATGCAGTGCTCCCGTTGCCTCCTGGGATAGCTAAGCCACATATCCTATCATATCTACCCAGTGGATCCAGCGTTGACCTGCTGAGATCCTCTTCTCAGCAACTGCCGTTCAGGGCCCGTGGCACCCTCTTCTTCTGTGAGATCATCAGGAGGTGCCCGTCTCTTCCTAGGTTCAGCTACAGCCTTCCAATGATGCCCTCCCTCCCTCTTCTACTTTACATACAGTGCTCCCGTTGTCTCCTGGGATAGCTAAGCCACATATCCTATCATATCTACCCAGCGGATCCAGCGTTGACCTGCTGAGATCCTCTTCTCAGCAACTGCCGTTTAGGGCCCCTGCCGCCCTCTTCATCTGTGAGATCATCAAGAGCTGCCCGTCTCTTCCTAGGTTCAGCTACAGCCTTCCAATGACGCCTTCCCCCCCTCTTCTACTTTACATGCAGTGCTCCCATTGCCTCCTGAGATAGCTAAGCCACATATCCTATCATATCTACCCAGCGGATCCAGCATTAACCTGCTGAGATCCTCTTCTCAGCAACTGCCGTTCAGGGCCCGTGGCACCCTCTTCTTCTGTGAGATCATTAGGAGGTGCCCATCTCTTCCTAGATTCAGCTACAGCCTTCCAATGATGCCCTCCCTCCCTCTTCAACTTTACATGCAGTGCTCCCATTGCCTCTTGGGATAGGCAAGCCACATATCCTATAATATCTACCCAGCGGATCCAGCGTTGACCTGCTGAGATCCTCTTCTCAGTAACTGCCGTTCAGGGCCCGTGCCGCCATCTTCATCTGTGAGATCATCAGGAGGTGCCCGTTTCTTCCTAGGTTCAGCTACAGCCTTCCAATGATGCCCTCCCCCTCCTCTTCTACTTTACATGCAGTGCTCCCGTTGCCTCCTGGCATAGCTAAGCCACATATCCTATCATATCTACCCAGCGGATCCAGCGTTGACCTGCTGAGATCCTCTTCTCAGCAACTGCTGTTCAGGGCCCCGGGCACCGGGGGGCACTGTTGTAATTTGCCTAGGCGATCTCAGGAAT
The DNA here is from genome assembly GCA_037952925.1 of Lithobates clamitans. Classification (NCBI taxonomy): domain Eukaryota; kingdom Metazoa; phylum Chordata; class Amphibia; order Anura; family Ranidae; genus Lithobates; species Lithobates clamitans. The sequence continues at coordinate 169,211 of JBBGZY010002685.1, forward strand.
GGCCAAAAACGTTGCCAAGAAAAAAGTAAGCAAACAAAATAAAAATATAAAATGTGTCAATTTGTGTAGGGGGGGGGGGGGGGGGGGTTGGGGTGGATGAAAGTTGTTTTTGAGGGCTAAGATCCACTTAAAGCTGGTCATACACGAGGAGATTTTCAAAATAATAATATTTTGGGCTAGGTTTTTTTTTATTATTGATAGCAAAAAAATCAGGATATATTCATTACCATTAGCCACCAAATGAAAGCCTAGTTTGTCTTTGTTTACAGAAGAGTGGAAAGAAAGTCATAAGAAGTCCCGTTTGCAGTTTGTAAGAAGCCATGTGGAGGACACAGCAAACATGTGGAAGAAGGTGATCTGGTCACATGAGACCAAAATTCAACTTTTTGGCCTAAAAGCAAAACACTATGGGGTTAATTTACTAAAACTGGAGCACTCAGAATATGGTGCAGCTGTGCATAGTAGCCAATCAGCTTTCAACTTCAGCTTGTTCAATCAAGCTTTGGCAATAAAACCTGGAAGCTGATTGGTTTCTATGCAGAACTGCACCAGATTCTGCACTCTCCAGGTTTAGTAAATCAACCCCTATGCGTGGCGGAACACTAACACTGCACATCACCCTGAACATACCATCCCCACCGTGAAACATGGTGGTGGAAGCATCATGTGATGGGGATGCTTTTCTTCAGCAGGGACAGGGAAGCTGGTCAGAGTTGATGGGGAGATGGATGGAGCCAAATAAATGTTAGAGTCTACAAAAGACTTGAGACTGGGGGGGAGGTTCACCTTCCAGCAGGACAATGACCCGAAACATACAGCCAGAGCTACAATGGAATGGTTTAGATCAAAGCATATTCATGTGTTAGAATGGGCCAGTCACAGTCCAGACCTAAATCCAATTGAGAATCTGTGGCAAGACTTGAAAATTTGCTGTTCACAGACGCTCTCCATCCAATCTGACAGAGCTTGAGATATTTCGCAAAGAAGAATGGGCAAAAATGTCCTCTCTATAGATGTGCAATGCTGATAGAGACATCCCCAAAAAGACTTGCAGCTGTAATTGCAGCGAAAGGCGGTTCCACAAAGTATTGACTCCGGGGGGCGCCATACAAATGCCCCCCCCACACTTTTCACATATTTATTTGTAAAAGTTTTGAAAACCATTTATCAATGTCCTTCTACTTCACAATTATGTGACACTTTGTGTTGGTCGATCACATAAAATCCCAATAAAATACATTTATGTTTTTGGTTGTAACATGACAAAATGTGGAATATTTCAAGGGGTATGAATACTTTTTCAAGGCACTGTAAATATCACAAAATACTGTAAATGCAAAGATTAGTACAGATGTGCAGCAAAGCACAATTATACCTACTTGAATTTGAAAATACACTTAATTATTTTTTTTAATAAATACATAACTGTATTTAGTGGTTGTTTTTTTTTTTTCATTTCTGGCTGGAGTTCAGCTTTAATTAGTACTGAAGTACTGAAATGTTAAAAAATATTTTTATTAACAAGTATTGCCTATCATTTTAAACTATGATAAATATAAAACTATGATTAATATAATACAAATAACACTAAATAGTTGCAAAGGTATGTACAGATGACCAGCACAGCACAACTGCACTGCTTGAATTTGAAAACACATTATTTTTAAAATGCATTTCATTATTATTAATATTTTTTATAAATACATAACTATATTCATTGGTTGTTTTTTTGTTTTGTTTGTTATATCTAGCTGGAGTTCAGATTTAATTTTTGAAATGAATTTATGTTAAAAACCAATAACTATTGAAATGTTAAAAATATTTTTATTTAAAAAAAGGATTGCTTAACAATATAAATTATTATAAAACTATGATCAATATAATATAAATAACACTAAATAGTTGCAAAGTTTAGTACAGATGTCCAGCAAAGCATGATTGCACTGCTTACATTTTAAAATACAGTTAATTATTTTTAATAAATACATAACTGTATTTATTGGTTGTGTTTTTTAATATCTGGCTGGAGTTCAGCTTTAATTTCTGAAATTAATTTAAGTTAAAAAATCGGAAAAGTACTGAAATGTTAAAAAATATTTTTATTAACAGGTATTCCATATCATTATAAACTATGATAAATATAATATAAATAACACTAAATATTTGCAAATATTTGCATAGCGCATCGACAGCTGCTTCACTGCATTTTTTTTTTTTTAGCTTTTTTGTGGTTTTTTTTGTGGCGCGTTTTTTGGCGCACTTTTGAATGGGCCTCCCTCCGCTCCAAAAACGCTCCAAAGAAGACCAGGTGCGTTTGGCGTTGCAATTTTTGCGACAATTTTAGCACGTTTTAGGCTAAACGATGACAATCACTGCAAAATCACACCGCATTTGGGGCGCCATTAATAATGGCATCACATTCCGCCCTTGATTCCAGTACGTTCAGGTTTAAACAGAGCCTAAAAGAAGGCTACAAGGTGGAGAATCTAATTATGTGACTCTCAAACCCATATAATCAGCCCCTCTCAATCACAGAGTTCTTTGTGGAACGATAGGCAGAGAAAATGCTGTAGGACATTGCATACTCTAGCTATTACCTGCATTTTACGAATGGGCTATAAAGGTCCCCATGGTTCATTATATTAATACTGTGCATGCAACGAAACACATATCATTAAAGAGATAATTAAAAGTTTCAACCTGTAAATCTTGTATCTAGTTGAGTAGCCCTGCCGGTGCCTCTCCACAAAGGACAGGTAACTCCGGGAATGATGAAATGGTCCTCGATCAGAGATAATCCAGTCAAACTCTTTGGAGACATGTTCCTGGGATTGGAATGATTTCTGAACTGTGATCTGCTCCCAAATAAACAGGAAGGAGAGCAACTTGAATAGACGCCAGCTCATGCTTCTCCCTCTGCTTCTCCCCTCTCATTATTGCTCCATTTTTTGGAGTCCTGCATGGGAAAGACAAAAAGGAAACAATTGTTAAAAATATGAATATATCGGTCTTCAAAAAAGGTAGCATCAGAAGCATGATATGGTGCTAGTAATGGTTTTACAATAGAGCAAAGAAGGGTAAAGAGAAATTGTAATGATCTTGGGTTAATTTTATTGCTTAATACATTTTAATAGAGTAAAAGGGGGCACTCCCCAATGACCCCCAAGGAACATTTCTCGCTCCCCTGAACATCAATGTAAGGGGCTACTTCTTCACTGATCACCAACGTAAGGGGACACTTTTCCATTCCCACATTCCCACACTTTGAATTTTAATTTTTTTTAACTATATACCTATTAGGAACAAAGGATTCTCAGAGCACTATAGGATCACTAACGAGATAGCACAGCAGAAGTAGCTTCCTTTCAGACATGGTTATCTCTAAAAGTTGGGGCTGAGCTCTCAGATAAGGAGTTGCTTTTGTTTTAACTCAGACTTTTGCATCCATGGTTCTGTGGTGTGCCAGAGTTTCTCCAAATGTTATTAAGGGTCGTGTTAGGCAGTGAAGGGAGCAGATTGATGTTCCACCAACTCTGACCATCAGTGTAAGGGGATTTTTCCACCAACTGCCCAATGTATAGGGACTTCTCCATCAACTACCCAATGTAAAATGGCTTTTCCACCAACTACCCAATGTATGGGGACTTCTCCATCAACTACCCAATGTGTGGGAACTTCTCCATGAACTACCCAATGTAAAATGGCTTTTCCATCAACTACCCAATGTATGGGGACTTCTCCATCAACTACCCAATGTGCGGGAACTTCTCCATGAACTACCCAATGTAAACTGGCCTTTCCACCAGCTACCCAATGAAAAATGGCTTTTCTACTAACTACTCAAGGTATGGGGACCTCTCTATCACTATCCAATGTAAAATAGATTTTTCCACCAACTACCCAATGTATAGGGACTTCTCCATCAACTAGCCAATATAAAATGGCTTTTCCACCAACTAACCAATGTAAGGGGGGTTCTCCACCAACTACTCAAGGTATGGGGACTTGCCCACCAACCACCCAATGTAAAATGACTTTTCCACCAACTACCCAATGTATAGGCACTTCTCGATCAACTGCCCAATGTAAAATGGCTTTTTCACCAAATACCCAATATAAGGGAACTTCTCCATCAACTACCCAATGTAAAATGGCTTTTCCACCAACTTCCCAATGCAAGGGGACTTCTCCATCAACTATCCAATGTAAAATGGCTTTTCCACGAACTACTCAATGAATAGGGACTTCTCCATCAACTACCCAATGTAAAATGGCTTTTCCACCAACTTCCCAATGCAAGGGGACTTCTCCATCAACTACCCAATGTAAAATGGCTTATTCACCAACTACTCAATATAAGGGAACTTCCCCATCAACTGCCCAATGTAAAATGGCTTTTCCACCAACTATCCACTGTTTGATACATTTTGATGGGGCACTTCCCCAATGGCTACCAATGACCAAGAAAAATTTCTCGCTCCCCTGACCATCAATATAAGGGAACACTTCTTCACTAATCACACATGTTGGGGGACACTTGTCAATTCCAACATTCCCATGCTTTGAAAATTATTTATATATATATATATATATATATATATATATATATTACTTTGGGACAAATTATTCCCAGAGCACTATAGGATCACTATAGAAATAGCACAGCAGAAACAGCTCCTTTTCATACATAACCATCTCTGAAATTTGGGGCTGAGCCCTCAGATTAGGGAGGAACTTTTGCTCTAACTCAGACTTTTGCATCCAGGGTTCTGTGGAGTGCCAGAGTTTCTCCAAACATTTTTAAGGGTTGTCTTAGGCAGTTTGATGGTTGTCTTAGGCAGTTGTCTTAGAGCAGGTTGATGTCACACCAACACTGGCCACCAGTGTAAGGGGGCTTTTCCACCAACTACCCAAATGTAAGCAGGCTTCTCCATCAACTACCCAATGTGAAATGGTTTTTCCACTAACTAGCCAATGTAAGGGGACTTTTCCATCAACTACCCAATGTAAAATGGCTTTTACGCCAACTACTCAATGTAAGGGGGCTTTTCTACTGAATACAAATTCAAGAGGTCACAGCTACACTGAATACCATTGTAAGGGGCCCTATGTAGGAATAACTTATCCACTGATCACCAAAGCAAGGGGCCCTACGCTGACCACATATGTAAGAGGGCCCTTCTCCACTGATCACTAGTGAAGAAAGAAACTTCTCCACTGGCAACCAATGTAAGGGGGCACTTTTCCACTGACTATTACTGCAAGGGGGCACTTCTCCACCAACCACAAATGTCAGAAGCACATCTTCACTGACCACCAATGCAAGGAGAAATTTCTCCACTGCCCATCAATGTTAAGGGGGCACCTCTCAACTGAACATGTATGTAAGGTGCAAATCTGCACTGACCAAAAGGGCACATTTCTATGAACTATCAACGAAAGGGGACATTTGTCCACTGTCCACCTATGTAATGTGGCACATATCCACTGATCACCAAAGCAAATGGGTACTTTTCCACTAACCATCAAGAGGACACTTCTCCACTGACCACTAATATTAGGGGGCAACTCTCCACTGATCAAGAATCTAATAGGCACTTCTTGGTTGACCACCAGTACAAGGGGGCACTTCTCCAGTGATCACTAATGACCAGGGGAACACTTCTCCCCTAAGCACCAATGTAAGGGGACACATCTTTTCTGATCACAATCTAAGGGGACACTTCTTCACTGATCAATGTAAGGGGACACTACTCCATCCCCACATTCATTATCCTTGTATTTATTATAGCTTCAGCTTACTGATTGTAACAATGTACAACGATCTGTACATATAATAGCTTTAGCAAGGGTTCCCTAAGACTTGAAGATTATTTCAAAGGTTCCTCAATGGTAAAACAAAAAAGGACTCTGTAGCTCATTCTGTTCTATGTATACAACACAGGTAGGAAAAGATTCAATGAAAGGATCCTACAGCTTTAACGTGTTGGCTGGAGAAAATACGAAATCATATTCGTATGCAAGGATTTCTAATATTTTTAAATAGGGGGCATAAGAAATGGTTAATTTTTTTGCATACTGGCAACTGCCAGGGACAGCAGGCCGGTGTTTTTTTGCTGGAGGTGTTATAAGCTGTTTTTAGTTCACAGCACTTGCAGTTGAGGGACAATTGGTGGGAACAGGTGGCCCCATGGTGGTAATAATGTACTAAAACAGAGGAACGCTTAAAAAGAAAGTCACATACCTCATTTACAATGCTTCTGAATGTCACACAAACCTGCATTCAGTTTTAAATTACCCTAGTTCCTAATTATAATTTAAAATTAATAGAAAAAACACCCACACATGACCTTTGATATAAAGATAAGTAAGCCACAAAAGCACAAAATTGCGAAATAAGGTCTAAGTAGCCCCTAAAAGGTTAATTCAGATAAATAAACCAGAATTAAAGCAGTCAATCAGATGTAACTGACCAGAAGTTTTAGGTTTTCTGTTTCAGAATGACTGTGCCTTTGATGCACAAAGCCAGTCCCATAAAGATATGTTTTGACCAGTCTGAGCTGGAGGAGCTTGAGTGGCCTGCAGAGAACCCTGATCTTAACCCTACTGAACACCTTCGGGATGAATTAGAATGCCAACTCTGAGCCAGATCTTCTCAAACAACATAAGTTCCTGGCGTCACAAATGGGCACAAATAGCCACAGATGCTCTCCAAAATATTGTAGAAAGCCTTCTCAGAAGAACTGTTATGCCGCGTACGCACGGTCGGAATTTCCGACGGGAATGTTCGATGTGAGCTCTTTGTTGGAAATTCCGACTGTGTGTAGGCTCCATCGGACATTTGCTGTCGGACTTTCCGCCAACAAATGTTTGAGAGCAGGTCCTCAAATTTTCCGACAACAAACTTTGTTGTCGGAAATTCCGAGCGTGTGTACCCAAGTCCGACGCACAAAAGTCCACGCATTCTTCCAATCAAGCAGAAGGGCCGCATTGGCTATTGAACTTCATTTTTCTCGGCTCGTTGTACGTCTTGTACGTCACCGCGTTCTTGATGTTCGGAATTTCTGACAACATTTGTGTGACTGTGTGTATGCAAGCTTGAGCCAGCATCCTTCAGAAAAAAATCCACGGTTTTGTTGTCGGAATGTCCGATCATGTGTGTATGCGGCATTATAGTCAAAAAGGGAGAACTCTATATTGATGACCATGGTTTGACCTGCACAGAGCTATGGCCTTAACCCCTCTGAACACTTTTGGGCCATATTGGAGTATTCATTGAGGACGAGGTCTTATATACACACACACACACACTATATTGTCAAAAGTATTGGGATGCCTGTCTTTACACTCAGATGAACTTTAATAGCTTCCCAGTTTTCGTCTGTAGGGTTCAATATTGAGTTGGCCCACCCTTTGCAGCTTTAACAGCTTTAACTCTCCTGCGAAGGCTGTCTACAAGGTTTAGGAGTGTGTCTATGGGAATGTATCACCATTCTTTCAGAAGGGCATTTGTGAGGTCAGGCAAGGTTGGGCGAGAAGGCCTGGCTCACAGTCTCCTCTCTAATTCATCTGAAAGGTATTTTATCAGGTTAAGGCCAGGCCAGCCAAGTTCCTCCACCCCAAACTCGCTCATCCGTTTCTTTATGGACCTTGCTTTGTGCACTGGTCCAAATCATTTGGTGGAGGGGGGATTATTGCGTGGGGCTGTTTTTCAGGGGTTGAACTTGGCCCCTTAGTTCCAGTGAAGGTAACGCTTAAGGTGTCAGCATACCAAGACATTTTGGACAATTTCATGCTTCCAACTTTGTGGGAACAGTTTGGGGATGGCCCCTTCCTGTTCCAACATGACTGAGCACCAGTGCACAAAGCAAGGTCCATAAAGACATGGATGAGCAAGTTTGGGGTGGAGGAACTTGACTGGCTTTCACAGAGTCCTGACCTCAACCCGATAGAACACCTTTGGGATGAATTAGAGCGGAGAGTGCAAGCCAGGTCTTCCCTCCAACATCAGTGCCTGACCTCACAAATGCTCTTCTGGAAGAATGGTCAAACATTCCCATAGACACACTCCTAAATCTTGTGGACAGCCTTCCCAGAAGAGTTGAAGCTGTTATAGCTGCAAAGGGTGGGTCAAATCAATATTGAACACTACAGACTAAGACTGGGATGCTTTGTGGACAGCCTTCCCAGAAGAGTTGAAGCTGATATAGCTACAAAGGGTGGGCCAACTCAATATTGAACCCTACGGACTAACTAATGCCCCGTACACACGGTCGGATTTTCCGACGGAAAATGTGTGATAGGACCTTGTTGTCGGAAATTCCGACCGTGTGTAGGCTCCATCACACATTTTCCATCGGATTTTCCGACACACAAAGTTTGAGAGCAGGATATAAAATTTTCCGACAACAAAATCCGTTGTCGGAAATTCCAATCGTGTGTACACAAATCCGACGCACAAAGTGCCACGCATGCTCAGAATAAATAAAGAGGTGAAAGCTATTGACTACTGCCCCGTTTATAGTCCCGACATACTTGTTTTACGTCACCGTGTTCAGAACGATCGAATTTTCCGACAACTTTGTGTGATCGTGTGTATGCAAGACAAGTTTGAGCCAACATTCGTCGGAAAAAATCATAGGATTTTGTTGTCGGAATGTCCGAACAAAGTCCGACCGTGTGTACGGGGCATAAGACTGGGATACCTTGTGGACAGCCTTCCCAGAAGAGTTGAAGCTGATATAGCTACAAAGGGTGGGCCAACTTAATATTGAACCCTACGGACTAAGACTGGGATGCCATTACAGTTCTTGTGCGTGTAAAGGCAGGTGTCCCAATATTTTTGGTAAATGGTGTGTGTGTATATATATATATATATATATATATATATATATATATATATATAAAATTTGTTGTTATATGTATATATAAACTTACTGTATAAATTGAGAACAGAGTAGTAATAATGCCTACAGTAGTATCTTAGACGCAAAGGCATCTCTAAAGTGACCGAGTGTAATACACAAAACAGGCAGATCTACAGTGGGATTAATATGTTTCAAAATGTAATTTAAATATACATATACATCACTAGACCCAGGATGCTCAGAGAAAGTCAGCGGGATGCTCAATGGCGCTTCTCGTTAGGAATCATAATAAGTAATGTAATTAATCATGGTGTCTTCTTGGAAATGGGACCAAAAATAGTTAATTTAACCTTTATATCTTACATCACATATGTACCTTTTATTTATTGCGTAGCTGGAGACCAAGGTAACGTGTACAAGGTAGGATCAGTCATTTGATATTCTACCAAAGCCTTTTTGGTCATGTCTCATAGAGCTGGCTCTAACACCCCTCTTGTTCTCTCTAGTCTCCGATGCGTTGCTCTCGCACGCAGTGCAGTTTAATAAAACAAGGTATCCTGTACCTATAATCTGTACTAGTTTGCATTTGGATTGACTTAAGTCAGCAATATTTAATGAAGAGGATAATTGATTTGTTCTTGTATTTCAATATTTGTGCGATATGGTTTATGAACGTGCTGCAACACAAGCTTCTCATAACAAGCTGGCAATTAACATGTAAATGTGAAATCCCTACCCTGATCACTGATTGCTTTGGGGATTTTATAAGTCTGAGGAGATCAGGAAGAGAAAATGCATGTAGATATGTAAATATTAGCCGAGGGAGAGCAAATGTAGCTGTACTAGTGAAAAAAAAAAAAAAAGACAAAAAGAAATACATAGAGCATGAAAGCATAGACACAAACACACGTCTCCAAACAACACAAACAGGATCTAGCATAGGTCCCGCTTATTGGCTATATTAAATACAGCAGTCTTTCTCAACCTCTTAACTCCAGAGGGACCCGTGAAATTATTTTCAGGTGTCGAGGAACCCCTATTAAAACCAGTTTATCGGTGGTCAGAGGGAAAAAATGCCCCTTATGTTGGTGTCCAATGGGAAGAATGCCCCTTACATTGGTGATCAGTGGGAAGAATGTCCCTTACATTGGTGATCAGTGGGAAGAATGTTCCTTACATTTGTGTCCATTGGGAAGAATGTTCCTTACATTGGCGTCCAGTGCAAAGAATGTTCCTCACATTGGTGGTCAGTGGGAAGAATGCTCCTTACATTGGTGTCCATTGGAAAGAATGCCCCTTACATTGGTGTTCATTGAAATCGTTTTCAGGTATCAAGGAACCTCTATTTAAAACCAGTTTATTGATGGTCAGAGGGAAAAATGCCCCTTATGTTGGTGTCCAAAGGGGAGAATGCCTTTTACATTGGCAACCAATAAAAAGAATGTATGCAAACGAGAAGATCTGGACAGCCGCACTCCAGGAAGTAATAATCCAAGTTTCTTTATTTTAAAATCAGGAACACATCAGATACAGGACATCATAGACAGAGTGTACAGATCATAGGCTAACGCGTTTCACACTTGTCTTACTCATAGCCCCTTACATTTGTGTCCAGTGAGAAGAATGCTCCTTAAATTTGTGTCCAGTGAGAAGAATGTTCCTCACATTGGTGTCCATTGGGAAGAATTCCCCCTACATTGGTATCCAATGGAAATAATGCCCCTTTTACTATGGCTATATACAAGCCTTTCTCAATGATTGTTCCATGGAACCCTAGGGTTCTGTCAGAGGTTACTATCAAGTACAAAGAGAAGGGCACCAGTCCCACTTATTGGCTATATTATATACAGTAGTCTTTCTCGACTTTCTTACCCTGGAGGAACCCTTGAAATAATTTTCAGGTGTCATGAAACCCCTACTAAAACCAGTTAATTGAAAGTCAACGGGAAAAATACCCCTTACACGGGTATCAACAGGGAAGAATGCTCTTTACATTGGGGTCCAGTTGGAAGAATGTTCCTTACTTTGGTGGTGCATTGGAGGAATGCCCCTCACATTGGTGTCCAATGGAAAGAGTGTCCCTTTTACTATGGCTATATACAGGGCTTTTTCAACGATTGTTAAATGGTACCCTAGGGTTCTGTCAGAGGTTACTTTCAAGTACCAAGAGAAAGGCATCAGTCCCACTTATTGGCTATATTGTATACAGCAGTCTTTCTCAGTCTTTTACCCCAGAGGAACCCTTGAAATCATTTTCAGGTGTCAAGGAACCCCCTACTAAAACAAGTTCATTGAAAGTCAGTGGGAATAATGCCCCTTACATTGTTATCCAGTAAGAAGAATGCCCCTTACATTGGTGTCCATTGGGAAGAATGCTCCTTACATTGGTGTCCATTGGGAAGAATGCTCCTTACATTGGTGTCCATTTCAAAAAATGTATGTTCCTTACATTAGTGGTCCATGGGAATAATGCCCCTTACTTTGGTGTCCAGTGGGAAGAATCCTTCTTACATTGGTGTCCAGTGCAAAGAATGTTCCTTACATTGGTGGTCAGTGGGAAGATTGCCCCTTACTTTGGTTTCCAATGGGAAGAATGCCCTTTTTACTAAAGGGTTCCCTCAGAGGTTACTGTCAAACAACGAGAGAAAGGAAGCCAATCTTCATGAAAAGCCTGGTGTTTGTTTGTTGAAATATATCATGCACAAGCTGATCCACCTGTCTCAAGTGCCCTAATTTGTTTCACTCCATCTGGAGCTATTTGTAGACTCTAGGAATAAGCCCCAGATGGAATGAAACACATTAGGGCTCATGGGACAGATGGATCTGCTTGTGCATGGTATATTTCAATAAACATACACAGGGCTTTTAATTACATTTTTTAAATTTTCCTTCCCTTTGTTACTTGAGAGAGAGACTTTATAGAGCAGCTAGCGACTGCTGGAGGCCAGCACCCAGTGTTGGAGAGGTGAGGGGGAGTTATACCTGTAGCAGGACTGAACATCTTTCAGTGTATAAAAGTTCCTCCACAGCCCTAGCAAGCCCTGGAGGAAGCTTAGGGTTCTGTGGAACACTGGTTGAGAATTGATTACCTATAAATAGAAGAGACATGGCATAAAATACTATGTCTGTACACCAGCTATTCTCAACCAGTGTTCCATGGAAACCTAAAGTTCCTCCAGATGTTCCTAGGGCTGTGCTTGCTTGACCTCCTATCTGAAGATGCCTTCATTGTTCCAAAGCCAAAAGATTTTTGGTGTCATACAGTTGGATCTGCCAAGTGGTGTGGTTCTGGAATAATGATAGGTCAATCAGCCACAGCCCTAGCAACCTGTGAAGGAACTTTAGGGTTTCACGGAACACTAGTTGAGAATGACTGATATACAGAGATAGTATGTTTTTCCATGTCTCTACTAGGTATAGTTAGCCCCAGAGAAAGTAAAGCTTTACGGGTGGACTACCCGACTAGGGGGAATAATTTGGCCAATGAAAGAGCTAAGGAGTGTAATGGAACTGTAGTAAAGAAGACAACCAGCCTAAGGTATAGAGGAACCACAGAGGCTTTTTAAGAGCTTGGACTATGGATGCCAAACGGTCATTCCAGACGCTTCTGTGGAGCAGAAATTATTTTTCGCCCACCTACACCCTTTTGTTCAGCACTTAAAGAGAGCCTGCTGTCAGACCATTGATTTCAACAACTAATCACAGCGGTCTTGTTGTCAGGAAGCCCTTCAAGTCCCCCACGTGAAAAGACCCAGTTAAAGGCCAGAATTAGTAAAGAAGGGGTGTAACCCATGCTGCAATGTTGATAATGGTTCCCAAGAGCCAGCCCACTGCTTGCATTAGGACCAAGGGGTCTTGAGAGGAGGTGCTGTGATGTTTCCCAGGAAGCTATGTACAGCACTCAGCCGGCCCTTCCCTGGAGCACTGAGTGATGACATCACTGGGTCTAAAATAACGTATGTAATGAAAACGAAAAGTCTTAATTAAAAAATGTAATTAACATCACTCTGTGCTAGAAAAGCCTTCCTTATATCTGGAATCCACTTTCCGGTTCTCCTCCTCTCCATCAGCTCCACACTGTGCGTATCTGCCATTTTGACACCGCTATGAACACTAAAACCATTTTACATAGTTAGATTGAAAGAAAAACTAAAGGTTCATCAAATTCAACCAACAGACAAAATTAATTAAAAGCCAAAGTCCACAGAACGCTCAACCCACAGATGATCCAGGGGAAGGCAAAAAAAATATATAAATCATGGTTGAATTTTCTCCAGCAAGGAAAAAAAAATCTTCCTGATCCCCCAAGGCAATCAGATATCCCTTGAATCAACAATCTACAGTGTTATTACTTATAAATATTAATAGCCAGTTATAGTCTGCGCATTTAGAAGCACATCCAGCCTTTTTTTTTTAACAGCCAACTGAGTTGGTTAGAACTCCTGTGGAAGTCTATTTCAAATTTCCATAGCTCATACTGGTAAAAAGTCTTTCTCTGATGTGAATGGTTAAACCTCTGTTCCTATAGGAGTACAGGGTGCCCCCTTTGTCAAATGCAATGCCCCTTAAAGCAGAACTTAACTTACCTAAACAAAAATTTTTTACTTAGCCCCCCCCCCTTTACACAAATTCTGAAATGTTTTATTCTATTTATTTTACCAATTTGTTTCCTTTTGTGTGACGTGTTGGTTATGTGATAAGACGAAGCACTGAGGTCTTAAGGAATAAAGAATGCAGCTTTACTCGTATAGGAGAACAGCATACAGGTGTGAGAACAGCATTACAGGAGAGAGCAGAGCAGATGAGACACTGAGATTTTGAATGTAGAATTCAGCTTTACTTGTATAGGAGAAAACATACAGGTGTGAGAACAGCATTACAGGAGAGAGCAGAGCAGATGAGACACTGAGATTTTGAATGTAGAATTCAGCTTTACACGTATAGGAGAACAGCATGTAAGTGTGAGAACAGCATTACAGGAGAAAGCAGAGCAGATGAGACACTGAGATTTTGAATGTAGAATTCAACTTTACTTGTAGAGGAGAAAAACATACAGGTGTGAGAACAGCATTACAGGAGAGAGCAGAGCAGACGAGACACTGAGATTTTGAATGTATAATTCAGCTTTACTTGTATAGGAGAAAACATACAGGTGTGAGAACAGCATTACAGGAGAGAGCAGAGCAGATGAGACACTGAGATTTTGAATCTAGAATTCAGCTTTACTTGTATAGGAGAACAGCATACATGTGTGAAAACAACATCACAGGAGAGAGCAGAGAAAGAAAAAAAAAACTTCCTTCCTGTGCAGAATTTACAAGTATATATAAACACACAGACACTAGTATATCACTACAACGCCATCTATAGTACGGAGTTCATAGCACATGCTGTTGCATTCCAACATGGCAAGGCAGCACTTCCTGGGATTGCTACATCACAGCTATCCCAGGAGGCAGCGTGTTACTAAGCTGTATGTTTGCGGCACATATGTACACATGTGACAGATTTCACATCAGAGGTCCCCAATTCCACATCAGAGTAACCCCTTTCACATCAGAGGTCCCCCATTTCACATCAGGGGCCCCCCATTTTACATTAAACCCCCTTTTACACCAGAGTCCCCCTTTCACATCAGAGGCACCCCTTTCACATCACAATCCCCCTTTCACATTAGAATCCCCCTTTCGCATCAAAGGTCCTCCATTTCACATCAAAGTCCTCCTTTTTACATCAGAGGTCCCCCATTTCACATCAGAGACCCCCCTTTCACATATGAATCTCCTAATTCCATCAGACCCCCCCAAATCAAACACTCCCCATCACATTAAAGCTCCCCCTTCACACTATAGCTCCCCCCTTCACATCAGAGTACCCCTTTCATATCAGAGGCCCCCTAAACACATCATTGTCCGTCTCCCTTTGCATTAGAATTCCCCTTTACCATCGCAATCCACCCCCCACCCCCCCCATCACACCAGAATTGCTGTGGGCTGGGTAAAATCTTGTGGATAAACTCTAGATGTTCTCGCTCTGATGGGCAACATCATTCAACCCACTTCTTTTGAGCCAAGCTCATGCTGGATCCATCCCTAGCATGTGATTGTACAATGAAAGAAGAATCGGGGCATGGAATAATATGTGACCTCCTCCCCTGCCTCAGGCAGATAGGCTGAAAGATGAAGTTGTCATCCAGTTCACTACCTCTCAGAACTCCCACAGCATAGAAATTATTCCGCCGTTATTAAAGCAGTATTTATTTTTCTGCCCCTAGATGTCCTCTGCACCATTCAATCCACTTTCTCTAAACCTATCTTGGACCCACCCCCAGCCTGTGACTGGACAGTAAAAGGAGAAGCAGCACGGTGATGAGCTCTGCTCTCTGTCACACTGCTTTCTCCTCCTATCAGCATGCTCCTTATACGCAAGCCAGGAGTGGTGAAATGCGTCAAGGGTGGTTGGCTCTTGGATAGAGACAACACCGTATGCAGTCAATTCATTAATTATTAAAAAATACTGCAAGAGAAGCTAATTGGAGTGTGGTTGAGGTTCTTTCATTCTCTGAAATGACTCTCAGCATGTCCTCTCTTCCTGTGCTCAGAGGACTTCCAGAGTTCCCTGAAACAACTCTGAGCATGTTCCCTCCTCTAGTACTCACAGGAGTTCCAGAGTTCTCTGAAATGACTCTGAGCATGTCCTCTCCTCCAGTACTCAGAGGACTTCCATAGTTCCCCAAAACGACTCTGAACATGTTCCCTCCTCTAGTACTCACTGGAGTTCCAGAGTTCTCTGAAATTGCTCTGAGCATGTCCTCTCCTCCAGTACTCAGAGGACTTCCATAGTTCCTCGAAACGACTCTGAGCATGTTCCCTCCTCTAGTACTCATGGAACTTCCAGAGTTCCCTGAAATGACTGTGAACATGTCCTCTTTTCCTGTACTCAAGGGACTTCCACGGTTTCCTTAAACGATTTACGAGCATGTCCTCTCTTCCGGTACTCAGAGGAAATCCAGAGTTCCCTGAAAGGACTCTGAGCATGCCCTCTACTCTAGTACTCAAGGGACTTCTAGAGTTCCCTGAAATGTTTCTGAGCATGTCCTCTCTTCCAGTACTCAGGGAATGTCCAGAGTTCCCTGAAATGACTCTGAGCATGTCCTCTTTTCCAGTACTCAAGGGACTTCCAGAGTTCCCTGAAACGACTTTGAGCGTGTCCTCTACTCTAGTACTCAAGTGATTTCCAGAGTTTCCTGAAACGATTCTGAGTATGTCCTCTCTTCCAATATTTAGAGAATGTCCAGAGTTCCCTGAAATGGCTCTGAGCATGTCCTCTTTTCCAATACTCAAGGGACTGCCACAATTTTCTTAAACAATGTACGAGCATGTCCTCTCTTCCAGTACTCAAAGGAAGTCCATAGTTCACTGAAATGACTCTGAGCATGTCCTCTTTTCCATTACTCAAGGGACTTCCGGAGTTCCCTGAAACAACTCTGAGTGTGTCCTCTCCTCTAGTACTCAAGGGACTTCCAGAGTTCCCTGAAATGACTCTGAACATGTCCTCTCTTCCAGTACTCAGAGAACGTCCAGAGTTCCCTGAAATGTCTTCTAGCATGTCCTCTCTTCCAGTACTCAGAGGACATCCAGAGTTCCCTGAAATGACTCTGAGCATTTCCTATCCTCCAGTACTCTTTGTATGGACACATTTGTGACCTCCCCCCCTGCCTCAGGCACGTAGGCCAAAAGATGAAGTTTTCATCCAGTTCACTACCTCTCAGAACTCCCACAGCATAGGGATTATTATGCCCTTATTAAAGCAGTATTTTTTTTCTACCCCTAGATGCCCTCAGCCTCATGGGCGGCATCATTCAATCCACTTTCTCTCAGTCCATCTTGGACCCACCCCCAGCATGTGACTGGACAGTAAAAGGAGAAGCAGCACAGTGATGAGCTCATCTCTTTGTCACACTGCGTTCTCCTCCTATTAGCATGCTCCTTCTGAGCAAGCCAGGTGTGGTGGGATGCGTCAAGGGTGGTTGGCTCTTGGGTAGGGACAATACTGTATGCAGTCAATTCATTGATTATTAAAAAAAATACTGCAAGAGAAGCTAAGTGGAGTGTGGCTGAGATTCTTTCATATTCCCAATGGAGAGTGGAGACGGACTATAATGGCCAGCACTTGGGTTGTCCAGACCATGAGCAATAGAGGCCAGTCTTGAGCAGAGCCATGGGTCTGTGTGGTCAAGTGGTCAATCCCTCCGCCCCCCCCCCCCCTCCATGGGGCTGGGCAGGAAGGGGTTAATACCTACCTGCCTGGAGAAAAGCCTTAAAGGCACCGTTGGTCGAGTTCGTTAGACACAAGTCCTATTTGTAACCTAACTATGTAACTACTTAGCATGGCACACTCAAGCCAGAAAAAAGGAAAGAACGACCTCGCTTTCATCTGCTCAAGGAATCAGCACTCATTATAGCAGTAGCGTGGCAAGGAAAGATAAGCAAATCAACAAGCGATTTGCGTGCAAGGTGTTTTCAATGTTACTGAGTTTGCAAACAGCGCTTTCAAATCTTAAAGGAGATAAAAATAGATTTTGCTCGTATAGCAATTTGTATTTTTGTAAACAAAAGCAAAACAGTTGCAAAAAATCTCATTAACAAGGCGGTCAACATTCTAATATCCCAGACAGAATGCTGAGATAATGGAAGCTTTTATCGCCCGTGGAAAGGAAAGGCTGTTCACACCAGGCTCACCATTGTATGCGGAACAGCCGTTGCTGTGGTTATGGCCAAGTTCGATGTCGCTTATCTAACTCGTGACCTTATTTTATGACAGTATGTGTAAATCCAAGAGAAGAGAAAGACACATTTCTGATATTTAAGTAAAAATAAAATTTAGGATGAAAAAAAAATGAGTGAAAGCGGTCAGTGGGCTGCTAATGCTATCTAGCCAAGGTCCCCAATAGGGCATACCGGACCTGGGCCCCCTACTAACCCAATGGGACCTGGGATTTCCTGTGGGTGGCCCCAGTGAGCCATCATACGATGCCCCAGACCATCATTTCGAACGGCGACCCCGGGGATCCTACTAGAAACTCTGGAGAAGAAAACCTCCACCAAAAATAACACTGAAATTCAAATTCAGAAAACCAAGTAATGAATCTGAACTTTCAGCAACCTAAATTCAAGATAAACTCTATTCCTGATCTGCATGCTGTACTGTCTCTAGGCTAGTGACTGAAAAAGGACTAAGGATATTGGATCGGTATAACAGTCAGGCAACTAGCATTTGTAAAAAGAGAGGTCGACAGTGGCAGACCACATATTTCTTCTTTAAAAATAGTTCCGGTCTGTTGGGAATTTTTTGACCCAGTTACATCTCAGGTAGTACACAGGTATGCATGGACCTACAGATAATTTGCAAAGAAAAGTTCATTTATATGAAATTGTATGCAAACTCAAAACCAAAGCAAATATTTTTTCTAAATATGTTGCAAAGTTTCTTACCTGGAGATCCTTCCAGTAATAATGCTTCTTGTTTAAGGTGGACCGCACTAAACTATTGCCTTGCCATTAGCATCTCTGTTGTCGGTCTGACCTGTGTACTTATTACGGTACTCACAGGATCCCTGCTGGGTCTTCTAGGATTTCCAAGATTCCTGAGACCTCCAGAACATACTGAACTTCCAGAGTTTCCTGAAATTACTCTGAGCATGTCCCCTCTCCTAGTACTCAGAGGACTTCCAGAGTATTCCTGAAATGACTATGAGAATGTCCTCTGCTCCAATACTCAGAGGCCTTCCAGAGTTCCCTGAAAAGACTCTGAGCATGTCCATTCCTCCAGTACTCAAAGGACTTCCAAAGTTCCCTGAAACGATTCTGAGCATGTCCTCTCTTCCAGTACTCAATGGACTTGCAGCTTTCCCTGAAATGACTATGAGCATGTCCTCTCCTCTAGTACTCAAGGGACTTCCAGAGTTTTTTTAAACGTCTGTGAGAATGTCCTCCTGCAGTACTCAGAGGACTTCCAGATCTCCCTGAACGATTCTGAGCATGTCCTCTCCTACAGTACTTAGAAGACTTCCAGAGTTCCCTGAAACGATTCTGAGCATGTCCATTCCCTTCAGTACTCAAAGGACTTCCACAGTTCCCTGAAACGATTCTGAGCATGTCCTCTCTTCCAGTACTCAATGGACTTGCAGTGTTCCCTGAAATGATTCTGAGCATGTCCTCTCTTCCAGTACTCAATGGACTTGCAGCTTTCCCTGAAATGACTATGAGCATGTCCTCTCCTCTAGTACTCAAGGGACTTCCAGAGTTTCTTTAAACGTCTGTGAGAATGTCCTATTGCAGTACTCAGAGGACTTCCAGATCTCCCTGAACGATTCTGAGCATGTCCTCTCCTACAGTACTTAGAAGACTTCCAGAGTTCCCTGAAACGATTCTGAGCATGTCCTCTCCTCCAGTACTCACGTGACTTCCAGAGTTCCCTGAAACTACTCTGAGCATGTCCTCTCCTTCATTACTCAGAGGACTTCCAGAGTTCCCTGAAATGACTCTGCGCATCTAATCTCTTCTAGTATTTAGAGGACTTTCAGAGTTCCCTGAAACGTCTCTGAGTATGTCCTTTCCTCCAGTATTCAGTGGACTTCCAGAGTTCCCTGAAACGACTCTGAGCATGTCCTCTCCTCCATTACTCAGAGGACTTCCAGAGTTCCCTGAAATGACTCTGAGCATGTCCTCTCTTCCAGTACTCAAGGGACTTCCAGAGTTCCTGTAAACGTCTGTGAGAATGTCCTCTCCTGCAGTACTTTTCCAGAGTTCCCTGAAATTACTCTGAGCATTTCGTCTCATCCATTACTCATCCATTACTCATTGGACTTCCAGAGTTCTCTGAACGATTCTGAGCATGTCCTCTCCTCCAGTACTTAGGGGACTTCCAGAGTTCCCTGAAACGATTCTGAGCATGTCCTCTCCTCCATTACTCAGAGGACTTCCAGAGTTCCCTGAAATGACTCTGCGCATGTAATCTCCTCCAGTATTTAGAGGACTTTCAGAGTTCCCTGAAAAGTCAAGCATGTCCTCTTCTCCAGTACCCAGAGAACTTCCACAGTTCCCTGAAACGACTCTGAGCATGTCCTCTGACCAGAAGGATATATAAGTACCAACTCTTAAAGGGCCCGGTATTGTGTCTGTTTGCCAGTTACCCTAGAGCTAAAGCGCTATAATACTTGTCTGTTAGTTGCTTGTTTAATTCCATATTGATTGACCTAAATAGTACATTTATCAACTTTTTGGATCTGGAGTCCCCCACATGTTCGTTGGGGCCTTCCACTTTTAAAGTTTAGGTGAAGCCAAAACTTTTTTTAAATTTATTTTTGTTATAGAAGGTGTGAGTGAGTATTAGAACCCCTATTGTTTTTTTTACTGCTTACTGGGGCTCCATTCGAGACATTCCCCTTCACTTCTTTTCTGGCTGACAATATTTTACCAGACAGGAAAAAAGGGGAGGGGATCTCTCAAACACTAACACAAAATTATCTTCTTTATTAGAATAGGGAAAGGCTAAAACCCCTGACAGATTTGAATTCCTAAGAGCAGGAAAACACAACAGGAGCATCAGACCAAATGGCAAAAAAATTCAACCACTTTAATAATTTCTAATATGACCATATAAATCATTCAACATGTTTTGGGGGCCAACTCTCCACCTTCATCAGGGCTGAGAATCAATTTTAGGGTTATATTGGGCTCAGTGGGACAACTAGCATACACATGGGATATACACTGATCATCCATAACATTATGACCATCACCATAACATTATGACCACCCACGTAATATCGAGTAGGTTCCCCTTTTGCCACTAAAACAGCCCTGACCTGTTGAGGCATGGACTCCACTAGACCTCTGAAGGTGTGCCATGGCATATGGCATCAAGCCATCAGTAGCAGGTCCTTTAAGTCTTGTAAGTTGCAAGGTGGGGCCTCCTTGGATTTCCCATACTGCATCCTGGTGCGAACGCTTCCTTAGGTAAGAGATGCACACTCCCCTGGACAACCACATGATGTAAAAGAAAATGTGATTCATCGGACATCGGCCACCTTCTTCCATTGCTCCTCGGTCTAGTTCTGATGCTTATGTGCCCATTGTAAGCTATTGTGGCTGTGGACACAGGTTTAGAATGGTCATCGTGACCAGTCTATGGCAATGCAGCCCCATACACAACAAACTGCGATGCTTTGTGTGTTCTGACACCTTACTATTGAAGCCAGCATTCACTTTTTCAGCTCCAGTAGCTCTTCTATTGGATCAGACAACTCAGGCCAGCTTTCCCTCCCCACGCCCATCAATGAGCCTTGTCCACTCATGACCCTGGGCCAGTTTTCCTTCCTTGTACTCAGGCCAGCCTTCGCTCCCCACGCCCATCAATGAGCCTTGGCCACTCATGACCCTGGGCCAGTTTTCCTTCCTTGTACTCAGGCCAGCCTTCGCTCCCCACGCCCATCAATGAGCCTTGGCCACTCATGACCCTGGGCCAGTTTTCCTTCCTTGTACTCAGGCCAGCCTTCGCTCCCCACGCCCATCAATGAGCCTTGGCCACTCATGACCCTGGGCCAGTTTTCCTTCCTTGGACCACTTTTTTGGTCGGTCCTGACCACTGCCGACCAGGAAAATCCCACAAGAGCTGTCGCTTCAGAGTTGCTCTGACCCAGTTGTCTAGACATTACCATTTGGCCCTTGTCAAAAGTTACTCAAATCCTTCACGCTTGCGTTAAAAACCCATCAGGAGTTTGAATCCTTCCCCGCTTCATGCAAAACTGGAAAAAATGTTTTGTGGCTTGACGTACACTTTAACCCTTTCGCTTGTAGAACCATTTTTTTTTATTTTCATGCACATGCTAAAAGGCATTTTTTAACATGAAAACACGCTAAGGATGCAAATCTAACTGGCCTTATCAGTAAAAAGAAAGGCCAATGTAAAGAGTAAACTTGCCCCAAGCAGCCAATCATAATTCATAATTTCACCAAGCTGATATCGGCAAACTAAAATCTGAATGGTTGCTAGAACGTATAGCTCCCCGCACGCCATCACAGCTAATTACATGGCTTTGAATATGCCTGCTCATGTTCCTTTACAAGGTCCAGAGGTTAATGGATTCTACACGAATCATCCTCTAGGTATAGATGTGACGGCAAGGAAAACAAATTAAAATGAAAGAGCGTAGTGAGGCTAGAAAAACTGCAGTGTGAACCAATATGAGAATGCGCTGGCACAACGAACTATGAAATATCTTTTGTCAATAGGAATCTTTTTTTTTTTTTAATTGGCATTGAATAGAATAGTAAGAGCTTGGTGGTCTAGATCTCCAAAATCTCAAACTGGAGGGATAGCATTTGCATGGGTAATTAGATGGGCTGTTCTTTAGTTACACAGAGCCCTTATCTAGGTTGGTGTGGTCATGCCATTGAAGTAGTAGTAAAGAGAGCACCAACTAATGGAATTATTGCCCGATTGTATTTATTTCTGGGTTTGGTCAACAGAAACGAACGCGTTCAGGGGTTACAAAGAAGCCTCCTTCATCAGGGCTCGAAGAGGAACTAAAGTCGGCAATACTCACCTCTGCTTCAGATGTCTAGCGCACATGAGGTCAGGATAAGGTCTTCTAGAGGTCTTCTAGAGCCCAAGGTGAAGATGACAATCTCCCCATGTCTCAGCAAAAGGTTCCCTCGCTACCTTCCAAAAAAAGTTTGCTCTAATCTACACACTCACCCCCCCCCCCCCCCCCAGTATAAATTCCCTCTGCAAGCCAAAATTCTCCTCAAGCAAAAATGCAAAACCTCTCCCTTCTCCCAGTTCAAATCCCCCTCCAGCGTAAACCTTTGTCCACCCCCAATCCTTCGTCCAAACTCAAAACCCCCCTTAATCCTCTCTCCTAGCATAAATCCTTCCCCCAAAAATTCACCCCTCAAAGTACAAGTCCTCTCTGACCCCCCACACCCTCAAATTTTCCCTCCAAGCACAAATCCACCCACATTCCCCCTCCCAGCACAAAGCCTCCCCCCACCCAAAACCCTCCCTCCTAGCTGTAGCGGCAAAACTCACCCATTCGGCACCCACTCCCTCATGCCAGGGAGAGCCACTTCTGCTTCCCCCTTCCATCGGTGGTTGCTCTGGTCCTCCAAGGGCACAGTGCCGAGTGGGGGCTATTTTGCCCTCACTTGACTTCCTGCCTAGCCATCGGCCACATTGGATCGGTTCCAGGCTTACCTACGGCTCGGAAACGATCTGGAAGCAGCGGGGGGGGGGGGGAAGCACCGCTTCTGGCACCTATAAAAGTGATCCGGTGGCAAATCTGCTGCTGGGATCACTTTTATCCGAAAGCAGGCCACCTAATGAAGAAAAAGATACCGGGGTTATGGCAGCCATAACCCTGGTATTTAACGTCAAACTAATGATATAAATTCCCAGTTAGGTGGTTGGCAAGTGGTTAAAAAAGGGAAAGGATTCCGATAATCATCAATATACAGTATCTCACAAAAGTAAGTACACCCTTCACATTTTTGTAAATATTTTCTTCTTTTACTTTCATCTTTTCATGTGACAACACTGAAGAAATGACACTTTGCTACAATGTAAAGTAGTGAGCGTACAGCTTGTATAACAGTGTAAAACAAATATCCAACCCTCTACAGACTTATTACAATTGTGTCAGGGCTAGGCTTAACCCTTCCTTCTCAGAGCTGGCCGCTCAGCTGTCAGCTAATTGCCAGCTCCTATCTCTCCACAGTTACTCAGCTGTTGATGATTTCCTGCTCGTCAGTCCTGCCTACTTAAGCCGTCCAGTCCAGAGGATCTCTGCCTTCGCCTTGGTCAACATCACAGAGACATTCTCCTGCGTTCCTGTTTAAAGACTTGCTTTGCTGACATCCCTTCTGGCTCCAGATCCTGCTTGCTGTTCCACTACATTGAACCCTGACTTCTGGCTTGGCTGACTATCCGTTCCGGTTACTGAACTCTGGCTATGTTTTGACTACGTTTGTTCTTTTTACTTTTATTTTTGATTTAACTGTACTTCTGTCTCGGTCTGATTTCATGGCTTCTGGCAAATTGTAACTCAAGATAACCAACTTCTCTGTCCCAAAATGGACCATATATCATGCTGTAGACAAATACATTCTTCACAAACAGGGAGGAGATAAGGGCCCCTGATGAGCTTTACGCAGTTCACTGCCAAAGCCACTTCACTGCTCTTGTAACACTTTGTCAAAAAAAAAAAAAAAATTGGACTGAAAGTCTAGAAGTGTTATGAACTTTGATACCGGGGTGCTCCTCAACACTCATCCCAAATCTTTGATATAACATTGGAGAAGGTATTTTGTAGTTCACAGAGGGAAACTGGGCGTAGCTGGCCACACTGCTTGGAGTTTCAGCTCAGCAGAGGCACTAGGTTGTTTGCCCACTATAGGAAGTTACAAGCTCATTGGGTTTCTGGCAGGATCAACTGATTTTTTTAATTTTTTTTTTGCATTTAGTAAACAGTTATAAGAAAACAGGTTGAATTGTGTATTTAACATACCAAGGAGGAGTAGATAAGAGAAACTCATTGTGTAGGGTTTTTTATACTCTTGAAGCCGTTAAGTGCTGTTGTGCACAGGTTTCATCAAACAATAGGAAGAGCAAACCGATTTAAATCTGAGCATATGGAACAGATGAGGCAACTGCGGGAAACGCTGAATGAAAGTGGATCAGCGGGTCACTCACTATGGGGGGAGGGGGGGCGCTTAGAAGGAGTTGTAATTGCAGTAGGCGAAGGACTCTCACCCTTTTCATTCACTCTTCTCTGCATTGTTTAATACGGAAAATGTTTACTATAAAGTAGAAAACTCAACTACAATGGTTTGGTAAAATAAGATGTAGTCAGAATTTAAATAAAGAAGAATAAAGGCTAGGAATACATTTTGTGCCTATTGTGTGTTTTTTGTGTGTGTTTTTTTAATGCATTATTTCTTTTCTTTTTTTTTAATGTTATTTACTTTTACATTTTCTAACACTTTAGATCGTAAGCTCTCAGGGGCAGGGTGCTCCGGTTCCCCTTGTATTGAACTGTATTGTAACTCTACTGTCTCTTTTTAAAGTACAAACAAATATTTTTTTATATTTTATATATTAACTACTTGCCACCCTGGCCAATTCAAACACTTCACTTGATGGACACAGGTAGGCTGCATTGTTGGGCACAGGTTAAGCGCCATTGATGGACACGGGTAGGCTGCATTGTTGGGCACAGGTAAAGCGCCATTTATGGACACAGGTGAGGCTGCATTGTTGGGCACAGGTGAAGCACCATTGATGGACCCAGGTAGGCTGCATTGTTGGGCACAGGCGAAGCGCCATTGATAGACACAGGTAGGCTGCATTGTTGGGCACAGGTGAACCGCCATTGATAGACACAGGTAGGCTGCATTGTTGGGCACAGGTCAAGTGCCATTAATGAACACAGGTAGGCTGAATTTTGGGCACTGGTGAAGCACCATTGATGGACACAGGTAGGCTGCATTGTTGGGCACAGGTGAAGCACCATTGTTGGGCACAGGTGAAGCACCATTGATGGACACAGGTAGGCTGCATTGTTGGACACAGGTGAAGCTCCATTGATGGACACAGTTAGGCTGTATTGTTGAGTACAGGTGAAGCACCATTGATGGACACAGGTAGGCTGCAGTGTTGGGCACAGGTGAAGCGCCATTGATGGACACAGGTAGGCTGCATTGTTGGACACAGGTGAAGTGCCAATAATGGACACAGTTAGGCTGTATTGTTGGGCACAGGTGAAGCACCATTGATGGATGCAGTTAAGCTGTATTGTTGGGCACAGGTGAAGCGCCATTGATGGACACAGGTGAGGCTGCACTGATGGGCACTGATAAAGTTGTTGTTAATATTTATTTTTGTTACTTAATGCTGCATAAAACTTGTAAGTGTCATTTCATGAGATAATTTATGAGGGCGTGTTTAGGGGTGGAATTAGGGGAGGGGCAGGGTAGGGGTTGGGTGAGGCAACTGGTGGCGAGGGCTGCATTGTTGGGCACTGGTGAAGCGCCATTGATGGACACAGGTAGGCTGCATTGTTGGACACAGGTGAAGCGCCATTGATGGACACAGTTAGGCTGTATTGTTGGGCACAGGTGAAGTGCCATTGATGGACACAGGTAGGCTGCATTGTTGGGCACAGGCAAAGCACCATTGATGGACACAGTTAGGCTGCATTGGTGGGCACAGGTGAAGCGCCATTGATGGACACAGGTAGGCTGCATTGTTGGGCACAGGTGAAGTTTCATTGATGGACACAGGTAGGCTGCATTGTTGGGCACAGGTGAAGCGTCATTGATGGACACAGGTAGGCTGCATTGTTGGGCACAGGTGAAGCGTCATTGATGGACACAGGTAGGCTGCATTGTTGGGCACAGGTGAAGCGTCATTGATGAACACAGGTAGGCCGCATTGTTGGGCACAGGTAAAGCGCCATTGATGGACACAGGTGAGGCCGCATTGTTGGGCACAGTTGAAGCGTTATTGATGGACACAGGTAGGCTGCATTGTTGGGCACAGGTAAAGCACCATTGATGGACACAGTTAGGCTGCATTGGTGGGCACAGGTGAAGCACCATTGATGGACACAGGTAGGCTGCATTGTTGGGCACAGGTGAAGCGCCATTGATGGACACAGGTAGGCTGCATTGTTGGGCACAGGTGAAGCGCCATTGATGGACACAGGTGAGGCCGCACTGATGGGCACTGATAAAGTTGTTGTTAATTTTTATTTTTGTAACCTAATTCTGCATAAAACATGTAAGTGTCATTTCATGAGATAATTTATGAGGGCGTGTTTAGGGGTGAAATTAGGGGAGGGGCAGGGTAGGGGTTGGGTGAGGCAACTGGTGGTGCTTAACCCTTAAGGCCTGGTTGGTAGCTCAGGACTTAAAATTGTGAGCCCTGCAACAGAGCACCTTTTGGAATGTTGTGGAACAGGAGATTGGCATCATGAATGTGCAGCTGACAAATCTGCAGCAACTGCGTGATGTTATCATGTCAATATGGACCAAAATTTCTGACGAATGCTTCCAACACCTTGTTGACTCAATGCCACGGAGAGTGAAGGCAGTTCTGAAGGCAAAAGGGGGTCCAACCCGGTCTCAGCAAGTTGGACCTAATAATGAGGCCGGGAAGGCCTGGTTCACACACCTATGCAGGCTGCAGTTTGCATTTTTTCATTACACGTTTTTGATCCATTGAAGTCTATGGAACCAAAAAAACAGAAAAAAAGTCCCTGGCCCTTTTCCCATAAAATGCACAGATGTGAAGCGTGACCCATAGGAAACCGTGTAAAATGGACCGTAGTGTGTTTTTGCAAGACTGAAAACGCTCTAATAAAATGCATAGGTGTGAACCACGCCTAAGTGTATGTTGGATCAAGATGGAACAATGTAACTACGTAAAAACTGCCATATCTGGGATTCATCTATCAAGCACATGGTGAAGACCTTTTACCGAGTTTGGAATTACTTCGTTGTACAGTTATTTCCTTAAGTTCTCATATCCATTCCTACATCGTTGACGGATATTTTGTTTTCCATTGTCGAAGGATTGCTGCTTTTGCTACTAGAAAGAAAAATACAAGTAAGTTCTTTTTTTTTATGTCAATCACGGATCCAGGATTCTTCGATAAGAAAGCTACCCATGGAGACGTCTTTAAGTTAGATGACACATCAGTGTTGTACATATCAAAGGCCCACCGCAAACATTTTTTTCAGGGTTTTTCCGAGGTGAAAAAGATGATTTTCTACATGTAGCATTGTGGATATGTTGATATAATAGTTACTCTGTGATTATTATCCAAGCAAGTTCAAGGGAATTTTGAATGGGCTGCCCAATGAGCCTTTCTCCAGGATGGGAGGGTTCCCCATGTGAAAATAAAGGAGAAAAAAAAAATCCTTAGGACTGGTAGGCAACAATGTATCAAATTTGCGTTCATGGGTTTTGGATACACTTTTACGAATACTTAGCTGTAATTATTATCATCTTTTATACCTGACGGGAGTTCAGCTTTGGATTATCTAGATACGATCAGCAAAACTGCTCAAGTAGTCGAACTGAAGACCTCAAACACAGAAACTAATTTACGGCGATAACAAAAGAATCGTAGAAATCCAGACGTACTTTATTATTGCAATAGGCAAGTCACGGTTCTTGTATTTTGTTTCGCAATGCTTAGAGAGCAGTTTAACCTTTCCAGTTATAAGTCAATAACGTGACTCGGGGGGGATTTCGACAAACCGAAATGAGTCACTCTCCTTCTGCCCAACCAAACCATTCTTAGTAATCACATCACTTTTAAAGTAAGCCACGTTTGATCCGATAAACTCATGAACCTCAGCTTCTAATATTGGTCCGCAATGCAAAGTAGCTACAGCATTTTCAATGTATTGTGTATAACGGTCACACAACACCAGCATAGGTTAGGGGTTCTAAGTTCTAACCCACTTTAACCGTGCTTTCACTTACTGTTAGTTTAGCCGTTCTCAGCTAGGGTTTCTTTGGAGGTTGTTGAGGGCTCCTTGAGCAAGGAGCAGATAATAAACAAATAACACCAAAGATCTTTTAGGGGGTTTTCTTCTTAATGACCTCCATTGGAACAACAGCTCTTCCCAATGACCACCAGTGTAAGAAGCATTCTTCCCCACTGACCACCAATGTAAGAGGACATCCTTCCCACTGACCGCCAATATAAGGAGGACATTCTTCCCACTGGCCACCAATGTAAGGAGGACATCCTTCCCACTGACCACCAATGTAAGGAGGACATCCTGACCACCAATATAAGGAGGACATTCTTCCCACTGGCCACCAATGTAAAGAGGACATCCTTCCCACTGACCGCCAATATAAGGAGGACATTTTTCCTACTGGCCACCAATGTAAGGAGGACATCCTTCCCACTGACCACCAATATAAGATGGGCATGCTTCTGACTTGAGACCAATGTAAGGGGGCATTTTTCCGACCAATATAAGAGACATTCTGCCCACTAACCACCAATGTAAGGAACATTCTTCCACTGACCACTAAACCAATGTAAGGAACAATCTTCCTACTGATCACCAATGTAAGGGACATTCTTCCCACTGATCACCAATGTAAGCAACATTCTTCCCACTGATCACCAATGTAAGGGGAACTCTTCCCACTGACCACCAATGTAAGGAACACACTTGCCACTGACCACCAATGTAGGGAGCATTCTTCCCACTGACCTCCAATGTAAGGGGCATTATTC
The DNA here is from genome assembly GCA_037952925.1 of Lithobates clamitans. Classification (NCBI taxonomy): domain Eukaryota; kingdom Metazoa; phylum Chordata; class Amphibia; order Anura; family Ranidae; genus Lithobates; species Lithobates clamitans. Next base: position 198,404 of record JBBGZY010002685.1, read on the forward strand.
TCACTGACCACCAATGTAAGGAACATTCTTCTCACTGATCACCAATGTAAGGAACATTCTTCTCACTGATCACCAATGTAAGGAACATTCTTCCCACTGATCACCAATGTAAGGAGCATTCTTTCCACTGTCCACTAATGTAAGGAGCATTCATCCTACTGATCACCAGTGTAAGGAACATTCTTCTCACTGATCACCAATGTAAGGAACATTCTTCTCACTGATCACCAATGTAAGGAACATTCTTCCCACTGACCACCGATGTAAGGAACATTCTTCCCACTAATCACCAATAAAATGAGAATTCTTCCCACAGTCCACAGGTTTAAAATGAATTCTTCCCACTGATCACCAATGTAAGGAACATTCTTCCCACTGATCACCAATGTAAGGGACATTCTTCTCACTGACCACCAATGTAAGGAACATTCTTCCCACTGACCGCCAATGTAAGGAGCATTCTTCCTACTGACCACCAATGTAAGGAGCATTCTTCCCACTGATCACCAATGTAAGTAGCATTCTTCCCACAGATGACAGACAGACATGCATTGGACTAAGGACCCTTTTCTGCCTGTGTCAGGCTGCCTTGGAAGGGGAAGAAGGCAGAATCCTCCCTCCTGCAGCTTAATTCCTGCCTCAGATACTGCAGTCACTTCCGTCAATCTGGTGCTCAGAAAAAAAGCATGCATCAATGGAAGGAGCACCAGACCAAAGAATAAAAGAGTGCAAATGAATTTAATGGTTTACACTAAAAATCAACCAATGCGTTTCTGGGGTAAAAAAAACAAAAAACGTTGAAACACGTTGTTGTTGTTTTTTCCGAGAGAAAACCAGTACATGAATTTGGACTCTTCTATCATTTGGTCTGGCACTTTTTCTATTTTTTTTTTCCGGTAACCTTCTGGGGACCCATTGGAGGGTAGGCATGTTGTTGTGAGCAGCCAAACCGGAGCCACTGAGCCCTCCGAAATGTTTTGTCTTCTCTCTACTGTCAATGAACTCATGTCAAAGTCCCAGCACCTCTTGGATGCTTTTTTTTTTTTTCTTCATTCGGAGAACAGTGCTCGACACCCAGAGGGCTGGTAGCCTAAGTAAAAAGCCAGTGAGTTCTCAGCCTATGCTCTTTTACAACTTAAACCATATTACATTTCTTGAATACATTTTTTTTTCTTTTCTGTGGCTCAAAAATTGCCCGTTGTAGAGGAGCCAAGGTTTTCAGAATGACAAGAGTAGCTTATTTACAAAGGCAATGGTCTTAATCTGTCAGATCCCAGCTACCATCTGAAGAGATATCCCAATCTGTTCAGTTAATTTAGCCACAGCCATGATCTCATTGATAAGCCCAGAGCATAAGAAGAAAATCACGAGAGTCATCAAAGCCTCTTCATGTATTTTTCAGCGAGAAAGCCAAAAGTCCCTGGATTATACAACTGTCAAAGATATGTATAGAAGGCCTTTGGTCAGTATAGCATTGGGCTTACGGCTCGGGGGGAAAATTCCAGCATAACATGTACGGATCAGTTCAGATGATAAATGAAAGCCGTACATTATACCAAGTCTATCCAGAGCATACGAAGACACATGGATGTTGTCGCAAAAATTGAGCGTAAATAAATCACGCGTATATGCCCCAAAATGTCAAAAGTCTGTAGGGAACAGGTAAATAATGGTAGCACTTGATGATGGCTGCAACTCCTCTTTAGCCAGAAGCTTGATTAACTCCAGTGCACATAATAAAGAAAAGAGAAGGCGCCACCTCAAATGGGCATGTACAGCACTAAAACGCGTAAGCACGCCCACACCTGACACCACCTGCCGAGTCCGGAACTCTCAGCTGCTTCACGGCATCGTTCTACGTTCCACCTTGGTCTTTCCACTGCCACCTGGTATCCAGCAGCTTCCTGGTGCTACTCCTACATTTCCTGGGGGAACTCTGCCACTCGGCTCCAGGCTCAATGTCCGTTTCGATTGGAACTGAGGGAGAATGTATTATTTACACGATGGCTTTCCTGTACTTTGCAATGGAGGCCTTACTGGGTTTATCATATTTATTTGCTAATAGAGTTAGACTTAGTTGGTGGCATCCTGGCTCTTCTGTTTTGTTTATAATTTGAAGAATGTAATCTATAAAATATAAAATATTGAGTTCCTATTGGTGACTTGTTTTTAAAGCTTATGTTTAGTTTTAGTTTTCTTTTTGGTAAATCAGCATGTAGGCAGGAGTTAGTTTTATGCCCCTATAGAGCAGGTTTCTGCCTCAAGTCCTCCAGGATCTTATATATGTTTTGGGTGGAGCTTGGAGAGGAAAGTTAGGCAGATGGGAGTGGAGCTGCCTGAATAAAGAAAGACATGGGATTGGGAGATCCAGTTTTCGGCTTCCCTAACCCTGGAGTGGGCTCCCCTGATACCGGGTTAGGACTAGGGCACACTACTAATCTTGGACAAAATTTGCAATAGGCCAACCAGTGGAAACCATTCATTGCAAACAAAACTATTTTTTTTATATGTTAGAATGTAGTAATGCTTAAAGTTTCTTCAATAAAAGAGTTGAATGGAGCCTCTAGCTGTCAGTGAGGAGCAGACCCTCCAAGTAGCACGCAGCAAGTGACCTGACCCCCATGTCACATGAGCCCCAGGTGTTCGGCTAGACAATCTGACCCCAAAACTGGAACCATGGACAATGTGTGAGGCCTTGAACAGTGAGTGTTCCTAACCGTTGTGGGTCGTTGCTATTGGAGACCAGGAGAATGTGAGATCCAGTCTTTCTTAACCCTGGAGTGGGCCCCCCCGATACCTGATTAGGACTAGGGCACACTACTGATTATGGACAAGACTAGCCATAGGCCAAAGAGTGGAAACCATTCATCGCAAACAAACTATTTTTCTACCTGTGAAGATGTAACAATACTTCAAGTTTCTTCAATACAAGAGGTGAATGGAGCCTCTGGCTGAAGTATAGTGATTTAAGTTAAAGCCTGTTGCTGATGAAGATCCTCAGGATCGGCCCATTGGGAGGTGAGCAAGCCAGGGTCCAGTAGAAGATAAAACAGGTAGGGATCAAGCAGAAGCATAGTCAGTAAACAAGCCAAAGGTCAATAACAAGTGGTTGCAGGTTGGGATGAAGTGGAAGCATAGTCAAGGAACAAGCCCAAGGTTGGTAACAAGTGGTTGCAGCTTGGGATGAAGCGGAAGCATAATCGAGGAACAAGCCCAAGGTTGGTAACAATTGGTTGCAGGTTGGAATGAAGTGGAAGCACAGTCAAAGAACAAGCCCAAGGTTGGTAACAAGTGTTTACAGGTTGGGATGAATGGAAGCACAGTCAAAGAACAAGCCCAAGGTTGGTAACAAGTGTTTACAGGTTGGGATGAAGCGGAAGCACAGTCAAAGAACAAGCCCAAGTTGGTAACAAGTGTTTACAGGTTGGGATGAATGGAAGCACAGTCAAAGAACAAGCCCAAGGTTGGTAATAAGTGGTTGCAGGTCAGGATCAAGCAAAAGCATGGTTGAGGAACAAGGTCACTAACAAGTGGTAGTAAAGATACGTATGGCAGCGGGAGTGACAAGAGCGAGATATTGGCTGGAGAGAGAACAAAAAACTGGCAAACAGGAAGTGCAAAGGCATGGCTAAAATAGGAAGCTCATAGCTAATAGCTAAGGGTTTAAGGTTCAAGAGAAACAAGACACAAGGCAAGATTGACTAACGAATCAGACAAAGCCCTGTAAAGCAGCTCAAGTGGCAGAGCAAGAAGAGATACCTCCAGACACAACAGAGGCTTCAGGTGCAGATCTGGGTCCTGACAAAGGGTTTCCAACCCACCATTTGTGCACAGGGGACAGAATGGTGGGCACGCGAGTTGTGACTACTGTGGGCAAAAAAGGTTGGCCCTGGACAGCCCTGTCTTGTAGAAGGCCCCTTAGCGGAGTTTTTGGTCACTCATTTGCAGTAGGTTATGCCTATAAGCACGAGGGATAGTAAGTACATTGAATGAGAAGTGTGCCAAATCGAAATATCTTCCTGTTACGGTTTACAATTACTTTTAAGATGCCTGCTTCAGTCACCCAACCATGAGCCAAGAATACATATGTTTTTTTTTTAATTTCCTTTGTACATAATTGGCGATTTGAAATGAAAATCGCTTCACCTTCAGTGATCGTTCGCTTTGTGAAAGAAATGTACTTTGCAAAGCAAACAGCCTCTACTGCTTGAGTGAATCAATTCTAATGAGTAATGTGGGAGTCAGCCACTCTCCGCCGAGGAAAAGCAAAGTCACATTAGTCAGAAGACTTGCCTGATGTAGACAGACAGGGATTTCTCCATATGGCCTGGTGGGTGCATCTCTATCCAGATAACGTTTCTAATTTTAAATGGAGTTTTCCTGTTGCAGTGGAGTAGTTTAGCACTTTAGCCTTGTTACATTTAAAGCGTTTGAACATTTACACAAAGAATACATTCCAGGGTGACTCTAACCGTCCTCCTTTTTTGGCGTCTTGAGTAGCACCGATCAGCGGCTGAAAGGTGAAAATACACCCTTCGGAAAAGCTCGACGCGAAGGGAAACTTGTTCCTCAAACTGATAGTGGAAATAGATTTTCAGTTCAGCTTAGAAGCATAGCAAAAAAAAACGCCAAGCTGTTACATCAGTCTGGCCTGTAGAAATAAAATGTTAGCTCTTGGGCCAAAGAATTTTAGCAACTGAAACCCCAACCTCAATTTTTTGTTCTGCCCATCTCCGTCTTTAACCCTTTCGCTGCCAGGGTCGCTTTTCCATTTTTTGCATATACAGTGGGGTAAAATAATTGCCAAAAGTATTGGGACAGCTGCATCCCAGTCTTAGTCCATAGGGTTCAATATTGAGTTGGCCCACCCTTTGCAGCTATAACAGCTTCAACTCCTCTGGGAAGGCCGTCCACAAGGTTTAGGAGGGTGTCTATGGGAAAGTTTGACCATTCTTCCAGAAGCGCATTTGTGAGGTCGGGCTCTGATGTTGGAGAGAAGACCTGGCTCGCAGTCTCCGCTCTAATTCATCCCTAGGGCTTCTATTGGGTTGAGGTCAGGACTCTGTTGTGACCATTCAAGTTTCTCCACCCCAAACTCGCTCATCCATGTCTTTATGGACCTTGCTTTGTGCACTGGTGTGCAGTCGTGTTGGAGCAGGAAGGGGCCTAAGGCGTCAGCATACCAAGATATTTTGGACGATTTCATGCTCCCAAATACCTTGGTATGCTGACACCTTAAGAGTTCCCTTCACTGGAACTAAGGGGCCAAGCCCAACCCCCGTAAGACAACCCCACACCATAATCCCCCCTCCACCAAATGGGGGCCGGACGGCTTCATATTTTCAGAGGGGGGGAGTTTATTGCTTGGTTATAACTTTATTTATTTCTACTTTCATTATTGGTTGTAACTTAATTTTATTCCTTTGTTTTTTGTTTTTTTTTAATTTTTTTTTCCTTTCACTAAAACTTTATTTATGTCACATGTTTTATATACGTTCATGTCCCAAAAATTGTATCTATAGTAATGACCTTGAAAAAAAAGTGTCGGGTCCTGGGACCCAAAAGGTTTCTTTTGGGTTTTTTTACAAAAAATGCTTCTTTTACTATGGGTATAATTAGTCAGCATCTGTGAAGAAGACAACAAGGAGTTTTGTGATTTTTTTTTTTTTATGTTTTTTTTTTCCTTTTACTAAAACTTTATTTATGTCACATGTTTTTTATACGTTCATGTCCCAAAAAGTTCTAGCTTTAGTAATGACCTTGAAAAAAAAAGTGTCGGGTCCTGGGACCCAAAGGGTTTTTTTTTTTTGTGTTTTTTTTTACAAAAAATGCAGCTTTTACTATGGGTATAATTAGTCAGCATCTGTGAAGAAGACAACAAGGAGTTTTGTCATTTTTTTTTTTATTTTTTTTTTTCCTTTCACTAAAACTTTATTTATGTCACATGTTTTTTATACATTCATGTTCTAAAAAGTTCTAGCTTTAGTAATGACCTTGAAAAAAAAAAGTGTCGGGTCCTGGGACCCAAAGGGTTTTTTTTTTTTTTCTTTTTTTTACAAAAAAATGCAGCTTTTACTATGGGTATAATTAGTCAGCATCTGTGAAGAAGACAACAGGGAGTTTTGTCATTTTTTTTTTATTTTTTTTTTTTCCTTTCACTAAAACTTTATTTATGTCACATGTTTTTTATACGTTCATGTCCCAAAAAGTTATAGCTTTAGTAATGACCTTGAAAAAAAATTGTCGGGTCCTGGGACCCAAAGGGTTTTTTCTTTTTTTTTTTTTTACAAAAAAATGCAGCTTTAACTATGGGTATAATTAGTCAGCATCTGTGAAGAAGACAACAAGGAGTTTTGTCATTTTTTTTTAATTTTTTTTTTTCCTTTCACTAAAACTTTATTTATGTCACATGTTTTATATACGTTCATGTCCCAAAAAGTTATAGCTTTAGTAATGACCTTGAAAAAAAAGTGTCGGGTCCTGGGACCCAAAGGGTTTTTTTTTTTTTTTAAATGCAGCTTTTACTATGGGTATACTTAGGCAGCATCTGTGAAGAAGACAACAAGGAGTTTTGTGATTTTTTTTTTTAATTATTGTTATTTTTTTATAGTTTTTATATTTTTTTATTTCACTGATTTAAGAATTACACTTTTGGCTCCTGAGACCAACAAAAGTCAACCTCTAAAATGGGCCCAATAATTGCATACTTCACCCAGAGCAAGGGAGGATATTAATGGGCTGCTGTCAAAGAATCTCCATTAGTGAGAGGGAAAGAACAAAGGTGCCCCCCCCCCCCCGCCTTCCTTCCATATAGACCTTTTTTATTGAACCACCAACTGTCCATCAAATATACAGGAACTCAGAGTCTGACACACCGTTGCATATCCAGGATCTTCCTTAATGAATGCTCCAATGCTAATATCTAATTTTAGACAAAACTCAGAGCTTAAAATGAATTGAGAGAAATCCATACGTTCCCTGTGGACTAATTTGCACTCAACCAGTAACAACGTGAATGCCCTCCATACTGACTTGACTTAATTACTTACTTGGGTTTTTAAATATCTAGACTTCCCTAGGGGTGCAAAAAACTTTTTTTTTTTTAACATTTTTGACAGAAGAGGGAAAGACTGTTTACTGTCCCTAAAAAAAAAAAATAAAAAAAAAATGAGGAAGAATGATAGGCACAATCATTTTCCTACTAAACTTTATTACATTTTCAAAATATTATTTTAAAAAATTTGAATAGACAAATAAGTGTGCGTATCAGTCCTCTTTTTTTTCATTTTTAAAATTTTTGACAGAAGAGGGAAGGACTGGGTCCGATGTTTATTGTCCCAGAAAAAAATAACAAGGAGGATGATAGGCACACTAATTTGCCTAATACTTTTATTACCTTTTACAAAATATTATTTAAAAACTAGTTGGTGTATCAGTCCTTTATATTCTTTTTTTTTTTTTTTTTTTTAACATTTTTGATTGAAGAGGGAAGGACTGGGATAGGTGTTTATTGTCCCCAAAAGAAAAAAAAAAAAGAATGATAGGCACACTAATTTGCCTACAGAATTTTTTACATTTTACAAAATATTATTAATTAAATTAAATAGACAAATTAGTGTAAGTATCAGTCCCCTATATTCTTCTTTTTTTTTAACATTTTTGACAGAAGAGGTAAGGGATGGGTCCAGTGTTTAATGTCCCCAAAAAATAACAAGGAAGAATGATAGGCACATTAATTTGCCTAATACATTTTTTTTGCATTTTACAAAATATTATTAATAAAATTCTACAGACAAATTAGGGTGAGTATCTGTCCCCTTTATTCTTCTTTATTTTTAACATTTTTGACAGAAGAGGGAAAGACTGAGTCAGTTGATTATTGCCCCCAAAAAACAAAAATTAACGAAGAAGAATGATAGGCACAATCATTTTCCTACTAAATTTTATTACATTTTAAAATATTATTAATACAATTGAATAGACAAATATGTGTGCGTATCAGTCCTCTATATTCTTCTTTTTTATTTTTAACATTTTTGACAGAAGAGGGAAGGGCTGGGTCCGATGTTTATTGCCCCAGAAAAATAACAAGGAAGATGATAGGCACACTAATTTGCCTAATACATTTTATTACCTTTTACAAAATATTATTAAAAAAATATTTTGTGTATCAGTCATCTAGGTTATTCTTTTTTTATTTTTAACATTTTTTGACAGAAGAGGGAAGGACTGGGATAGGTGTTTATTGTCCCCAAAAAAAAAAAAAAAGAATGATAGGCACACTAATTTGCCTACAGAATTTTTTACATTTTACAAAATATTATTAATAAAATTCTACAGACAAATTAGGGTGAGTATCTGTCCCCTTTATTCTTCTTTATTTTTAACATTTTTGACAGAAGAGGGAAGGACTGGGACAGGTGTTTATTGTCCCCAAAAAAATAAAGTAGAATGATAGGCACACTAATTTGCCTACAAAATTGTATTACATTTTACAAAATATTATTAATGAAATTAAGTAGACAAATTAGTGTATGTATCAGTCCCCTATATTCTTAATTTTTTTTTTTTACATTTTTGACAGAAGAGGGAAGGGCTGGGTCCAGTGTTTATCCTCCCCAAAAAAATAACAAGGAAGAATGATAGGCACACTAATTTGTAACAATAAATTTTATTGCATTTTACAAAATATTATTAATAAAATGTAATTGACAAATTAGGGTGAGTATCTGTCCCCTTTATTCTTCTTTATTTTTATTTTTAACATTTTTGACAGAAGAGGGAAGGGCTGGGTCCAGCGTTTATTGTCCCTAAAAAACAACAAGGAAGAATGATAGGCACACTCATTTCACTACTAATTTTTATTAAATTTTACAAAATTGTATTAGTAAAAATGAGAAGAAAAATTTGTGTGCGTATCACTCCCCTATATTCTTCTTTTTTTTATTTTTAACATATTTAACACTTTTGACAAAAGAGGGAAGGGCTGGGGGTTTTTTTGTCCCAAAAAAATAACAAGGAAAAGTGATAGGCATGCTAATTTTCCTACTACATTTTATTACATTTTTCCTTGATGCAAGAATGAAAGGAAAATTATGGGAAAGGAAAATTACAGTATGTATTTGAACCACTTTTATTTTCGTGGTGCCAACAAGGCAGCACACATGTGGTAGTATGCTGCCATGGATTGGTGCCAGGAAAAAAATTAGGGTAAGGATTTGATACAATTTTCTGTTTTCCCCGATGCACGAATGAAAGGAAAATTACGGGAAAGGAATTACAGTAAGTATTTGATACACTTCTCCATTTTCGTGGTGCCAACAGGGCAGCATGCACATGTGGTAGTATGCTACCATGAATTGGCGCCAGGAAAAAATTAAGGTAAGAATTTGATACACTTTTCTATTTTCTCCAGTGCAAAAATGAAAGGAATATCACAGGAAAGGAATGGAAAATTACAGTCAGTATTTATTTGATGTGCTTTTCCATTTCCCTGGTGCCATCAAGGCAGCACACATGTGGTAGTATGCTGCCATGGATTGGTGCCAGGAAAAAAATTGAGGTAAGGATTTGATACAATTTTCTGTTTTTCCCCTATGCAAGAATGAAAGGAAAATGACGGGATAGGAAAATTACAGCACAGTAAGTATTTGAACCACTTTTATTTTCGTGGTGCCAACAAGGCAGCACACATGTGGTAGTGTGCTGCCATGGATTGGTGCCAGGAAAAAAATTAGGGTAAGGATTTGATACAATTTTCTGTTTTCCCCGATGCAAGAATGAAAGGAAAATTACGGGAAAGGAATTACAGTAAGTATTTGATACACTTCTCCATTTTCGTGGTGCCAACAGGGCAGCATGCACATGTGGTAGTATGCTACCATGAATTGGCGCCAGGAAAAAATTAAGGTAAGAATTTGATACACTTTTCTATTTTCTCCAGTGCAAAAATGAAAGGAATATCACAGGAAAGGAATGGAAAATTACAGTCAGTATTTATTTGATGTGCTTTTCCATTTCCCTGGTGCCATCAAGGCAGCACACATGTGGTAGTGTGCTGCCATGGATTGGTGCCAGGAAAAAAATTAGGGTAAGGATTTGATACAATTTTCTGTTTTCCCCCGATGCAAGAATGAAAGGAAAATTACGGGAAAGGAATTACAGTAAGTATTTGATACACTTCTCCATTTTCGTGGTGCCAACAGGGCAGCATGCACATGTGGTAGTATGCTACCATGAATTGGCGCCAGGAAAAAATTAAGGTAAGAATTTGATACACTTTTCTATTTTCTCCAGTGCAAAAATGAAAGGAATATCACAGGAAAGGAATGGAAAATTACAGTCAGTATTTATTTGATGTGCTTTTCCATTTCCCTGGTGCCATCAAGGCAGCACACATGTGGTAGTATGCTGCCATGGATTGGTGCCAGGAAAAAAATTGAGGTAAGGATTTGATACAATTTTCTGTTTTTCCCCTATGCAAGAATGAAAGGAAAATGACGGGATAGGAAAATTACAGCACAGTAAGTATTTGAACCACTTTTATTTTCGTGGTGCCAACAAGGCAGCACACATGTGGTAGTGTGCTGCCATGTATTGGTGCCAGGAAAAAAATTAGGGTAAGGATTTGATACAATTTTCTGTTTTCCCCGATGCAAGAATGAAAGGAAAATTACGGGAAAGGAATTACAGTAAGTATTTGATACACTTCTCCATTTTCGTGGTGCCAACAGGGCAGCATGCACATGTGGTAGTATGCTACCATGAATTGGCGCCAGGAAAAAATTAAGGTAAGAATTTGATACACTTTTCTATTTTCTCCAGTGCAAAAATGAAAGGAATATCACAGGAAAGGAATGGAAAATTACAGTCAGTATTTATTTGATGTGCTTTTCCATTTCCCTGGTGCCATCAAGGCAGCACACATGTGGTAGTGTGCTGCCATGGATTGGTGCCAGGAAAAAAATTAGGGTAAGGATTTGATACAATTTTCTGTTTTCCCCCGATGCAAGAATGAAAGGAAAATTAGGGGAAAGCAATTACAGTAAGTATTTGATACACTTCTCCATTTTCGTGGTGCCAACAGGGCAGCATGCACATGTGGTAGTATGCTACCATGAATTGGCGCCAGGAAAAAATTAAGGTAAGAATTTGATACACTTTTCTATTTTCTCCAGTGCAAAAATGAAAGGAATATCACAGGAAAGGAATGGAAAATTACAGTCAGTATTTATTTGATGTGCTTTTCCATTTTCCTGGTGCCATCAAGGCAGCACACATGTGGTAGTATGCTGCCATGGATTGGTGGCAGGAAAAAAATTGAGGTAAGGATTTGATACAATTTTCTGTTTTCCCCCGATGCAAGAATGAAAGGAAAATGACGGGAAAGGAAAATTACAGCACAATAAGTATTTGAACCACTTTTATTTTTGTGGTGCCAACAAGGCAGCATACATGTGGTAGTATGCTGCCATGGATTGGTGGTTGGAAAAAAAATTGAGCTAAGGATTTGATACAATTTTCTGTTTCCCCGATGCAAGAATGAAAGGAAAATTACAGTAAGTATTTAAACCACTTTTATTTTCGTGGTGCCAACAAGGCAGCACACATGTGGTAGTATGCTGCCATGGATTGGTGGCATGGAAAAAAATTGAGATAAGGATTTGATACAATTTTCTGTTTTTCCCGATGCAAGAATAAAAGGAAAATTACAGGAAAGGAAAATTACAGTATGTATTTGATACACTTTTTCATTTTCTTGGTGCCAACAAGGCAGCATGCATGTGGTAGTATGCTGCCATGGATTGGTGGCAGAAAAAAAATTGAGGTAAGGATTTGATACAATTTTCTGTTTTTCCCGATGCAAGAATAAAAGGAAAATTACAGGAAAGGAAAATTACAGTATGTATTTGATACACTTCTTCATTTTCTTGGTGCCAACAAGGCAGCATGCATGTGGTAGTATGCTGCCATGGATTGGTGGCAGGAAAAAAAATTGAGGTAAGGATTTGATACAATTTTCTGTTTTCCCCCGATGCAAGAATGAAAGGAAAACGACGGGAAAGGAAAATTACAGCACAATAAGTATTTGAACCACTTTTATTTTCGTGGTGCCAACAAGGCAGCATACATGTGGTAGTATGCTGCCATGGATTGGTGGTTGGAAAAAAAATTGAGGTAAGGATTTGATACAATTTTCTGTTTCCTCAATGCAAGAATGAAAGGAAAATTACAGTAAGTATTTAAACCACTTTTATTTTCGTGGTGCCAATAAGGCAGCACACATGTGGTAGTATGCTGCCATGGATTGGTGGCAGGAAAAAAATTGAGGTAAGGATTTGATACAATTTTCTGTTTTTCTAGATGCAAGAATAAAAGGAAAATTATGGGAAAGGAAAATTACAGTATGTATTTGATACACTTCTTCATTTTCTTGGTGCCAACAAGGCAGCATGCATGTGGTAGTATGCTGCCATGGATTGGTGGCAGGAAAAAAAATTGAGGTAAGGATTTGATACAATTTTCTGTTTTCCCCCATGCAAGAATGCAAGAATGAAAAGAAAATTACGGGAAAGGAAAATTACAGTAAGTATTTGAACCACGTTTATTTCCGTGGTGCCAACAAGGCAGCATACATGTGGTAGTATGCTGCCATTGACTGGCACCAGGAAAAAAAATTATGGTAAGTATTTGATACAATTTTCTGGTTCCAAAAAAAACGATGGGAAATGCAAAATTTTTGAATTGTCACACGAACAGGACTTTTCCAATGGAGAAACCTATTTTGGTGACAACTAAGAGGAGATATTCCTTTGCAAAGATTTCCAAATGGGACCCAATGCAATCAGATGGCGAAATTTATTTATTTTTTAATAAAAAAAAAAACGAAAAATAAAAGTTTTAGCTTTACGTACACTGTGACATTTCTCAACATGTTCTTCAGTGATAGAACTCATAAAATATTAACAGCACACCTGGACCAAACGTCCCTTGACCCAAGACATTCACCGGATCTGCATAAACACACAATAATAGGACACAAGGTAGATAATTGCTTCCCACCTGTGGCACATCAATTTCTCACAACTAGACCACCATGTGGAGGACATAACGTATTTGTTGTTGAAGGGTAGGCAAGGGTATTCAATGCCATGCAAGAAAGGGAAACCTTCGAACTAAGAATTATAAATCTGTTTGACACAAACAAAAAGCTTTCGTTTTCAAAATCACGTTCAATAAATATAATTTTACGATCATTCTCTTCATCCCACAAGGTGTTCTATCGGGTTGGGGGTCATGGCTCTGTGCAAGCCAGTCAAGTTCCTCCATCCCAAACTCGCTCAACCATGTCTTTATGGATCTTGCTTTGTGCACTGGTCCAAATCATTTGGTGGAGGGGGGATTATGGTGGTGGGGGGGTTGATTTTCAGGGGTTGGACTCGACCCCTTAGTTCCAGTGAAGGGAACACTTAAGGCGTCAGCATACCAAGACATTTTGGACAATTTCATGCTCCCAACTTTGTGGGAACAGTTTGGGGATGGCCCCTTCCTGTTCCAACAAGACTGCGCACCAGTGCACAAAGCAAGGTCCATAATGACACGGATGAGCTTGCAGTCTCCGCCCTCTTTCACACCAAAGGTGTTCTATGGTGTTGAGGTCAGGACTCTGTGCAGGCCAGTCAAGTTCCTCCACCCCAAACTCGCTCACTCGATGTCTTTATGGACCTTGCTTTGGGCACTTGTGCGCAGTCATGTTGGAATAGGAAGGAGCCATCCCCAAACTGTTCCCTAAAAGTTGGAAGCATGAAATTGTCCAAAATGTCTTGGTAGTCAGTGCACCAAGCAAGGTCCACCCCAAACTCGCTCATCCAGGTCTTTATGGACCTTGCTTTGTGCACTAGTCCTAATCATTTGGTGGAGGGGGGATTATGGTGTGGGGTTGTTTTTCAGGGGTTGGGCTTGGCCCCTTAGTTCCAGTTAAGTGAACTCTTAAGGCGTCAGCATACCAAGACATTTTGGACAATTTCATAGTCCCAACTTTGTGGGAACAGTTTGGAGATGGCCCCTTCCTGTTCCAACAGGACTGGGCACCAGTGCACAAATCAAGGTCCATAAAGACATGGATGACCGAGTTTGGGGGTGGAAGAACTTGACTGGCCTTCACAGACACCGGACCTCAACCTTTGGGATCTATCAGGCCTTTTTGTTCCAACATCAGTGCCTGACCTCACAAATGCGCTTCTGGAAGAACGGTCAAACATTCCCATAGACACCCTCCTAAACCTTGTGGACGGCCTTCCCAGAAGAGTTGAAGCTGTTATAGCTGCAAAGGGGGGGCCAACTCAATAGTGAACCCTACGAACTAAGACTGGGATGTCATTAAAGTTCATGTGTGTGTAGTGTGTGTGTGTATAAAAAAAATATATATATATATATATATATATATATATATATATATATATATATATATATATATATATATAATGCTTTCTATCACTATCCAAATAAAAAAAAATTAAAAAGTTTTTTCTAATTAGGATGAGTGCAGACCTGTTGTTTTCTGAGACATAAACACCCATCTCCTTAAATATAATACATTCTAAAATCTTGAGTTCTGATACTCAGACTTTCTAAGGTGAACCCCGTAGTGATTCATGCCGGTCAGGTTTTATGTCCAACATATCCACCGCTGTTAATCTCGGATCGCTTTACATAATTATGCTAATGCCATCAGACAGGATGGCACACAAGGGCACTGCTGTTTTTAGACATGGCTTAAGCCTTCGACGGCATTGAATAGCCTTCCCCGTGGACAGTGATGCGACTTGGCTTTGGAGATATGTCTACAAAACCGGGGTGACGCTACCGTAGACTAACCCTAAGGCCAATTTGTGTATCAATGGTTTTGTGTCAAAGTAATTTCCACTCAACAGAGGGATAAGGGAAGGCATTCCCCCCCCCCCCCCCCTTATTAACCCTAATAGCAACTGAGCCATTAGGCGCTATGATTAAAGCATCTCGGAGAATTATGGGCTGTAATTATGACAATGCCCAAGAGGAAATCATGCTTTACGTAAGTGGATCAAACTATCTTTTCATAGCAGTTGGTTGCACTAATCTATAAATAAAATGATCTTAATACTTAACAGCTTTCAAAGATGAAAGGAAGGGGCACCTTTATTGGAATACATGTAAGAAAGCGGCACACCCTTGCTACACAAATAATGAATATGTAAAAGGCAGATGGTTAAACCCACAAGTGCTGATATTTTGACTCCCCCTCCATCATTGGTATCAGTGGGAGGAATAGTGTCTCATCGTTGATATCAGTGGGGTTAATAGTGTCCCATCATTGGTGTCAGTAGGAGGAATAGTGCCCCATCATTGGTATCAGTGGGAGGAATGATACCCCATCATTGGTATCAATGGGAAGAATGGCACCCCATCTTTGGTATCAATAGAAGGAATAGTGCCCCTTCATTGGTGTCAGTGGGAGTAATAGTGCCCCATCAGCAGGAGTAATAGTGCCCCATTGTTGGTATCAATGGGAGGAATGGTGCCCCATCATTGGTATCAGTGGGAGGAATAGTGTCCCATCGTTGGTATCAGTGGGAGGAATAGTGTCCCATCATTGGTATCAGTGGGAGGAATAGTGCTCCATCATTGGTGTCAGTGGGAGGAATAGTGCCCCATCATTGGTATCAGTGGGAGGAATAGTGTCCCATCATTGGTATCAGTGGGAGGAATAGTGTCCCATCATTGGTATCAGTGGGGGTAATAGTGCCCCATCGTTGGTGTCAATGGGAGGAATAGTGCCCCGTTGTTGGTGTCAGTGGGTTAATAGCGCCCCATCATTGGTGTCAATGGGAGGAATGGTACCCCATTGTTGGTATCAATAGGAAGAATGGTACCCCATCGTTGGTATCAATGGGAGGAATGGTGTCCCATCATTGGTATCAATGGAAGTAATAGTGTCCCATCATTGGTATCAGTGGGAGTAATAGTGCCCCATCGTTGGTGTCAGTGGGAGGAATAATGCCCCATCGTTGGTGTCAGTGGGTGGAATAGTGCCCCATCATTGGTGTTAACGGCAGGAATAGAGCCCCATCGTTGGTGTCATTGGGGTTAATAGCGCCCCATCGTTGGTGTCAGTGGGTTAATAGTGTCCAATCATTGGCGTCAATGGGAAGAATAGTGCCCCGTTGTTGGTGTTAGTGGGCTAATAGTACCCCATAATTGGTGTCAATGGGAGGAATAGTGCCCCATCATTGGTGTCAATGGGTGGAAAAGTGCCCCAGTGTCAGTGGCAGGAAATGTCCCTCTGCTGCTGACAGTGGGGGGTTATAATGACCTAAGGGCCAGATAAAAGCAAGCAAAGGGTTGCATCCAGCCCCCCTGGCCACAGTTTGGATACCACTGCATTAGACCAAAAAGAAGGACAACTAAGGAGGAAAGAGAGACAGAGGGATTTGGCTGCCAATGAGGGACAGTTCTTCCAAGTCCCCGGAGCCCAATCTCCATGTAAGAAGGTGTAATTAGCTCTGTCCTAGAAGAGAGAGAGTTTACGGAGAATAGTGTATTCAGGTGCTAGGTCCCTTTTAGTTAGAGCCCTCTTGTAGTGATGTAATGAGTCAGTCAGTGCCCACATATAAGCCAGGTTGGGAGGAGCCTTAGTGCATATGGGGCATGGGAGCCAGAGATCCAACAATCCAACAGATGTAGTCCCAGAGTGAAGGCCTTGGACAGCTCTGGAGGCCGGGGCGAGATACAACTGAACCCAGAAGAGCCAGCTGTAGACTTCCTGACCCTTATGGTGGTAGAGGCTAGGGCTCGTTGCAAAAGGCCTTTTAAGCAAGGCCAAGCGTTCCCTGGAGCGAGGCTATCCCCCTGGAAGACCCGGGAGAGGTACACCCAACTAGAGGTTTCTGCAATCATCCTATTTCAGAGGGACTATCCGCAAGGAGTGGACACAGACAGCCTAAGGCAAACCTGAACCTCTGAGTGAGTTCTAATGACCCCAGATGGAGAGAGACTTAGTTAGGGAGGATTGCTTGCTATATGGGCTGCTGGATGCTTTCACGTGTGACTGCTGCAGATTGCCCACTACAGGTGATTGACGAGTCAAGTGACCCTGGATAATTTGTCAATGTGATGTGACTGTATTTGCCCTCCTTAGACTACCATCAGTAGAGCACAGCAATGCTATTTAGGGGTGGACATTCCTTCCTTAGGGATTTTAAGGCCAAGAATGTAGAGATGAGGCCTCTGGCATGGAAAGGGCACAAGATGCCGGAGGGTTAAAGCCTAAAGCAGGTGGGTATTTGCTCTGGAAGGGAAGCAGCCGGGCAGAGACTGCAGGAACCTGTATTATATGGCGAAACCCAGGGGCGGAACTACCAGGGTAACAAAGGTTGCACTTGTGACTGGGCCCTGGCGTTCCACCACCATGGGGGGGGCCCAAGACAGCAAGAAGAGGGGCCGCTGCAGAACATGTGAAAAGGTCCTGTTACAGGACCATCAGACTCGGTTCACACTTTCTTGCTCATGCGACTTGCTAGCTACTTGCTTGGGATTTCCTCACAACTTCCTTGTGACATTTGTGATTTAACATCGTAGTCTATGGCACTCAAAGTGTCAGAAAAGTAGTGGAGGAAACTTTTTTTTTTACGAGTTGCAATGATTAAGACAGCACCCATTAAAATGAATATGTTTTGCAGCAGTGTGTGAACTGAGGCTTATAAAGGGCCCCATGATGGGAATAAAGGGCACTGGGATCAGTGGTAAAGGCCCCAGGCTCGGAAGGAAGGGCCCCGGGACCAATAGAAAGGTCCTTGGCACCCATGGAAAGGGACCTGAAGGTCAGGTGGGCCCTTCACGGTTTCTTGCACCGGCCCTAAATGTTTTAGTTACTCCTCTGGCACCACCCATCCATGCCAAATATCAATGTATCACCCTGAAACGAGGAAGTGGCAACTTGTAGCTACAAAATTTGTTTTTATGGTGAAATCATGCAACTTGATGGTCATTAAACCAGTTGACTCTGACCTATCCTAAAATAGATGGGCACCTCTGTCGATCAGACTACCAATGAGCTTTTTTATATCTCACTGAACCCACCTAGTTCCTAATATCCACCTGGGAACCCCCCTGAGAATCTAGGATTGGGATCCTGGTGGCATTGACAAGTGGCCACATTCATTTTGAGTGAAGACATGGTATTCTCCACCTGCAGACACAGAAGGTTGCATGTCCCTGCCCCATAGGTTGACCACAGCCTCAACAGAGGTAAGTTATCTTTCTTTTTTTTCCTACAGATCGATTTGGGATAATTAGTATTCTTAAGTCAACTAACTACACTATGATGGCTCTCCAGCAAACCTCTTCTCTTTTTCGGTGGACATACCAAGCTGCCAAAGCGACCACTGGCCAGTCCATTGGGGACCAAACCCCTCAAAACTTTGCAGACGACCACACCCCCATACCTAACTTGGTTGGCATGAGTGCCACTTTCTCAATTAATGCAAAGTGTTTTCTGATTGGTCGAGATAGATATTGTAAAGCTTGCAGCATCACCATGTACATTTGTAGTCCAAGGAAGAAGCTTCTAACAAAGGGTGACCACCGCTGGTGAATTAAGATGGGAAAACACAGCACTGTCACCTAATTTATGGAAATGAATCCAAAAGCTGATCACAGGTATGATATCTAAAGTTACATAGTTAGGGTGAAAAAAAAAGGACACAGGTCCATGTAGTTCAGGGATCTCCAAACTACGGCCCTCCAGATGTTGCAGAACCACACGTCCCATGAGGCATTGTAAAACTCTAACATTCACAGACATGACTGGGCATGATGGGAGTTGTAGTTCCTGAACAACTGGAGGGCCATAGTTTGGAGCCCCTGATGTAGTTCAACCAATAGATAACCTCTGCAAGATGAAATTTCAAACAAACTAGGATAGACCACATTAAAACTTTAAGCCACAACACGTTTATCATTTTAAATTGTGACCTTAGAGATGCCCCAAGACTACCATCCAATTAATGTATTAGAGATCCATACATTTTTCATGGCCAACATGCAAAAGGGAAAGAATTCACACACTTCCATTGCTTTTCACTAAATGATTAGCTATTTCGTTGCTAAGAAGATAATTACGATGCCAGGAGCTCAGTTGGTACTTGAGTACACATCTTCATCAAAGGATGGCAGACCCACCACAAGAGATGATTCCTTGCAGAGAAGTCCCGTCCACCTGGGTTTAATTGCCGAGTATTTTTACACTTTTGGTTGAGATTATTTTATATTAGAGATAATTGTATCCTATATATAGATGTGTAAGTTCTCCTGCGAGTGTAGGTAAAACCGCGCTACCGATGTCCTTGCCGAATGCACAGCACGGGATAATTCGTTAATAATATAGGAAGCATAGGCTACACCTACAGTATAATAAAAATATATATATATACGGCATACAAATTGTTTTTTTAAAACATTTAATATGCTGACAAGACGAGTATTTTGATATATTCTGAGCTAAACAAATTTTTTTTATTAGCAAAGGAGCACTGCAGGACAACTGGTTAGGGCCAATTATAATGTACTGTTGCGATCATACATGGTCCCAACACGGAGAGTTTCCTAAGTCCCTAGAGTCTTATCCAATTGCTTCTGGGGTTGTGGGCAGCTTTCTATATATAGTGGACTTGCCCAAAAGTTAAAGGCATACTAAGGAAGGTGTAGGGGGAGCAGTCTGCACTGGGTGCTGCTGCCACCTGACATTCTTTTTTTTGTGTTTCACAGCCAGGGCCGGTGCTACCACTAGGCAAACTAGGCAGCCGCCTAGAGCGCCCTGTGGCCTAGGGCACCTGGCCTCTGGTGTTCCTACTCTCTTCTCTCTGCAGCAAGCAACTAAGTCCCAGCCTCAGCACATATTGTCAGAGGCGCAGCTGCGGCGGAGGACTGTGTCCCGATTCCCAAAGGCATGGAAGCAAACAAATATTCATTGATGGGCACTGATAGGCTGCATTGATGGGCCCTGGTGAGGTTACATTTGATGGGCGCTGGTGAGGCTGCATTGATGGGAACTGGTGAGGCTGCATTTGATGGACGCTGGTGAGGCTACATTTGATAGGCGCTGGTGAGGCTGCATTTGATGGGCACTGCTGAGGCTGCATTTGATAGGCACTGGTGAGGCTACATTTGATGGGCGCTGGTGAGGCTGCATTTGATGGGCGCTGGTGAGGCTGCATTGATGGGTGCTGGTGAGGCTGCATTGATGGGCGCTGGTGAGGCTGCATTTGATGGGCAATGGTGAGGCTGCATTTGATGGGAGCTGGTGAGGCTGCATTTGATGGGAGCTGGTGAGGCTGCATTGATGGGCGTTGGTGAGGCTGCATTTGATGGGCTCCGGTGAGGCTGCATTAGATGGGTGCTGATGAGGTTGCATTTGATGGGCGCTGGTGAGGCTGCATTTGATGGGCGCTGGTGAGGCTGCATTTGATCGGCGCTGGTGAGGCTGCATTTGATGGGTGCTGGTGAGGCTGCATTTGATGGGCGCTTCATTAAAAAGGTGGGGGTTACATGGGCAGGGGAAAGGGGGTGGAGTCAGGAGTGGAGCCAAGGGAGGTTAGGTTTTGCCTAGGGTGTCAAAAATCCTTGCACCAGCCCTGCTCACAGCGCTTCCAGTGAGTTGGCACCCAGTGATCCCCTGGCAGTGTCAGTGAGGGGAAGCTTCCTTCCCTGCTCCAGTCATAGGAAAGAGCAGAGAGGAGGACTTCCCTCACTGTGAAGTTCATCTGGTCTAGTAAGTTAGTTTAGTACAGGGGTATTCCTGGAGGTTTGTACTGTAAAGGGGGGTTTGGGGATGGCTCTAGACTGAAGAATTTGTACTGGGGATGGGCGACTGTCCTGGGGGGTCTGTACTGGGGAGGGGTGACTGTCCTGAGAGGTCTTTACTGGCGAGGAGGTCTGTACTGCAGAGGGGTTGCTGTCCTTAAAGGTCCATACTGGGGAGGGGTGACTATCCAAGGGGTCTGTAGTAGGGAGGGGGTCTGTACTGGAGAGGGGTGACTATCCTGAGGGTCTGTAATGCGGAAGGTGTCTGTACTGGAGAGAAGTGGATGACCTCAGTGGTCTTTACTGGGGAGGGGGTCTGTACTGGAGAGGGGTGACTGTGCTGATGGGTCTGTACTGGGGAGGGAGGTCTGTACTGGGGAGGGGTGACTATCCCGAAGGGTCTGTATTGGGGAAGGGGTCTGCACTGGAGAGGGGTGACTGTCCTGAAAGGTCTGTACTGAGGAGAGGAGGTCTGTACTGGGGAGGGGCGACTATACTGAGGGGTCTGTACTGGGAAAGGGGTCTGTACTGGAGAGGGGTGACTGTCCTGAAAGGTCTGTACTGGGGAAGGGGTCTGTACTGGAGAGGAGTCACTATCCTGTAAGGTCTGTATTCTGAGGGTCTGTACTGAGGGCGGGGTATCCTGTACTAATAGGGCTGTACTGGGGGGTGACTGTCCTGAGGGATCTGTACTGAGGGGTTTGTGCTGGGGGAGGAATATCTGTATTGAAGGGCCTGTAATAAAGATGGTGTCTGTACTAAGGGGTCTGTTCTGGTGAGCTGTGTGGAAGGGGGTCAATCTGTACTGGGGGGGTCTGTACTGGGGGGGTCTGTACTGAGGGGTGTGTTCTGCTGTTCTGTGTGGGAGGGGGTCAGTCTGTACTGGGGGGGTCTGTATTGAGGGGTGTGTTCTGGTGTGCTGTGTGGGAGGGGGTCAGTCTGTACTGGGGGGGTCTGTACTGAGGGGTGTGTTCTGGTGTGCTGTGTGGGAGGGGGTCAGTCTGTGCTGGGGGGTCTCTACTAAGGGGTGTGTTCTGGTGTTCTGTGTGGGAGGGGGTCAGTCTGTACTGGGGGTCTCTACTAAGGGGTGTGTTCTGATGTGCTGTGTGGGAGGGGGTCAGTCTGTACAGGGGGGGTCCGTACTGAGGGGTGTGTTCTGGTGTTCTGTGTGGGAGGGGGTCAGTCTGTACTGGGGGGTCTGTACTGAGGGGTTTGTTCTGGTGTGCTGTAAAAAGAGGTCTGTCTATAATGAGTGGTCTGTGCTGGCGGGGGTCTGTATTGCTCATGAATATAACATCTTCTCTCGAGAATGTAGTCCTTTCACAGCTTACATCTGAAAAGTCAAATTTATTCGTATTTGGAATTTTTAACAAAAATCCATGAAACAGAAAAAATATTTGCTCCTTACAGATTCAGTCTCTGCTTTTCTGTATTACACAATTGTTGTATTTTTCCATTTCTCAACATATAAGTCTATCCATCCGATCCATTAAAAGTGAAAAAAATTTCTATACCATATTGTCACCTATTTTCACTTGCAATTTTTTTTATCACCTGAAGCAGATTTACTAACCTTTTAGCATAATTTATTGCATTCGCAAATTGGATTGCGCGAGAAATGCACTTGTGAATTAGACATATGGCGGGAAATTCATCAGTTACTTTCAGGTGCTAAAGTGGGTGTTTTAGTGCAAATTTATAACCGCACAGGTGACACTCAAGCGAGATGGAGCGTTTTATGGAAGGTGACAAATATAGCATATTTGCACTTTTGCAGTTGAGTTATAGAAAAGCCCTCTATATGTTTGTTACGTCTGTTCCCATTCACACAGCAAATGTTTCTTAGTTTTTTGATGTTTCTAAGGAGAAGGTGTCATGGCTGATTCTAAGAATTTCTGGACAGTCTCACAGTGTCTTTGTCCCCACACAGCCTGAGCCACTCCTCCATCCATCCATGTCTCCATCCATCCTTCCACTCCTCCATCCATCCATGTCTCTATCCATCATTCCACTCCATCCATCCATGTCTCCATCCATCCTTCCACTCCCCCATCCATCCATGTCTCCATCCATCCTTCCACTCCCCCATCCATCCATCCTTCCACTCCTCCATCCATCCATGTCTCCATCCATCCATGTCTCCATCCATCCTTCCACTCCTCTATCCATCCATGTCTCCTTCCATCCTTCCACTCCTCTATCCATCCATGTTTCTTCCATCCTTCCACTCCTCCATCCATCCACGTCTCCATCCATCCTTACACTTCCCCATCAATCCATGTCTCCATCTATCCTTCCACTCCTCCATCCACCTATGTCTCCTTCCATCCATCTACTCCTCCATCCATCCATGTCTCCTTCCATCCTTCCACTCCTCCATCCATCCATGTCTTCTTCCATCCTTCCACTCCTCCATCCATCCATGTCTCCATCCATCCTTCCAGTCCTCCATCCATCCATGTCTCCATCTATCCTTCCACTCCTCCATCCATCTATGTCTCCTTCCATCCTTCCACTCCTCCATCCATCCATGTCTCCTTCCATCCTTCCACTCCTCCATCCATGTCTCCATCCATCCTTCCACCCCCCCATCCATCCATGTCTCCATCTATCCTTCCACTCCTCCATCTATACATGTCTCCTTCCATCCTTCCACTCCTCCATCCATCCATGTCTCCTTCCATCCTTCCACTCCTCCATCCATCCATGTCTCCTTCCATCATTCCACTTCTCCATCCATCCATGTCTCCATCCATCCTTCCACTCCCCCATCCATCCATGTCTCCATCTATCCTTCTACTTCCCCATCCATCCATGTCTCCATCCTTCCACTCCCCCCATTCATCCATGTCCCCCATCCATCCATGTCTCCATCTATCCTTCTACTTCCCCAACCATCCATGTCTCCATCCTTCCACTCCCCCCATTCATCCATGTCTCCATGCATCCTTTCGCTCCCCCATCCACCCACGTCTCCATTCATCCTTCCGATCCCCCATCCATCTATGTCTCCATCCATTCATCCATGTCTCCATCCATCCATCCATCCATCCATCCATCCATCCTTCTCCTCCCCCCTCTATCCATGTCTCCATCCACCCTTCCACTCCCCCGTCCATCTATGTCACCATACTTCTCTCTATTCCCCCATCCATTCATGTCTCCATTTATCCTCCCGGAGCATAATGGGGCGGTGATGTTACAAGGGGGTGGGGTCCCTGGATGACATCACCGGGTGCCCATGTCCCATGGCTATATAAGTAATGGCACATGCCAGAGCAAACATTTACAGTGGGAGCTAGCATCTGGAGAAGAACTAGAGGAGGAACCGGCAGTGGAAGAAGACATCAGCGCAGCAAGAAGAACCAGAGGATGAAGACATCACCGGAGGGAGAAGAAATCAGAGGGAGAAGACATGCTGGAGCTGCTTTAATAGAGGCCTTTGTCAAAAAACCTGTGCTGGTTTTATTTCTTTTTGACAACTTTTTTGGGTGAATGGGTAGGGGTACAATGTACCCCATACTCATTCACATAGGGTGAGGGGCCAGGATCTGGGGGACTTCCAGATTTCGATAAGCCTCCCACCCGCAGACCCCCACAACCACCGCCCAAGGTTGTGGGGAAGAGGCCCTTGTCCTCATCAGCATGGGGACAAGGTGCTTTGGGGTGGGGGGAACAGAGCCCTCCTGCCCCAAAGCACCCTCACCCCCACGTTGAGGGCATGTGGCCTGGTATGGTCCAGGAGGGGGGCACTCCCTCGCACCCCCTTTCCTGACCATGCTCAGATAAGGGTCTGGTATGGATTTTGAGGTGGAACCCCACGCCACTTGTTTTTTTATTTTGACTTGGGGGCTCCCCTTAAAATCCATACCAGAGCAAAGGGTCTGGTATGGTCTTGGAAGGGGAACCCTACGCTGTTTTTTTTGGGGGGGGGTTAGCGTGGGGTTCCCCTTCAAGGTTCATACCAGACTTAAAGAGCCTGGTATTGTCGGGATCAAAGTCGGATCCCGTTCATTGAAGTCAGACGGAAGTCAGACATAAAGTCGCAGGGCAAAGTCGGATCCACAGTCGCACGACTGTCGTGTTGTACCAGTGTAAACCTGGCCTTAGTGTCACCGGTCCCCAAGAAGTGTCAGTGAATGCCCGATTGTCCGCCACAATATCGCAGTCCCGCTATAAGTCACTGATCGCCGCCATTACTAGTAGAAAAATAAATAAGTAAATAAAAAATCCATAAATATATACTATAGTTTGTAGGTGAGGTGCTATAACGTTCGCGTAAACCAATCAATATACGCTTATTGGGATTTTTTTACCAAAAACTATATAGCAGTATACATTTTGGCCTAAATTTATGAAGAATTTTTTTTTATTGGATATGTTTTATAGCAGAAAGTAAAAATTATTGTTTTTTTTTCTTTTCTTTTCTTTTCTTTTAATTTTAGGCTTTTTATTTTTGTTTATAACGCAAAAATAAAAAAAACACAGAGGTGATGAAATACCACCAAAAGAAAGCTCTAATTGGGGGGGGGGGTCAAGTGGTTAATTAATAACATTTAATTAAAGTATGGCTTGGGTAGCAATTGTATATGATATTTTTTTTTATTTTTTATTTGTTGCTATATTTTCTTTCCACCAAAAGTGGAGTTACCCTTTAACGAATTATTTCGAAACAAAATGATTTTTTTTTTTTTCTCATGGACATCTCTAGTTGGGTCAACGAATCCATCTGAGCTGTCAACCACTCAAAGTAGCTTAATGGGTTGTTGTCTTATGTGATTCATCCAAGCATTCTAGAATGTAAAAGGTTTTTTCTGAACCTCTTTAGGACCGTTTGAACTTATTTAAAGAACAAAATCACTTTGAAGACATCCTTCGATAAATCTCAAATCCTTGAGTGCAGCCCACCAGAGATAATATGGATCTTACTCCAACAAGGTCCCAGCTGGCTCCCTCCTAATAACTTGTGGAGGTCCCATCCATGCCTGTGGGCAAGCTATACTCAACGGTGTCCTCCAGTGGTCCCTTTGAGTGTGGTTGACCCATAGGAAATAAATGATGAACCTATGAAGGATGAAGAGGAACCTTGGTGTGACCTTGTTGGAGAAAAGTTCACTGGATCGGGAAGGATGGTAGGTATTATCCCAGGTGGGGGTTGCATTGGACGAGGTGGGGGGGGGATGTATCAAAGGATAATAATAATTGGTGGGTACTGCAGGAAACCCCCATTAAATTGACAGTTTGTCTCCACGACTGGGAGATTATGAGATCCAACCGTTATGGCAACTCTTTTTTTTTTTTTATTTACTAGTTACGTGTTCAGATAACATTTTACACAGTGTTTATTTTTTCATAAAAATCCACCTTTTTACATTTTGTCATTTGCTGCTCTAGCCTCAAGCCTCTTTGCTAGGCTTACTGAAAAATATGTGCAGATCAAAACTGTTCTTTGATGTGTGCAAAATGTCAGTTAAAGAAACGTCGCTAGTAAAAAAAAAAAAAAAAAAATATGTTCTAATAAAATCGTGCCTATTTATCCTCTAATAAATTCATAGGTAACCAAAATCAACTCTAATTAACTTCTTACACCCTTTAGGTATTATTTTTTTA
Source organism: Lithobates clamitans (assembly GCA_037952925.1). Taxonomy (NCBI): domain Eukaryota; kingdom Metazoa; phylum Chordata; class Amphibia; order Anura; family Ranidae; genus Lithobates; species Lithobates clamitans. The sequence goes on from JBBGZY010002685.1 coordinate 224,852, forward strand.
GCTCTTTTCTTGTAATTTTCTTTTGCTTTTGTAGTGTCAGATTAAAAAAAAAAAAAATACACAAAATTTTAAAAAAATCTTTATTTAATAATGCCCAACCGGGCCAATAAATTAAATTAAAAATGAGGGAAAAAAAATAATGCCCAACCAGAAATGTAGCTATAGTATAATTATAAAATGTGACAAAAATACAGAATAAAATTTTGACATCTTATCTATAATGACCCTAGTTGTTTTAAAACCTTATTAGGTTTTTTTTGTCTGTAGATTGCAAAAAAAATATTATTGTCAAGACTGATCAATTACGGGAAAAAAATTTGACATTTTATCTACAATAACTCTAAAAAATACAAAATAACTAGCTGTTTTAAACTTTTTGTTAGTTTTTTTTTTTTTCCTGGTAGATTGCAAAGAAAATATTTTTAGGACTGACACATTACGGAATAAAATCTGGACATTTAATCTACAATAATTCTAATTGTTTTAAAAAAATGTTGTTATTTTTTTTTTCTGTAGATTGCAAAGAAAATATTATTTTTAAGACTGACAAATTACGGAATAAAATTTAGATATTTTATCTACAATGACCCTAAGTGTTTTAAAACTTTTTGTTCAATTTTTTTTGTCTGTAGATTGCAAAGGTAATATTAGTAGTAGGACTAATAAATTACAGAATAAAATTAGGACATTTTATCTACAATAACTCCAGTTGTTTTAAACTTTTTGTTACTTTTTTTGCCAGTAGATTGCAAAGAAAATATTATTTTTAAGACTGACAAATTACGGAATAAAAATTGGACATTTTATCTACAATAATTCTAATTGTTTTAAAAAATGTTGTTAGTTTTTTTTTTTTTTTTGTCTGTTGATTGCAAAGAAAATATTATTTTTAAGACTGACAAATTACAGAATAAAATTTGGATATTTTATCTACAATGACCCCAAGTGTTTTAAAACTTTTAGTTCGTTTTTTTTTTTTTTTCTGTAGGTTGCAAAGAAAATATTATGAGTAAGACTAATAAATTACAGAATAAAATTAGGACATTTTATCTACAATAACTCCAGTTGTTTTAAACTTTTTGTTACTTTTTTGCCAGTAGACTGGAAAAAATATTCTTTTTTTAGACTGACAAATTACGGAATAAAATTTGGACATTTGATCTACAATAACTCTAGTTATTTTAAACTTTTTGTTAGTATTTGCCCATAGATTGCAAAGAAAATATTATTTTTAAGACTGACAAATTAGGGAATAAAATTTGGACATTTTATCTAGTACTTTTAAAAGTTTTAGTTAGTTGTTTCCTTTGTAGATTGTAAATAAAATACTCTTTTTAAGACCGACAAATTACGGAATAAAATGTGGACATTTTATCTACAATAACTCTAGTTATTTTAAAATTTTTGTTAGTTTTTTACCGGTAAATTGCAAAGAAAATATTAGTTTTAGGGCTGACAAATTACAGAATAAAAATGTGGACATTTTATCTACAATAACCCTAGTTGTTTTGAAACTTTTTGTTCGTTTTTTGCCAGCAGATTGCAAAGAAAATATTCTTTTTAAGACTGACAAATTACGGAATAAAATTTGGACATTTTATCTACAATAACTCTAGTTATTTTAAACTTTTTGTTAGTTTTTTACCGGTAAATTGCAAAGAAAATATTAGTTTTAAGACAAATTACGGAATAAAATTTGGACATTCTATCTACAATAACTCTAGTTGTTTTAAACTTTTTGTTAGTTTTTTTGCCAGTAGATTGCTAAGAAAATGTTATTTTTAAGACTGTCAAATTAGAGAATAAAATTTGGACATTTTATCTACAATAATTTTTTTTTTTTTTAATGTTTTTTTTTTTTTTTTTTTTTTAGACTGCAAAAAAAATATATTATTTTTAAGACTGATAAATTAGGGAATAAAATTTGGACATTTTATCTACAATAACTCTATTTTTTTTTTAAACTTTTTTTTTTTTTTTTTTTTGCCAGTAGATTGCTAAGAAAATGTTATTTTTAAGGCTCTCAAACTAAAGAATAAAATTTGAACATTTTATCTACAATAACTAGTTTTTTTTTTTAAATGTTGTTGTTTTTTTTTGTCTTTAGATAAAAAATATTATTTTTAAGACTGACAAATTACAGAATCAAATTTGGACATGTTATCTATAATAACTCTTGTTTTAAAACTTTTTTTTTGGTCTGTAGACTGCAAATAAAATATTAATTTTAAGAGAATATTGCCAAAAAAAATCTCATTATGCCCCAGGTAAAACAAAATACGTGTTACTTTTGTATCTTAAACAATGGCAAAGTTGTTGAAAAATAGGCCCATAACGGAAATGAAAAAAAAAAAAGAATTGCTCTAAACTTTCCATCCAACCTCTAGATTATTGCATTGGTATTTTCAAATGCCAGTATAAAGGAGGTAGCAGAAGGCACCTTCATTCCTCTGACACTAATTTGATAGCAAGGAATTTCCAATCTCTCTTCCCCCGAATGTCTTTCCACGAGACTTAATTTGCAAGAGAAAAGGACGGGTGGGTGTCGTAATGCGTAAGTTCCTGATCTTTGAGAGAGAAGTGCTCCCACCTCTACTACAGAGGTGTTGACATCTAAGATAAATGGCATGGGAGGTGTTGGCATACCTTAAGATAGCAGGAAAGGGAAAAAGAAGCATGAACTTATCAAACGCAGCTGTCAGGAGCCAGGTCTGAACCTGCCACGTCTGCCTTGTCTGGCTATGTTTTGTCTTGCTGAGCCACCTGGGATGCCGCAAAATCCCTCAGATAATTTTGCCTTGTACCTTGTTTCTTGTGAACCCTTTGCTCTTCCATGCCTTTGCACTTCCTGTTTGCCAGATTATTGTGCTCTCTCCAGCTAATATCTCCCTCTGGTCACTCCTGCTGCTGTACGTATCTTTGCCACCAGTCATTAGTGACCTTTGGCTTGTTCCTCAACTATGTTTTTGCTTGACTCCAAACTGCAACCACCTGTCACCAACTGTGCTTCCGCTTCATCCCAACCTGCAACCACTTGTTACCAACCTTGGGCTTGTTCCTCAACTGTGCTTCTGCTTCATCCCAACCTGCGACCACTTGTTACTAACCTTGGGCTTGCTCCTCGACTATGTTTGCGCTTGATCCCAACCTACAACCACTTGTTACTGACCTTTGGCTTGTTACTCGACTATGCTTCCGCTTCATCCCAACCTGCAACCACTTGTTACTGACTTTTGGCAGGTTCCTCAACCACGCTTCCGCTTGATCCCAACCTGCAACCACTTTTTACTGACCTTTGGCTTGTTCCTTGACTAAGCTTCTGCTTGATCTCAACCTGCAACAACTTATTACTGACCTTTGGCTTGATCCTCAACTACGCTTTCGCTTCATTTCAACCTGCAACTACTTATTACTGACCTTTGGCTTGTTCAACTACTCTTCTGCTTCATCCCAACCTGCAATTACTTTTTACCAACCTTTGGCTTGTTCCTTAACTACGTTTTTGCTTGATCCCAACCTGCAACCACTTGTTATTGACCTTTGGCTTATTCCTCGACTATGCTTCCGCTTTATTTTAACCTGCAACTACTTATTACTGACCTTTGGCTTGTTCCTCAACTACTCTTCTGCTTCATCCCAACCTGCAATGACTTTTTACCAACCTTTCGCTTGTTCCTTAACTACGTTTTTGCTTGATCCCAACCTGCAACAACTTGTTATTGACCTTTGGCTTGTTCCTTAACCACGCTTCCGCTTGATCCCAACCTGCAACCACTTTTTACTGACCTTTGGCTTGTTCCTTGACTATGCTTCTGCTTGATCTCCACCTGCAACAACTTATTACTGACCTTTGGCTTGTTCCTCAACTACTCTTCTGCTTCATCCCAACCTGCAATGACTTTTTACCGACCTTTGGCCTGTTCCTCAACTACGTTTTCGCTTGATCCCAACTTGCAACCACTTGTTACTAACCTTGGGGTTCTTCCTCAACTATGCTTCCGATTCATTCCAACCTGCAACCACTTATTACTGACCTTTGGCTTGTTGCTTGACTATGCTTCTGCTTGATCTCAACCTGCAAAAACGTATTACTGACCTTTGGCTTGATCCTCAACTACGCTTCCGCTTGATCCCAACCTGCAACCACTGATTACTGAACTTTGGCTTGTTCCTCAACTATGCTTCATCCCAACCTGCAACCACTTATTACCGACCTTTGGCTTGTTCCTCCGACCAGCCATATCTTTGCTGCCATTCACTACCGACCTTCGGCTTGTTCTTCGACTACACTTTCATCTGATCCCCTCCAGCTACTACTTGGTACAGACCCTTGGCTTGGTCATCAACTACGCTTCCGCTTGTCCCTTATCTGCTTCATCTGCTACCTGCCTCACGCCTGGGCAATCCTGAGGGCTGTGACCTGGCACTGGCATGCAGCAAAATCCATCCCCACCATCAGGAGCTCTGGTGAGGACCGGTTGGTGCTTAGAACTCAAGCCTTGGTTGACCCCACGTCATTTGTTAGCAGATCTGCTTGTGTATTCATCTAGAAGTGAGCACTTCATCACTTCCGGTTGTAAACAATCCATTAGAGGTTTGAAAAAAAGCATTGGATCATACCGATCTTGCTATGATTCGCAGCGGAGAGGAGAGATGTGGGGGTCTAATAGACCCCAGATCTCTCAGTAAAGAGTACCTGTTGCTGCCTATTGCTATCACAGGGGATTAGAAGGAAAGAGAAATAGGATGGGATTTTAAAGGTGCTATTTGAGTCCACAAACAAAAGTGATATAAAAAAAGTATTGTTTTATTTGTACGAAAGTTAGAAAGTTAAAAGCCGGAAACGTATAGACAGATTACATATGTATAACAGGAATTGTAATATTGTATTTGATTCCAGACGCACTAATATCTTCTACATGTTTCACCAAAATGGCTTCTTCAGGAAGTATTTAACTACTTGCCGACTGCCCTATAGCATTTTTACTGCTACAGGGTGGACGCACTGCACAGGATCACATATATATACACGATCCTGCACTTCCGGTTGTCAGTTGCCACCGGCGGCTTGCCCCCGCAGTGATTCTACACAGCGGGTCTCGCCTTTCTGTCAGTAGGGAACGCATGGATCCTGTGTTCCTGCCAAGCAGGAACATGGATCAACGCCTTCCCCTAGTAAAAGCACCTCCCACACTAAAACATCAGCTGGGCACACAGTTAACCCTTTGACCGCCCACCTGATGTTTTAACCCCTTCCCAGGCAGTGTCATTAGTACAGTGACAGTGTATATTTTTTTAGCACTGATCACTGCATTAGTGTCACTGGCCCCCAAAAAAGTGTCAGTTAGGCGTCTGATTTGTACACTGCAATATCGCAGTCGCAATAAGTCACTAATCGCCGCCATTACTAGTAAAAATAAATAAATAAATAAATAAATAAATAAAGATTCTAGTATATATCCCATAGTTTGTAGACGCTATAACTTTTGCGCAAACCAATCGATATACGCTTATTGGGATTTTGTTTAGCAAAAATATGTAGCAGAATACATATTGGCCTAAATTTATGGAGAAGTTTGATTTTTTTACATTTATTTTTTTTTTGGATATGTTTTATAGCAGAAAGTAAAAAAAAATTTTTTTTCAAAATTTTTAGTCTTTTTTTGTTTATAGCGCAAAAAATAAACATGCAGAGGTGCTCAAATTCCACCAAAAGAAATCTCTATTTGTGGGAGGGGGGGGGGAATTATTTGGGTGCAGCATCCCATGACCGCGCAATTGTCAGCACGACTGCACAATAAATGAATGCAGTGTCATATAGCCAAGAAATGGCCTGGTCAAGAAGGGGGGTAAATCTTCTGGAGCTGAAGTGGTTAAGTGCGGATAACATAACTAAATGTTAAGTTTCTTTTTTCATTTAGTTATGTTATCCACACATAAATAAGTCCTGAAGAAGCCATTTTGGCGAAACATGTAGAAGATATCAGTGCTTCTGGAATCAAATACAATATAACGAGACATGGTCTAAATTCCTGTTGTACAAATGTAGTCTGTCTATATGTTTTACAGCTTTTAACTTTTGTACAAATAAAACATTACTTGTTTTTATATCACTTTTTTTTTTTTTTGCTGACCCAAATAGCACCTTAAATATCCCATCCTATCTATTTTTCCTTTTAATGTTATTTCGGGATGTGTTGTAGTTATAAATAAACCTATAGCCCATAGGGTCCTTTTTTTATATCACAGAGGATATTTATATGTGATAACAATAAAAGTGCTAAAAAAAATTAAAGGGAAAGTATAAAAATAAAAAATAAAAAAAATATTAATTAAAAAATATCACTTATTTATATCAATTTTTTTGTGGACCCAAATAGCACCTTAAAAAATCACATCCTATCTATTTTTCCTCTTTATGTTATTTCGGGATGTGGTGCAATTATAAATAAACCTAGAGCCATAGGGTCTTTTTTTTTATATCACAGAGGATATTTATATGTGATAACAATAAAAGTGCTAAAAAAAAATTAAAGGGACAGTGTAAAAATAAAAAATAAAATAAATATTAATTTAAAAATATCACTTATTTATATCACTTTTTTGTGGACCCAAATAGCACCTTAAAAAAAATCACATCCTATCTATTTTTCCTCTTTATGTTATTTCGGGATGTGGTGCAATTATAAAAAAAACTTAGAGCCATGGGGTCTTTTTTTTATATCACAGAGGATATTTATATGTGATAACAATAAAAGTGCTAAAAAAAAATTACAAAAAATTCAAGGGACAGTATAAAAATAAAAAATAAAATAAATAATAATGTATATGTAAATAATGTATAATATATAAGTATAAAGTATAATGTAAATATAAAATGTTTAAAGCACCCCCCCGTTCCCCCATGCTCGTCAGTCCTGCATGTATATATAACCAGTGATCGCACCACACATCTGAGGTATCACCACAAACGTTAGTTCAAGAGCAATAATTCTAGCAGAAGAACTCCCATATAAATCTTAAGTGGCAACCTGTAAAGGCTTTTAAAGCATCGCCTACGGCTAATAAAATGTACGCAGTTTGTTGCGTGTTGCGTGTGCAGTCTTGAAGCGTGACATGTTAGGTATCGATTTACTCGGCGTAACATCATCTTTTTATATTTTGCCAAACAATTGGATATTATATTGTGGTTTTTCTGCATTACAATTCATTAAAGTGTATATTTTTTAATTTTTTTTAAATGCATTTGAAAAAAAAACGCTGCGCAAATACCGCGTGAAAAATTACAACACCCACCATTTTTTTTCTCTAGGGCAGTGACGGCGAACCCTGACACCCCCCAGATGTTTTGGAACTACATTTCCCATGATGCTCATGCACTCTGCAGTGTAGTTGAGCATCATGGGAAATGTGGTTCCAAAACATCTGGGAGGTGCCAAGGTTTCTCCATCACTGCTCCAGGGGCCTCTGCTTTAAAAAAATATATATAATCTTTGTGTCGTGGGCTGGGTTCAGCCCTTCCTTCTCAGAGCTGGCCGCTCAGCTGTCGGCTAATTGCCAGCTCCTATCTCTCTCCACAGTTACTCAGCTGTTGGTGATATCCTGCTCGTCAGTCCTGCCTACTTAAGCTGTCCAGTCCAGAGGATCTCTGCCTTTTTCTTGGTCAACATCACAGAGACTACCTCCAGCGTTCCTGTTTAAAGACTTGCTCGGCTGACATCCCTTTCTGGCTCCAGATCCTGCTTGCTGTTCCACTACATTGATCCCTGAATTCTGGCTTCACTGACTATCCGTTCCGGTTACTGAACTTTGGTTGTTTTGACTACGTTTGTTCTTTTTACTTTTATTATTAAACAAGTGTGATTTAACTGTACTTCTGTCTCAGTATTTATTTATTTTTTCTAGAAAATTACTTAGAACCCCCAAAGTGTCAGAAACCACCATTTCATGGTTTCTGACACTTTGGGGGTTCTAAGTAATTTTCTAGCAAAAAAAAATAAAAATACTGTTTTTCCCATGAAAACAAAAAGGCCTGGTCTTCAAGTAGGCATTTATAAAGTGTTAAAAGGCTGGCGGCGATTTTTGCAAAAAAAAAACCAAAACCTCAAAACTATTGATTTGTCATCAATAAGCTTATAGGTCCCCGTTGACTTCAAACCATACTTTTCCAGATATGAGTTTTTGCAAAAGCTCAGGAACCAAAAAGGGTATTGGTTGTCAATGGTGATTTTATTGGGTTCTCACTAATCCACCCCGTAGGAAGTGACTTTTTTTTTTCTCTTTTTGTCATAGAATAATAACGCTTCTGAAGGAGATGTAGAAGGATGAATGAAAACCTTCGGGAGGCTCTCATCTAGATCCTCACACAAAGCTCTAAATCCTGGTTTAGAAAAAAAAAAAGACAAATGGGTTAAAAAAAAAAAGGAATGAGATTTCCTGGAAGGAGTTCAATGGGGTAGACCAATAAAAAAAAAAAAAAAAAAAGAAAAAAAAAAGTAGAAGCTTATTAGACCCTTTTTCTTGTTGATGGCATCCAAATATTGTTTATAGCAGAAAAGGAAGAGATGGCGCAAAGACTAACCAAACATTATGGCAGCAATCGGAGTTAATTGATGATCACATGTATATTAAAAATGAATTAATAGTCCCGGCAATAAAAAAGAAATGGGGAGGGATTTTAAAGTTCCTTGCACCCGCGGCAGCTCCCTTGGGAGTTGAAATCAAAGACTCAGGAAGACAAGCAGAAGAAGGGCAAGGTGCGCCAAACTAAGTGCAGCATGTATAGAACAATTTATTGGCGAAATAAAAGAAGGCCAAATGGCTACTCACATATTATAAGTGAGAATCAGGCATATAAACAAATAACGTAGAAGTCCATGTTCACTGTGCGGTCCAAGGCTACATCGATGGAGGCGTTCCAGCGGTGTCTTGGTGAACTTCCAAGGTGGAAGTGCAGAACGGCCTGGATGTCTAGCTTGGCTGGGCGCCGTATGTCCTTGGGGAAGCCAGGTTGAAGTGCAGAACGGCCTGGATATCTAGCTTGGCTGGGCGCCGTATGTCCTTGGGGAAGCCAGGTGGAAGTGCAGAACGGCCTGGATGTCTAGCTTGGCTGGGCGCCGTATGTCCTCGGGGAAGCCAGGTGGAAGTGCAGAACGGCCTGGATGTCTAGCTTGGCTGGGTGCCGTATGTCCTCGGGGAAGCCAGGTGGAAGTGCAGAACGACCTGGATGTCTAGCTTGGCTGGGCGCCGTATGTCCTCGGGGAAGCCAGGTGGAAGTGCAGAACGGCCTGGATGTCTAGCTTGGCTGGGTGCCGTATGTCCACGGGGAAGCCAGGTGGAAGTGCAGAGTGGCCTGGATGTCTATCTTGGCTGGGCGCCGCATGTCCTCGGGGAAGCCAGGTGGAAGTGCAGAACGGCCTGGATGTCTAGCTTGGCTGGGCGCCGTGTGTCCTTGGGGAAGCCAGATGGAAGTGCAGAACGGCCTGGATGTCTAGCTTGGCTGGGCGCCATATGTCCTCGGGGGGAAGCCAGGTGGAAGTTCAGAAAGGCCTGGATGTTAAACTTGGCTGTGCGCCGGGCGTCCTCCGAGAAGCCAGAGACCCGGAACCAGAAGGACGAACTAGCATGGAACGCAAACTCAATGAATTACGTGTGCCGGAAGTGACATGTGGACGTGTCAGATGACGCGTTTCAAAGATCTCTGATGAGGGAAAAGCGGAAGCTTTGAAACGCGTCATCTGACACTTCCACACGTCACTTCCGGCACACGGAATTCATCGAGTTTGCGTTCCATGCTGGTTCGTCCTTCCGGGTCTCTGGCTTCTTGGAGGACGCACGGCGCACAGCCAAGTTTAACATCCAGGCCTTTCTGCACTTCCACCTGGCTTTCCCTGAGGACATACGGCACCCAGCCAAGCTAGACATCCAAGCCGTTCTGCACTTCCACCTTGGAAGTTCACCAAGACACCGCTGGGACGCCTCCATCGATGTGACCTTGGACCGCACAGTGAACATGGACTTCTCCGTTATTTGTTTATATGCCTGATTCTCACTTATAATCTGTGAGTAGCCATTTGGTCTTTTTTTATTTCTCCAATAAATTGTTCTATACATGCTGCACTTAGTTTGGCGCACCTTGTCCTTCTTCTGCAAATATTCTTTATAAACTGAGCTTAACAAGTCAATTTTACCACAAATAGCAGAGTTCAGATACAGAAGAGTCCGGAAAAAAAAGACAGTTGCTCCGATGCAAAACAACCTTGACGAAAATAAGCTGATTATCCCTTTAGCCTGAAGCCATGTTCTCCATAAGATGACAGAAAACTGGGTGAGGGTACGAGGTTAAAAGAGATGGATTCTTGATTTCCAGAGGAATGTCTAAGGGTTTCTTGAGCACTCCGACCAGACCTAATAGGTGACCCATCTTCACAGGTAATGGTTACATTGTATTCCTTATTTCGCAGCGGAATTGTGTGTGCTTGCATTATGTTCCAGTCTTTGAAACATCTACAGACTTCACAATCCAGAATCGCTACAATGTTTGATATTTTTCCAGGATATCAGGAAGAGGAAAAGGCAATATGACTAATTGAGGCTGAATTTGGACATAGAATCATTCAACTGATTTTTACCAGAAGTATAAAGAGATAGGAATGTTCCAAGACAGTTGTCTACAAACAGTGGCCCATGGATCAGATGCAGCCCTTTGCTAGCATTTATCCACCAATTTTCTACCCATCGATACCAATGATGGGGCACTATTCCACCCACTAACACCAAAGATGGGGCTCTATTCCTCCCACTGATACCAATAATGGGGAATTATTCCTCTGACTGATACCAATGATGGGGCACTATTCCTCCCTCTGATACCAATGATGGGGCACTATTCCTCCCTCTGATACCAATGATGGGGTGCTATTCCTCCCACCGATACCAATGATGGGGCACTATTCCTCCCACCGATACCAATGATGGGGCACTATTCCTTCTACTGATACCAATGATGGGGCACTATTCTTCCCACTGATACCAATGATGGGGCGCTATTCCCCCCACTGATACCAATGATGGGGCACTATTCCTCCCATGATACCAATGATGGGACACTATTCCTCCCACCGATCCCAATAATGACACACTATTTTTCCCCCCTTATACCAATGACGGGGCACCATTCCTCCCACTGATACCAATTTTAGGGCATTATTCTTCCCACTGACACCAATGATGGGGCACTATTCCTCCCAATGATAACAACGATGGGGTACTATTCCTTCCACTAATACCAATGATGGGGTACTATTTCTTCCACTGATACCGATGATGGGGCACTATTCCTCCCACCGATAACAATGATGGGGCACTATTCCTTCCATTGATACCCATGATGGGGTACTATTCCTCCCACCAATCCCAATAATGAGACACTATTTTTCCCACTTATACCAATGATGGGGCACTATTCCTCCCACTGATACCAATGATGGGGCACTATTCTTCCTACTGACACCAATGATGGGGCACTATTCCTCCCACTGATATCGATGATAGGGCACTATTCCTTCCACTAATAAAAAATGATGGGGCACTATTCCTTCCACTAATACCAATGATGAGGCACTATTCCTCCCACTGACACCAATAATGAGACACTATTTTTCCCACCTATACCAAGGATGGGGCACTATTGCTCTCACGGATACCAATGATGCGGCACTTTTCCTCCCACTGATACAAATGATGAGGGACCTATTCCTCCCACTGATATCAATGATGGGGCACTATTCCTCCCACCGATACCAATGATGGGGCACTATTCCTCCCACTGAAAGCAATGATGGGGCACTATTCCTCCCACTGACACCAATGATGGGGCACTATTCCTCCCAATGATAACAACGATGGGGTACTATTCCTTCCACTAATACCAATGATGGGGTACTATTTCTTCCACTGATACCGATGATGGGGCACTATTCCTCCCACCGATAACAATGATGGGGCACTATTCCTTCCATTGATACCCATGATGGGGTACTATTCCTCCCACCAATCCCAATAATGAGACACTATTTTTCCCACTTATACCAATGATGGGGCACTATTCCTCCCACTGAACCAAATGATGGGGCACTATTCCTCCCACTGACACCAATGCTGGGGCACTATTCCTCCCACTGATACCAATGATGGGGCACTATTCCTCCCACTGACACCAATGCTGGGGCACTATTCCTCCCACTGACACCAATGATGGGGCACTATTCCTCCCACTGACACTAATGATGGGGCACTATTCCTCCCACTGACACCAATGAAGGGGCACCATTCCTCCCACTGATACCAATGATGGGGCACTATTCCTCCCACTGATACCAATGGTGGGGCACTATTCCTTCCACCGATACCAATGATGGGACACTATTCCTCCCACTGATACCAATGATGGGACACTATTCCTCCCACTGACACCAATGATGGGGCACTATTCCTCCTACTGACCACAGGCACAGTGTAATTGTTTACTCCCACTGACCCCCAAGCCTGAGGTATTGTTTATTCCCACTGGGACACTTTCTATCCCTACTGGCCACAATCCTCCTAAAGTTTGAAGGATAATAAACTGGCCCTTTTGTTTAGAGAGTTTGGAGACCTCTGTACTGAGACATCAGAATACAGCAACAGATGTTGCGGACATCAAAAGAAATGGTCCTTATTGGACAGTGTTGGACTGATTAAGCCAAGTTGCATTGATTGGATGGTTTCTTCCTAACCCAGTGTCTGCAGAAAGTGGTAGGAACAAAGGTTGTGTTGGTATTGGGTGTAGAATAAAAGGAGAGCAAATCGGCACGATTTTTTCCTGGCAGTGGTTATGTAATCAATCAATATGGATTGCTGATTGGATATGCTCTTCAAGGTAATCCAGAGCAATCAACTCCTTTTAAGTATTAAAAAAAAAAAAAAAAACCCTAAGATAAAACTAGAATAGAATTCAGCCACAGAAAGACTGCTGCATACATCTCAAGGCCGACTCTGTTGTAAATAGATATCTAATAGGTTTTATATCTCATATCCTAGGGTAAAAAAATAATAACACTCTGTATAATGTGATACCAAACCAAACAACATGTTTTAACCATTTTAAAGTTTGATGGACCTTGGAAAAACCTTTGGTGTAATCAAATACACAAGTACCTTTGTCATATTAAATGTCATAGGTGCAGAACCGAGAGCCCAACACTAAAAGTGGCTAAGTGGTTGGCATTTCCTCCTGGCAGCACCGGGGTCGTTGGTTCAAATCCTAACCATGGCACTACCTGCCCAGAGTTTGCATGTTCTCCCTGTTCCTTTGTGGGTTTCATCTTGGAACTCCAGTTTCCTCCCACACACCAAAGACATGCTGGTAGTTAAAGTCGTGTTGGAACAGGAAAGGGCCATCCCCAAACTGTTCCCACAAAGTTGGGACCATGAAATTTTCCAAAAAATCTTGGTATGCTGACACCTTAAGAGTTCTTTTCACTGGAACTAAGGGACCAAGCCCAACCCATGAAAACCAAGTTCCTCCAGCCAAACTCGCTCATCCATGTCTTTATGGACCTTGCTTTGGGAACTGGTCCAAATCATTTGGTGGAGGGCGGATTATGGCGTGGGGCTGTTTTTCGGGGGTTGGGCTTAGCCCCTTAGTTCCAGTGAAGGGAACTCTTAAGGCGTCAGCATACCAAGACATTTTGGAAAATTTCATGGTCCCAACTTTGTGGAAACAGTTTGGGGATGGCCCTCTCCTGCTCCAACACAACTGCGCACCAGTGCACAAAGCAAGGTCCATAAAGACATGGATGAGAGAGTTTGGGGTGGAGGAACTTGACTGGCCTGCAACCTGATAGAACACCTTTGGGATGGATTAAAGATGAGACTGCGAGCCAGGCCTTCTCTCGTCCAACATCAGTGCCTGACCTCACAAATGCGCTTCAGGAAGAATGGTCAAACATTCCCATAGACACACTCCTAAACCTTGTGGACAGCCTTCCCAGAAGAGTTGAAGCTGTTATAGCTGCAAAGGGTGGGCCAACTCAATATTGAACCCTACGGACTAAGACTGGGATGTCAATTAAAGTTCTTGTGAGTGTAAAGGCAGGCGTACCAATACTTTTGACAATACAGTGTATGTATGAATGTGAGTTAGGGACCTGAGATTGTAAGCTCCTTCAGGGCAGGGACTGATGTGAATGTACAATATATATGCTCAGTGCTGTGTAAATTGACGGGGCTATATAAGTAACTGAACTAAAAGCACTTCTGATACAAGGTCATCCACAACCCAACTGTATTGATCTATAAGTGTGAAGCAAACAAGTCTTGTGAGCTGCATGAAGGTGTCGTTTGTATGGATTTCGCCCAAGGCCAGGTGTAGGAGGCTAGCTATTGTTTTGTAAACCTTATAGGTCTCTAACTTTCAGCTCTCTCTATATATACATTGAAATTGGTTTCTTAGAGTTAACAGCACAGCACAAGCTGTATCCTTTCACATACTTTTTCTCTTATTCAAACTTTGTACAAAGCCATCTACGGGAAGAAGAGATCTTCAGTACACAATGCTCACTCCTCAGTCTCCATGTCAACAGTGAGAGGTACGTTCCTGCACACACAACTCACTCCCATTACCCATGACACAGATGAGGTCAACACTTTAGAACCCCAATCATTTCCATTATTCATACTATTAAGATATATAATCCAAAACACGGAGCTCACTCCCATTACCCATGCCACCGATGAGGTCAACACTTTAGAACCCCAATCATCTCCATTATTCAAACCATTGAGGGCTACAACCCAACCTTCACAGCTATCTATAATCCAAAACACACAGCTCACTTCAATTACCCATGCCACCGATGAGGTCAACACTTTAGAACCCCAATCGTTTCCATTATTCATACTATTAAAATATATAATCCAAAACACGGAGCTCACTCCCATTACCCATGCCACCGATGAGGTCAACACTTTAGAATCCCAATCGTTTCCATTATTCATACTATTAAGATATATAATCCAAAACACAGAGCTCACTCCCATTACCCATGCCACCGGTGAGGTCAACACTTTAGAACCCCAATCATCTCCATTATTCAAACCACTGAGGGCTACAACCCAACCTTCACAGCTATCTATAATCCAAACCACACAGCTCTCTCCCATTACCCATGCCACCGGTGAGGTCAACACTTTAGAACCCCAATCGTTTCCATTATTCATACTATTAAGATATATAATCCAAAACACGGAGCTCACTCCCATTACCCATGCCACCGGTGAGGTCAACACTTTAGAACCCCAATCATCTCCATTATTCAAACCACTGAGGGCTACAACCCAACCTTCACAGCTGTCTTTAATCCAAAACACACAGTTCACTTCCATTACCCATGCCACCGATGAGGTCAACACTTTAGAACCCCAATCGTTTCCATTATTCATACTATTAAGATATATAATCCAAAACACGGAGCTCACTCCCATTACCCATGCCACCGGTGAGGTCAACACTTTAGAACCCCAATCATCTCCATTATTCAAACCACTGAGGGCTACAACCCAACCTTCACAGCTGTCTTTAATCCAAAACACACAGTTCACTCCCATTACCCATGCCACCGGTGAGGTCAACACTTTAGAACCCCAATCATCTCCATTATTCAAACCACTGAGGGCTACAACCCAACCTCCACAGCTATCTATAATCCAAAACACACAGCTCTGTTCCATTACCCATGCCACCGGTGAGGTCAACACTTTAGAACCCCAATCGTTTCCATTATTCATACTATTAAGATATATAATCCAAAACACGGAGCTCACTCCCATTACCCATGCCACCGGTGAGGTCAATGCTTTAGAACCCCAATCATCTCCATTATTCAAACCACTAAGGGCTACAACCCAACCTTCACAGCTATCTATAATCCAAAACACACAGCTCTGTTCCATTACCCATGCCACCGCCGGTGAGGTCAACACTTTGGAACCAAAATAATTTCTATTATTCAGACTACATCGATCTATATTCCAGCAGGACACATAGGTCTCCTCCATTATCCATGCCACCATTGAGGCCAACACTTCAGAACCCAAATCATTTCTATTATTCATACTATTAAGATCTATAAACCTGAGCACACAGCTCACACTCCCATTAACCATGACACCAGTGAGATTGACACTTTAGAACCCAAATAATTTCTGCTATTCATACCACTGAGATCTACAATTTATTTCACACAGATCTCTCCCATTACCCATGAGAATGAGAACCGGTGAGATCTGCATTGCACAATGCTCACTCTCCAGTCTCCATGTCAACAGTGAGAGCTACGCTCCTACACGCACAGCTCAATCCCATTATGCATGCTACCAGTGAGGTCAACACTTTTGTACCCAAATCATTTCCATTATTCATACTTCCACTGAGACCTACACTCACCAGCCACTTTATTAGATACACCTGCTCAGTTGCTTGGTAACACAATTCCTAATCAGCCAATCATATGGCAGCAACTCAATGTATTTAGGCATCTAGACGTGGTGAAGACAACATGCTGAAGTTCAAATTGAGCATTCAGAATGGGGAAGAAAGGGGCTTTAAAGGATTTTTAACGTGGCATGGTTGTTGGTGCCAGAGAGGCTGGTCTGAGTATTTTCAAAAACTGGCGATCTGCTGGGATTTTCACGCACAACCATTTCTAAGCCTTACAGAGAATGGTCTGAAGAAGAGAAAATATCCAGTTGTGTGAATGTAAATGCCTTGTTGATGTCAGAGGAGAATGGGCAGACGGGTTCGAGAGGATAGAAAGGCAACATTAACTCAAATAACCACTCGATACAACCAAGGTATTGCAAAATACCATTGAACCTTGGAGCAGATGGGCTACACCAGCAGAAGACCACACCGGGTGCCACTCCTGTCAGCTAAGAACAGGAAACTGAGGCTACAATTGGCACAGGATCACCAAAATTGGACAATAGAAGATCGGAAAAACGTTGCCTGGTCTGATGAGTCTGGATTTCAGCTGCGACATTCGCATGGTGGGGTCAGAATTTGGTGCATGGATCCATCCTGCCTTGTATCACCGGTTCAGGCTGGTGGTGGTGTTGTAATGTTGCGAGGGATATTTTCTTGGCACACTTTGGGCCTCTTAGTACCAATTGAGCATGGTTTATACACCACGGCCTACCTGAGTATTGTTGCAGACCATGTCCATCCCTTTATGACTACAGTGTCCCCATCTTCTGATGGCGCCTTCCAGCAGGATAATGCCCCATGTCACAAAGCTCTGATCATCTCACCACTGGACAATGAGGTCCCTGTACTCCAATGGCCTCCACACTCACCACATCTCCATCCAATAGAGCACCTTTGGGATGTGGTGGAACTGCAGCAACTGCGTGATGTTATCATGTCACTATGGAGCAAAATCTCTGAGGAACGTTTCCAACACCTTGCTGTATCTATGTCACATCAGTCCCTGCCCTCACGTAGCTTAGAATCTAAGGTACCCAACTCACATTCGTACTATGGCCAAATTAGACAGGATCCAATTAACCTCCCAGGATGTCTTTGGAGTGTGGGTGGAAACCCACTTAGGCACAGGGAGAACATGCAAACTTCAGGCAGGTAGTGCCGTGGGGTTGGGATTCGAACCCGCAACCCTAGTGCTAATAAGTTGTTTTATTAAGTATGTTCCAATATATCTACGTTGGTGTTTACCACTATTGATATTGTAATGTAGTAAAAATAGATAAATGTGGTAGATCATTTTGTGGCAGTGACTTAGCTATACCGGTTTTTCCTCTTTATGCTTTCCTCAACTGAGAGATTTCCCACCACCGTCGGAGATCAGAGGTGGAGGAAGGTGGGAAAATAGCACAACAGCAAGAAATCCTTCAACATTCACACCATTCACACACAGCCGTATAGCAAACTGTGATACATCTCGTTAGAATAGAATTCTTTTATTGACTCTGTAAATGCTCTTGGCGGGATCTATTTAGAATGCCGGCACCCCCTTTTTTCTGACTTACGTAATTATTAGCAACAATGGAGACCTTGTTAAGTGAGCAAATTTCCTACCTCTACCTACAGTGCCTTGAAAAAGTATTTATACCCCTTGACATGTTCCACACTTTGTTACAACCAAAAATGTAAATGTATTTTATTGGGATTTTATGTGATAGACCAACACAAAGTGGCCCATAATTGTGAAGTGGAAGGAAAATGATAAATGGTTTTCAAAATTGTTTACAAATAAATATGTGAAAAGTGTGGGGGGGAGGGGCATTTGTATGGCGCCCCCCCGGAGTCAATACTTTGTAGAACCCCCTTTCTCTACAAGTCTTTTTGGGGGTGTCTCTACCAGCTTTGCACATCTAGAGAGGACATTTTTGCCCATTCTTCTTTGCAAAATATCTCAAGCTCTGTCAGATTGGATGGAGAGCGTCTGTGAACAGCAATTTTCAAGTCTTGCCACAGATTCTCAATGGGATTTAGGTCTGGACTGTGACTGGGCCATTCTAACACATGAATATGCTTTGATCTAAACCATTCCATTGTAGCTCTGGCTGGATGTTTCGGGTCGTTGTCCTGCTGGAAGGTGAACCTCCACCCCAGTCTCAAGTCTTTTGCAGACTCTAACAGGTTTCCTTCTAAGATTGTCCTGTATTTGTCTCCATCCATCTTCCCATCAACTCTGACCAGCTTCCCTGTCCCTGCTGAAGAAAAGCATCCCCACCACATGATGCTGCCACCACCATGTTTCACAGTGGGGATGGTGTGTTCAGGGTGATGTGCAGTGTTAGTTTTCCCCACACATAGCGTTTTGCTTTTAGACCAAAAAGTTGAATTTTGGTCTCATGTGACCAGATCACCTTCTTCCACATGTTTGCTGTGTCCTCCACATGGCTTCTCACAAACTACAAACAGGACTTCTTATGACTTTCTTTCACCAATGTCTTTCTTCTTGTCACTCTTCCATAAAGGGCAGATTTGTGGAGAACACGACTAATAGTTGTCCTGTGGACAGATTCTCCCACCTGAGCTGTGGATCTCTGCAGCTCCTCCAGAGTTACCATGGACCTCTTGGCTCTTCTCTGATGAATGTTCTCCTTGCCCAGCCGGTCAGTTTAGGTGGGCGGCCATGTCTTGGTAGGTTTGCAGTTGTACCATACTCTTTCCATTTTCCGATGATGGATTGAACAGAGCTCCGTGAGATTTTAAAAAAAAAATACTATTTTTTTAAATTTTTTAAAATAATATAATAATATAAAAAATATTTTGAAGCGCTCCCGTTCCCTCGTGCTCACGCACAAATACGAATGCGCACGTAGGTCCCGCACACATATGTAAACGCCGATCGCACCACACATGTGAGGTATCACCACGAACATCAGAAGGAGGGAAATAATTTTAGCACCAAACCTCTTCTGAAATTCGAAAGTGGTCGATTTAACAGTGCAGCATGTGTCGGGAATGTAACTGTCACATTGGTGATGCTTTTATATTATTATTATTATTATTATATTTTTATTATAATAATATAATTTATTATAGTTTTTTTCCCCAAAAATGTGCACAAATATTGTGTGACATAAAAATATGCAACGCCCACCATTGTTTTTTTTTTTTTTTTTTTTTTACATGTAGGAGAGGAAAGTCAGATTTGGCCCTGACTGGAAGGAGTTAGTTTCGTTCAACTTGTTCAGGGCTTCAAGAAAGCAGTGGCGGCCCGTGATGCAGGGCGCACGGGCGCCGCCCACCCCCATCTATGCGCCCGGCCCTCTAATCTACATGCAGGGCACCAGACGCATGGATTACAATGAGGGGGTGGGGGGTTGGTCATGATTGGAGCCAAAGGCTCTAATAGGCTTCAAAAAAGGATGGACTCGTCCTGCGCCACCAAGTTGTGTGACAATAGCGAATGAAAGAATGCACCTGGCCAATCCCCATACGACGTCCAACCGTGACAAAACGCGTAGCGTGGAGCCTACAACGATGACGTCATCACGTTTTTTTTCCAAGGATTTTGATGGGCATTAGGAAAAGGAAGCGAACGGAAGCTTGAGGAGACGCCGCGGACCTCATTGATGAGACACATGGTTGTACTGCCTTAATACGTCATAACCCACTTATTTCATTAAACTGCATTTTTAAACTTACTGCACTATGGAAGCACTTTCTTTTGTTTTCTGAGTGACATCGGTCTAGCTGTGGTTCCACAACATCTTTTAAAGGTCTTGGGGAGACCGATTTCCCGGGGAGACCGATTTCCCGATTTTGTATTAGACTTTTAAGTGCTGGCAGCTGGTCATATTTTACTATAGTTCATCTGTAGTCTATATTTCATTTTTTATTCCATTTTTTATTTATTTTTTTTGCATTTTAGTGTAAATGTGCTTTTTTTTTCTATTAGAAGGGATGTTTACATTACTTGTAATAGAAATAAAAGTGACACGATTTTTTTTTTTTTTTAAAGAACAGTGTAAAAATAAAAATAAAAGGTAAAATAAATAAGAAAAATAATATTTTTTTTTTAAACGCGCCCCGTCCCGACAAGCTCGCGCGCAGAAGCGAACGCATACGCGAGCATCGCCCGCATATGAAAACGGCGTTCAAACCACACATGTGAGGTATCGCCGCGATCGTTAGAGCGAGAGCAATAATTCTCGCCCTAGACCTCCTCTGCGACTCAAAACGTGCGACCTGTAGAATTTTTTTAACCATCGCCTATGGAGATTTTGAAAGGGTTTGTCGCCACGAGCGGGGCGCAATTTTGAAGCGTGACATGTTGGGTATCGATTTACTCGGCGTAACATTATCTTTCGCAATATAAAAAAAAAAAAATTGGGCTAACTTTGTTGTCTTATTTTTTTTCCAAAAAAAGTGCGCTTGTAAGACCGCTGCGCGACAGAAAGTATTGCAACGGCCGCCATTTTATTCTCTAGGGTGTTAGAAAAAAAATGTATAATGTTTGGAGGTTCTAAGTAATTTTCTAGCAACAAAAAAAAATGTTTTTAACTTGTAAACAACAAATCTCAAAAAGAGACGCGGTCCTTTAAGTGGTTAAATGTGTGTTGGGGGATGGGGGGGGGGCGGCGGTGCACTTAGAGCCTGACGCTTGTGTCACATTCCCCCCCCCCCCAGTCATATTGTCTTGTTGTTTCCATCAATCCCTTCAGATCCGGCCTTGGAATACCCCGATAATTGATTTTTACGACTTCCATGTAATAAGCAGGATCATTCATATGACTTCCCTGCGCCATTTGAATAGCATCTAATGAAAAAGAAACACTTAAAGGGATTTACAATGGCAGGTGCAGCGTAATCAGGTACACTGGGAATGCAAATCTGACTCCCGGTTATTTATAAACCGATCCTCGATCTTTTTTTTTTTTTTTTTCCTTTGATTGTGCAAGCCTTGTACTTGTCTCGAAAAACCATCTCTAAAAATTGTATTTTTTTTTTTATTTTTTTTTACATTAGACTGAACATTGCCTATGAAATGTTTTTTTTTTTTTTTCCCTTCACTTCAAACAGGAATGTATCTTAAATTTGGACGCATTTTTTTTTTTCTTTCTAATGCAGCGCTATTTCTTCTGAACGCCAGATGAAAAGAAAAAAAAAAAAAAAAATTCTGTGATCGCAAAGTAAATTCTTCTCGCTAAAATGTGCTCAGGGGGTTAAAAAAAATTAGGAAAAATTAGAAAACGTACAGAACGGCGGGCATGTCAAGCTCGGGTGCAACAGTTATGTCCTATGAGGGCTGCAAACAAGCAAAACACCCCCCCCGCCTGCGTCACAGCTCTAGGCGTGCGCACAGGGTGTGCCGGGTGTGCCTGGGCACACCCCAAAATACCCCATGTGGTGCAGATTCCCCCCTGCTGCCTGGGCCCCATGCCATTTATTGGCCCCCTTTTTTTGTGAATGAACACAGTGAGTGATCGGTACCGATCGCTCACTATGTTCATGCATGATTGAAGCATAGTAAACTGTGTTATATATACACACAGGGATGTGTGTTTGAGCTTCGGGGTGCACACTCTAATGCAGGGGTCTCAAACTAGCGGCCCTCCAGCTGTTGTGAAACTACAAGACCCTTCATGCCTCGGCCTTCGGGAGTCACGCTTGTAACTGTCAGCCTTGCAATGCCTCATGGGACTTGTAGTTTCGCAACAGCTGGAGGGCCACCAGTTTGAGACCCCCTGCTCTAATGCAATAGGTTGCACATGCCTATTCCCCCCCAGCGTTTAGAGGACTGCCACTAAATCCATCCACTTTGTGGATACTAAATGATTCTACTGAAACAATCTTAACAGTGCAGCCCTCCTCGGATAGGGGAATCCAACAAAACGACTGTAAGAAAGTACACAGGGTACAAAAAGCCTAGTGTATTACCACAAGGTTTAATAATATGATAAACAGAAAACCAAACCCAGATTCATACATCACCGTGGCGGCAAGTTGACGGGTTTCGGAGGGCGCGTCCCCTTACTCAGCGCTCCAGCTTTTGAGGAAGGGGGTGCATCCCCCGAAACACGTCAGCATGCCGACGCGGTGGTGCGTGAGTCAGGTCACTTGATGCCGCACTGGATCTTGATGAGATATGATAGGACGCTTTATATTTTTTTCTTCTTTGGTGAGTCTGGATTTGGCTTTCTGTCGATCAAGCATAATAAGGCATTGTGATAATGCACTAGGAGTTTGCACCCTCCTGTGTGCTTCCTTACAGTTATGAAGGCCGCACCTAATTAAAGGGATCCTAAAGGAAAAGAATTTAACAAACATGTCATACTTACCACAGGGTGGAGCCAGGATCACCAGCAGGGGACCCAAAAAAAGAAGAGGATCGGGGCTGCTCTGTGCAAAACCATTGCACAGAGCAGCCCCGATCCTCTTCTTTTTGGGTCCCCTGCTGGTTGTCCTGGCCCCTCCCCGCTGCCGAGTGCCACCAATAGCAAGCCTGTTATTATGGGGGCACTCGAGCAGGCTCGCTCCTGAGCTGCGCTCCATGTGTCCATTCACACACACAGCGCGGCTTGGCCCCACTACCCACTATCTCCTCATTGGCTCACTGACTGTGATCGACAGCCAATGGCTCCTGAGCACCACGTGAGCCAATGAGGAGAGAGAGACTCGGGAGAGCCGCTGCTCCCATGCACATTGCTGGATCGAGATGGGACTCAGGTAAGTATAAGGGGGGGCTGGGAGTGGGAACTGCATCCAGAAGGTTTTCTTACCTTAATGCATAAAATATATTAAGGTAAAAAACATTGAGCCCTAAGAATTACTTTATTCCAGAAAAAGTTTTACGGCACGTCAGTACTTAACAGCATTGTGTAGTCATGTGTGGTCACATGTCCTCCACCTGTACAGCCTTGTGGTGGGAAGCACTTATACTCTTTAACCCATTACTGCCTTACATAGGTTGGCCTTCCAGGCCAGGGGTCTCCAAACTATGACCCATGGACCACATCAGGCCTACTACAAGATTTTAGCTAGCCTGCAGCAACTCTGATAGACTTCTGGAGGCTGGAGGCTTCTGATGTGAAAGGCTTCTGATCAAAAGGAAAGGGGGCTCTGATGTGAAGGGGTCTTCTTATGTAGAAGGGGGACTCTGGTATGAAAGGTTGACTTTAACGTAAGGGGTGAAGTGGATCTGATTTAATGGAGGAGCTTCTAATGTGATAGGGGGCTTCTGATGTGATGGGGGAGCTTCTGATATGATGGGGGGCTTTGGATGTGAAAGGGGGACTTTGATGTCAATGGTTGACTCTGATGGAAGGGACGGAGTGATTATGATGTAATAGGGGAGCTTCAGATGTAATGGGGGAGCTTCTGATGTGATAGGGGAGCTTCTGATGTGATGGGGGGCTTCGGATGTGAAAGGGGGACTTTGATGTGAAAGGTTGACTCTGATGGAAGGGACGGAGTGGCTCTGATGTAATAGGGGAGCTTCAGATGTAATGGGGGAGCTTCTGATGTGATAGGGGGGCTTCAGATATGAAGCTATTTCTTGGATCATGTGTATTCGTAAATTTGTATCATTCATTTATAAAACTGATTTTATTTGGCCCCTGAATATTTACAATGTGTGCAATGTGGCCCTTGAACTAAAAATGTTATATAGACCAATGGTTCTCAACATTTTTGAAACCATGGGCATGGTAAATATCTTCATAACCTTCCATGCCCCACAAGAAAAAAGTAAAGTTAATGCTCACATCACAAAAGTATGGGAATGCAAAACATCTACTGAAATGAAGGAAGGCTATGGATGGGGCTGGGTGTCACTGTAGGGGGGATAGGGGTTTTGGAGTAGGTTTGGGGACTCTGCTTCAGACTTAAAGACCCTGAAGGGATGAGGTTTTCTGGAAGAAGCAGTTGGAGGTTGAGGACACTTTGGTGGGCTGGAGGCTCTACAATAAGCTGGGGGCACTGTGGGAGGTTTGGGGGCACTGTGGGACACTGTTGGAGGTTGGGGACACTATGGTGGGCTGGAGGCTCTGGGGCAGGCTGGGGGGGCACTGTGGGAGGCTGGGTGGCACTGTGGAGACTGAAGGCTCTCAGGGGCCTGGTGGCACTGTGGGCCACTATGGGAGGTTGGTGGGCACTACATCAGCTGAGAGGCACTGTAGGAGGTTAAAGGATCTGAAGCTAGCTGGAGACCCTGCAAAACGGATGCTGCGGCCTGGTTGTGGTTGAGAACCACTGCTGTAGACTCACTCGGGCACTATAGGCACATAATTCCTCCCTGAGCGGTATACCAGAGGTATCCCTGGGAGGCTTGGCCTGGCTTGACCAGCACCAAAATTAGTCTGCTCCATACCTTCCTCAGGCCTTATGGCAATGGGCCCCAATAGCATCCCATCCAGCTCAAGTTTCGTTTGGAGAAGATGTTCCCATGATAAGGTTAGGAGAAGGAAGTCCATCCAACAAAAACCTCATAACACAATACTGGAACAGTTGGTTTCAGTCATCCCAACAAAGACGGAGCATTCCTAAAGTTGCAAACATATACCAGCAGAGATGAGAACCAAGTAAAGGAGTAGCCCATGCCTTTAGGGGTTTCTCCAGGATCCTCCATCCCAAACCACAGTGAAGTGAGTAGTCCTAATAGTCCTGCACCTCTCCTTCCTTGTTTCCCCCTAAGGGAAGACTACCAGAAGATGGATCCTCAAAGAGTGAATCTTTGCTGCCTTGGCCCTTGTGCTGCTTTACATGACCACCAACGTGGGGTAGACTCCCACCAGACAATTTAAAGTATATACAGAGCCCTCATTTCCAAGATGCCCCACACCGGCAGGTGAAGGACTGGCACTTCCTCACTATCTATGGTACACCCGATGCTCTAATCTGAGGACCTCTAGTGGCCACCTAGGTACCTACACTGCCTATTGTTCACTTTAGGGGTTCCCAAGCATAACTATAGTGACATCTAGCAGAAAATTTGGCCCCAAGATTAAGCTCCAAGGGACAGAGCGAAACTTGTTGGGGGGCGTGGCCTCGCTGGAGTCCAGGCTGAGGCTGCATTCATCTTACTCCATGCACATGGGTTTGCCGCCTTTTGATGTGCCGCTTATGGATCTTTCCTCTGGCCAATTTGGGGAACTACACCAGGCACTTCGGTGTACTTATCCTACAATGCAGTAGAGTTGCAACTTACAAAATGTATTCCGAGATAAAGAGACCGTAAAACATTTTTTTTTTTGTGTACATTTATGTAAGAAAATGTAAAATTGTCAACTGGATAACAGCTTTTTTTTAATCCTAAATCCGCCGGGGCTCAAAAGAAAACGCGAAATGGCTCTTAGGACATCTCTGTTGTATAGTGCGTCGCTGTAGGTACAGGTGTCATCCTTCAAAATGTGGAGCCAAAATTCTAAAAAAAAAAACCAGTTGAGGTTTGGCCGGATTTTTTTAAAAACCCGTGAGCTTCCCGAAATCTGAGATTTCGGGAATCAGAGGTTTCTTTGAAGTCAATGAGAACGTGAACCAGGCTCCAGAGAAGTGTATATTACAGAGCAGATAGTAATGCTAAATTATGCAGAGTGTTTGGGGAAACCCATGGAAGCCCTGCCTGATATGAAGGAGGAGGCCAAAAATAGAAACGTTGGCAAGCAATTTAGGGAAATCGAAAAAAAAAAAAAAAAAAAAGCCGGCAGCAGCTACAAGCTGTCTTTGAAGCCCTTCCCTGGTAATCTTTCTGGGGAAATAAAATGTTCTTCCATAGGTTTTGAGAGGTTTCCCAAAAATTTGCACAAGGGAGGGTGAGATGCTGCTCAAGGTTTGGACCTGGCAGGAGCCTTGGGTTGGCATACCGGCAACAATGGATTTGTAAAGCTGGAGTTCAACGTATTGAGAACATTTTTATTTTTCCATTCATTGAAATGACCTTTACCTACAGAACTAACCTCTAAAATTTAATTACATTTTTTTATTTTTTTATATTTAGATACATTTTTTTGTATCAAATGGACTTTATAGTTTGTTTATTTTTGGCCACTTGTCTAGCAGGGTCCGGCATGGTGGACAAGTGGTTAAATCCACAAGCTTGGTATCAGAGCCGGTGAAGGGCCTTCCAATAAAGGTGATCCTGGTGGCTCTATAGCCGCCTGATCACTTTTATGGGGCTCCCCCCTTCTAGGAGCACCCTTGGTGGTTCCCAGGCTCTCCCGTTTTTTTCTCCAGGGAATCCAGAACCGTGGGAAACACAGTTTCACCAGTGAGAGCAGAAGGAACTCCGGGGGAACATCCATTCCCCAACTTCTCCTGCAAGTAACGACTCCAGATGCGGCATGTGTTACGTCACTTCCGGGGGGGGGGGGCACAGCTGTCATTCCTTGCCTAGTGTAGTCGAAAATGCAGCCATTCAAGCATGAGCTGCACTTGATTAGCTGCATTGGAGGTCAGGGGAGACATGGGGGGGAGGAAGCCGTACCTACTACCTGCCCATGCTATCACATGGCTTGTTACCCCGCCTTGTGATAGCAATACAATTTTAAAAAATGTAAAAAAGTGTAAAAATAAATAAAATAAATTTATAAAACAAAATAAAAATATACATTTTTTTTTAATTTTAACCCTTTCACGCCTAAGCCTATTTCTGACATTTTTTAAAATCCATATATATATATTTTAACAGCAAATATCTTGCCCATTTCATTCTCCAGGGTTCATTTACTCATCGCAACCAAATCTTTTATATGAACATATATATATATCTATATCTATAGATAGATATATATATCTATCTATCTATCTATAGATATAGATAGATAGATAGATCTATCTATAGATATCTATAGATAGATATAGATATATATCTTCTTTTTTCTTGCAAATATCTTGCAACATATCTTGCAGCTACCACCATTTTATTCTCCAGGGTTCATTTACTCAACGCAACGCAACCCAATCTTTTATATTTTACCAAAAAAAAATTGGGTATAATATTGTGTTTGCACTAGAAATTAATTTGAGTATTTTTTACTGGAATTATTGGTTTGATAAACAAAATAGAAATAGGCCCGGTCTTAAGTCTTAAATTCTTTATATTATTGTATTTTTATCATCTTTTTTTATCATTTTTTTATTTTCCCAAATTCTTTATTTTATTTTTATTTTTTTAACATTTTCTTATTTTCCCAAATTCTTTATTTTATTTTTTATCATTTTTTTATTTTCCCAAATTCTTTATTTTATTTTTATTTTTTTTATCATTTTCTTATTTTCCCAAATTCTCTATTTTATTTTTTTTATTTTCTATCATTTTTTTTTATTTTCCTAAATTCTTTATTTTATTTTTTATTTTTTTATCATGTTTTTATTTTCCCAAATTCTTTATTTTATTTTTTATTTTTTAGTATTTTTTATTTTCCCAAATTCTTTATTTATTTTTAATTTTTATCATTTTTTTTATTTTCCCAAATTCTTTATTTTATTTTTTATCATTTTTTTATTTTCCCAAATTCTTTATTTTATTTTTAATTTTTATCATTTTTTTATTTACCCAAATTCTTTATTTTATTTTTTATCATTTTTTTTTTTATTTTCCCAAATTCTTTATTTTGTTTTAAATTTTTACCATTTTTTTCTTTTCCCAAATTCTTTATTTTATTTTTTATCATTTTTTTCTTTTCCCAAATTCTTTATTTTATTTTTTATCATTTTTTTTATTTTCCCAAATTCTTTATTTTATTTTTAATTTTTAGCATTTTTTATTTTCCCAAATTCTTTATTATATTTTTATTTTTTATCTTTTTTATTTTCCCAAAATCTTTATTTTATTTTTATTTTTTATCATTTTTTTTATTTTCCCAAATTCTTTATTTTATTTTTTATCATTTTTTTATTTTCCCAAATTCTTTCGTTGGACTTACAATAAGTGGAATAAAAATTTATTATTATCTCAGCGATGCCTTTTCATTCATGGCCACGTGACCGCGGCCACTGGAGCCCCCCCGAGTGCGGGAATCCACTTTAGGAGCCGCTGATTAGTCGCTGATGTCTACGTTCGCGCTTTTTAATGGTCTACTTGAAATTAAAGTGCAATGGCGCCCCTTCTACTCAAAGCCAATATTAACCCTTTGCTGCGTTACTATAGTTTGCTCAAGAAATGCGTACAGAAAAAAACTCCTTCAGGCTGACATCCAGACAGGAATAGGTGGAGACATCTGGTAGAAAGAAGAAACTACACCAGAAATCTCAATAAAGGGAAACAATGTGAGACTAACACCCTGTTACATTTATGCATAATTAGTCTGCATAGGAATGTCCGCTCCTCCAGACTGACATCTAGTGGTGGAAAGTGAAAACCACACCAGAAATCTCACTAGAGGGAAACAATGTGAGACTAACACCCCCCCATATACCCAATTTTTCACGACTGACATCCAGACAGGGATAAGTGGAGACATCTAGTGGTAAAAGGCGAAAGCTACACCAGAAATCTCCCTAGGCTTAAACATTGTGAGACTAACACCCTGTTACATTTATGCAGAATTTATTCTGCATGGGAGACTGACATCCAGTCAGGGATAGGAGGGACATCTAGTGGTAGAAAGTAAAAACTACACCAGAAATCTCACTAGAGAGAAACAGTATGAGACTAACACCCTGTTACATTAAGGCATAATTAGTCTGCATAGGAATGCCCACTCCTCCAGACTAACATCCAGGCAGGGATAGGCGGGGACACCTAGTGGTAGAAAGTGAAAACTACACCAAAAATCTCACTAGGGTTAAACAATGTGAGACTAACACCCTGTTACCAAAGTGAAAACTACGCCAGAAATCTAGAGGGAAACAATGTCTGACTAACACCCCATTACATGTAAGCATAATTAGTCAGACAGGGATAGGTGGGGACATCAAGTGGTGGAAAGTGAAAAATACACCAGAAATCTCACCAGAGGGAAACAGTAAAACTAACACCCTGATACATGTATGCATAATTAGTCTGCACAGGAAATTCCACTTCTCCAGACTGACATCCAGGCAGGGATAGGTGGGGACACCTAGTGGTAGAAAATGAAAACTACACCAGAAATCTCACTAGGGTTAAACAATGGGAGACTAACACCCCCTTACAGAAAATGAAAACTACACCAGAAATCTCACTAGATGGAAATAATGAAAGTCTAACACCCTGTTACATTTATGCTCAATTAGTTAGCATGGTAACGCCCACTCCTTCAGACTGACATTCAGACAGGGATAGGTGGGGACATCTAGTGGTAGAAAGTGAAAACTACACCAAAAATCCCATTAGAGGGAAACAATGTGAGACTAACACCCTGTTACAGAAAGTGAAAACTACACCAGAAATCTCACCAGAGGGAAACAGTATGAGACTAACACCCTGTTACATTTATGCATAATTAGTCTGCACAGGAAATTCCACTTCTCCAGACTGACATCCAGACATGGATAGGAGGGCACATCTAGTGGTAGAAAGTGAAAACTACACCAGTATTCTTATTAGAAGGAATCAATGTGAGACTAACACCCCATTACATTTATGCATAATTAGTCTGCATGGGACTAGGACAGGTGGGGACACCTAGTGGTAGAAAGTGAAAACTACACCAGAAATCTCACTAGGGTTAAACAATGGGAGACTAACACCCCCTTACAAAAAATGAAAACTACACCAGAAATCTCACTAGATGGAAACAATGTAAGTCTAACACCCTGTTACATTTATGCTTAATTAGTCATCATGGGAACGCCCCCTCTCCTTCAGACTGACATTCAGACAGGAATCGTTAGGGACATCTTGTGGTAGAAAGTGAAAACTACATCAGAAATCTCATTAGAGGGAAACAATGTGGGACTAACACCCCATTACATTTATGCATAATTAGTCTGCATAGGAACGCCTACACCTCCAGACTGACATCCAGACAGGTGGGGACATCTAGTGATAGAAAGTGAAAACTACATCAGAAATCTCACTAGAAGAAAACAAAGTAAGACTAACACCCTGTTACATTTATGCATAATTGGTCTGCATGGGTACACACACACACACTTCTTCAGGCTGACATTGAGAGAGAGACAGGTGGGGACATCTTGTAGTAGAAAATGGAAATTACACCAGAAATCTCACTAGGGTTAAACAATGTGAGACTAACACCCTGTTTTCAAAAGTGAAAACTACGCCAGAAATCTAGAGGGAAACAATGCCAGACTAACACCCCATTACATGTATGCATAATTAGTCTGCATAGGAATGCTCACTCCTGCAGACTGACATCCAGACAGGGACAGGTGGGGACACCTAGTGGTGGAAAGTGAAAACTACACCAGAAATCTCACTAGGGTTAAACAAGGTCAGACTAACACCCCGTTACCAAAAGTGAAAACTACGCCAGAAATCTCACTAGAGGGAAACAATGTGAGACCAACACCCTGTTACAGAAAGTGAAAACTACATCAGAAATCTCACCAGAGGGAAACAGTATGAGACTAACACCCTGTTACATTTATGCATAATTAGTCTGCACAGGAAATTCCACTTCTCCAGACTGACATGACAGGGATAGGAGGCCACATCTAGTGGTAGAAAGTGAAACTACACCAGTATTCTTACTAGAAGGAATCAATGTGAGACTAACACCCCATTACATTTATGCATAATTAGTCTGCATGGGACCGGGACAGGTGGGGACACCTAGTGGTAGAAAGTGAAATCTACACCAAAAATCTCACTAGAGGGGAAACAATGAGACTAACACCCTGTTACATTTATGCAGAAGTAGTCCGCATAGGAACGCCCACGTCTCCAGACTGACATTCAGACAGGAATAGGTGGAGATGTCTAGTGGTGGAAAGTGAAAACTTCACCAAAAATCTCACTAGGGTTAAACAATGTGAGACTAACACCCTGTTACAGAAAGTGAAAACTGCACCAGAAATCTCACTAGAGGGAAACAATGTGTGACTAACACCCTGTTACATTTATGCATAATTAGTCTGCACAGGAAATTCTACTCCTCCAGACTGACATGGCAGGGATAGGAAGGCACATCTAGTAGTAGAAAGTGATAACTACACCAGTATTCTTACTAAAAGGAATCAATGTGAGACTAACACCCCATTACATTTATGCATAATTAGTCTGCATGGGACCGGGATAGGTGGGGACACCTAGTGGTAGAAAGTGAAAACTATACCAGAAATCTCACTAGAGGGAAACAATGTAAGTCGAACACCCTGTTACATTTATGCTTAATTAGTCATCATGGGAACGCCCACTCCTTCAGACTGACATTCTGACAGGGATTGTTTCGGACATCTAGTGGTAGAAAGTGAAAACTACATCAGAAATCTCATGAGGGGGAAACAATGTGAGACTAACACCCCATTACATTTATGCATAATTAGTCTGCAAAGGAGCGCCTACTCCTCCAGACTGAAATCCAGGCAGGGATATGTGGGGACATCTATTGGTAGAAATTGAAACTACATCAGAAATATCACTAGAAGGAAACAATGTAAGACTAACACCCTGTTACATTTATGCATAATTAGTCTACGTAGGAATGCCCACTCCTCCAGAAGGACATCTAGAGAGGGACAGGTGGGGACAACTAGGGGTAGAAAGTGAAAACTATCCCAGAAATCTCACTAGGGTTAAACAATGTGAGACCAACACCCCCTTACAGAAAATGAAAACTACACCAGAAATCTCACTAGATGGAAATAATGTAAGTCTAACACCCTGTTACATTTAAGCATATTTGGTCTGCATGGGTACACACACACACTCCTTCAGGCTGACATCTAGAGAGGGACAGGTGGGGGCATCTTGTAGTAGAAAATGGAAACTACACCAGAAATCTCACTAGGGTTAAACAATGTGAGACTAACACCCTGTTACCAAAAGTGAAAACTACACCAGAAATCTAGAGGGAAACAATGTGAGACCCTGTTACATTTATGCATACAGTAATTAGTCTGCATAGGAGCTCCTACTCCTCCAGACTGACATCCAGACAGGGATAGGTGGAGACATCTAGTGGTGGAAAGTGAAAACTCCACCAGAAATCTCACTAGAGGGAAAACAGTATGAGACTAACACCCTGTTACATTTATGTTACATTTATGCATAATTGTTATTGTAATAATAATAATAATGCATAATTAGTCTGCACAGGAATTTCCACTCCTCCAGACTGACATCCAGACAGGGACAGGTGGGGACATCTAGTGGTGGAAAGTGAAAACTACACCAAAAATCTCACTAGGGTTAAACAATGTGAGACCAACACCCTGTTACAGAAGGTGAAAACTACGCCAGAAATCTAGAGGGAAACAATGTCAGACTAACACCCCATTACTTTTATGCATAATTAGTCTGTATAGGAATTCCCACTCTTCCAGACTGACAATCAAACAGGAATAGGTGGGGACATCTAGTGGTGGAAAGTGAAAACTTCACTAAAAAATCTCATTAGGGTTAAACAATGTGAGACCAACACCCTGTTACAGAAAGTGAAAACTACACCAGAAATCTCACTAGAGGGAAAACAGTATGAGACTAACACCCTGTTACATTTATGCATAAGTAGTCTGCATAGGAATGACCACTTCTCCAGACTGACATTCAGACAGGGATAGGTGGGGACATCTAGTGGTGGAACGTGAAAACTACATCAGAAATCTCACTAGAGGGGAAACAATGTGAGACCAACATCCTGTTACATTTATGCATAAGTAGTCTGCACAGGAAATTCCACTCTTCCAGACTGACGTGGCAGGGATAGGAGAGACATCTAGTGGTAGAAAGTGAAAACTACACCAGTATTCTTACTAGAAGGAATCAATGTGAGACTAACACCCCATTACATTTATGCATAATTAGTCTGCATGGGAACGCCGACTCCTCCGGGCTTACATATAAGCAGATTACCATGTTAAACAGGGCGGGGACAAGTGGTGGGCAGGAGGGGCAGTTGCCCTGGGCGCAGTAAAGCAAAGGGGCAAAAAAAATGGATGCAGGGTGGTACACCCATTCTACGGCATATATTAATAGTGGGTGGGGGTACAAATCTGCATCCTTGCCCTGGGCGCTGGGTGACCCCGTCCCGGTACCGATAGGTAAAGCTTATATAAGACTTGAAGAGTAGAGAAGTGGCGGCGCTGGCAGGATGGTGGATGATCCCGGTGGTCGGAGGTGTCGCCCTTTACAAAGCAATACAAGTTCTTCTCTAATGGAACGAGTTTTCTCCGGAAGGCACAGATCTGTCTTAATGCCGCTGATAGGTTAAACGCCATCATTCATCCTCATAAGAACGCACAGATCGCGCTCGCCATGCAGCTATTAGCATTCAGGTATTTCACATTCAAATCTGAGGTTCGCCCGGCGCCATGTCTTTTTTTTTGGACCCGAGCCCAAAACTCCTGAAATTTACATAATAATGGAAAACCTGACGACCAATTATTCTCATTTTTTTGGCAAACTTTATTGGAGGTGCCGCGGAAGATGATGCCACCGCTACCGGGCCGCGTGATTAATCCATTTGAATTTTTTTTTTTTTTTTGTTTCTTTTTTTAATTTGTTTTAATTCTTTTTTTATATGATAAATCACACTGAAAATACAATTTATTTATTTGGGGTACTCATGTTAAGGTAGCTATACAGCTAAATACGTCATTTAGAAACTCAATTGAGCTTCTCTTTACCCAATGTGAACATAAACGGTTAACGATTCAGTATATTCTCACTGTCAGGACCTCCCATCAGGGGGTACAGGCAGTCCTCCCATACCGGGTCTGGGGCCCTTAATGGGGTCAGCAGGGGGGCCTGGCAGGGACTGCCTGTGGCTCTCCCCTCAACTTAGTTAGATTGCTCTACCCTGTGCCTCATGCTGAGAAGCCAGAAGCCAAGGAGCGCTGAGCAGGCAGAGGTAGTGGGTGGGGCCGCTTCCTCCCCTTCTACATAAAGCTCACTGACTGCCATGTCACTATATAGTGCTCACTGGCTGTCCTAACACTACATAGTGCTCACTGACTGTCCTAACACTACATAGTGCTCACTGACTGTCCTAACACTACATAGTGCTCACTGACTGTCGTGCCGCTACATAGTGCTCACTGACCACCCTGTCACTACATACTGCTCCCTGACTGCCATGTCACTACATAGTGCTCACTGACTGCTCTGCCACTACATACTGCTCACTGACTTCCATGTTACTACATACTGCTCACTGACTGCCCTGCCACTACATAGTGTTCACTGACTGCCATGTCACTACATACTGCTCACTGACTGCCCTGCCACTACATACTGCTCACTGACTGCCCTGTTACTACATACTGCTCACTGACTGCCCTGTTACTACATACTGCTCACTGACTGCCCTGCCACTACATACTACTCACTGACTGCCCTGCCACTACATAGTGCTCACTGACTGCTCTGCCACTACATACTGCTCACGGACTGCCCTGACACTACATACTACTCACTGACTGTCGTGCCTCTACATACTACTCACTGACTGCCCTGACATTACATACTGCTCACTGACTTCCCTGATGCTACATAGTGCTCACTGACCTTTCTGCCACAACATAGTGCTCACTGACTGCCTTGCCACTACATACTGCTCACTGACCTTCCTGCCACAACATAGTGCTCACTGACCACCTTGCCACTACATAGTGCTAACTGACTGCCCTGCCACTACATAGTGCTCACTGACTGCTCTGCCACTACATACTGCTCACGGACTGCCCTGACACTACATACTACTCACTGACTGCCCTGACATTACATACTGCTCACTGACTTCCCTGATGCTACATAGTGCTCACTGACCTTTCTGCCACAACATAGTGCTCACTGACTGCCTTGCCACTACATACTGCTCACTGACCGAACTGCCACTACATACTGCTCACTGACTGCCTTGCCACTACATACTGCTTACTACTTCCCTGCTACTACATGCTGCCCTACCCTGGCACTACATACTGCTCACTGACTGCCCTACCACTACAAACTGCACACTTACGGCCCTGACGCCACGTATAGCTCACTGACTGCCCTGCACTTTCCTGCTGCTATATACTATGAACTCCACAGCTCTGCACTGCCGTATCTTACTGCCCTGCGATGCATTTTGCTCATTGCCATTTGATTTTTAAAGGTGACCCTGCTGGCTGTTACTGCCTATGGGATCACCAGTTCCTCTATAGTCATCTCTGCTTCACTGGAGCAAGTGTGATCTCGGGTCATTCTGTCACCAGTCTGCTAGAAGATCATTCCGGCTTCACAGACATGAAGTCACTATATGGTGGCACCAGAAAAATGATACTATGGGCTAACGCTTAAGACCCCCTCCATTCAACCCTCCCTTAAATCTAACAAAAAATGTCAATGGACACCTGCTGTTACCTTTATCTCCTCCAATGACTCCATTTGCTGTAATTCCCCCCTCCTTTTCCTGTTTTAATTCCCTGACATGGGACCAACCACCGACAATCATCATCAATTCAGATATCTAATAATAGTTTGTCACATTCAGGGGTCTATTTATAAAACATTTGGTGGCCGAATGTCAGAAGCATTCTTGCAAGCTGGCCGAAATGTCCTACCCTGTTTCCCCGAAAATAAGACCTAGCGTGATTGTCGGTGATGGCTGCAATATAAGCCCTACCCCCCCCCAAATAAGCCCTACCCTGTTTCCACAAAAATAAGCCCTACCCTGAAAATAAGACCTACAAGGACTTTAACTAGGGCTTATTTGGGGGGTAGGGCTTATATTGCAGCCATCACCGACAATCAGGTTAGGTCTTATTTTCGGGGAAACAGGGTAGTATTTTTTTTTTTTTCATAGATTAACTCCTAGATCGTCAGCTCCATCTAGTGGACGAAAAATCTGTATATTTTCTCATCCACAAATAGTTTTTTGCTGTTTTTTGCTGGTTATTAAATATTGCTTTTTGTTAGTTTCAAGCATTATGACTACCATTGTTGTTACCATTGTTATGACTGCCAGTGTTGTTTTTTTAAGTGGTTCATTAAATCTGCCCTTAATTGTTTTTTTTTGGGGGGGGGGGGGGGTTGGGAGGAAAGGGCTACCTTCAGATGAGCCTGCTCTCTGCTTGTGGATTGCTATACATGTCCCATAGGTGGGAAATTCAGACAGTTTAGAGATAGGGTTCAGAGGCGTCTCGACATAGAAGTGTGGCTTCCATATATATTTGCTTATTATTGAAGTGTTGCTTTTTTGCTGGTTATTAAATATTGAATTTTGCTGGTTAGTACATTTTGCTTTTTACTGGTTAGTAAATATAACTTTTTTGCTCATTTCAAACCATTGAGAGTGGTTGCCATTGTTGATATTTTCAAGCAGCATCAAAAATATAAAAACTAAGCCCCAGGACGACGTCCTTGGTGACGAAACGCGTAGGTCGGAGCGGCGTGCTGACATCACCATCTCTCTCGTGTCACGACGGGCGGGTTTTGTTTGGTTGTGTGCCGGCCGACACACCAAACTTAAGGTGCTTTTACTTACTACTGTAATTTTATTACTTAATAAACCCAGCATTTTATGCTATGTGGAGCATTTGGTCTCTTTTTGGTGCCTTTTTGATTCATTATCACGTTGCTGGTAGACATTTTTGTACAGATGAATATAATCCATATGGATTCACCTTTGGACTTCA
The DNA here is from genome assembly GCA_037952925.1 of Lithobates clamitans. NCBI lineage: Eukaryota > Metazoa > Chordata > Amphibia > Anura > Ranidae > Lithobates > Lithobates clamitans. Next base: position 262,089 of record JBBGZY010002685.1, read on the forward strand.
CATTTATTATTTAGCGTGATTCGTCTATATTTTCTACACAAAGGGTTGTAGCATCTCATGACATCACTGACCTAAGATGAGATGATATTAGGCCAATGTTGTTATGAGCATCCCTGCCCCTTTGTCCTGTCCCTTTGTCCTGCTCCTTTTCTTCCTTGGCAAATCAGCTTCAGCTGGGACATTCCCCACCCTGCAGCTGCACATATCCAATAGGGTTGGAGCTTCTCATGACATCATTCATTTAATATGGGATGATATTAGGTCAATACTGTTACGAGTATCCCTGCTCCTTTGTCCTGGCCCTTTCATTCCTAGGCCAAGCAACTGCAGCTGGGACATTCCCCGCCGGCAGCTGCATGCACACAAAGGGTTGCCCGTATCAAAAAAATAAAAACTGAGCCCCAGGACGACGTCATTTGTGACGAAACGTGTAGGTCGGAGCGATGTGTGGCTTCCATATGTATTTGCTTATTATTGAAATGTTGCTTGTTGCTGGTTATTAAATATTGAATTTTGCTGGTTAGTACATTTTGCTTTTTACTGGTTAGTAAATATAACTTTTTTGCTCATTTCAAACCATTGAGAATGGTTGCCATTGTTGATATTTTCAAGCAGCATCAAAAATATAAAAACTGAGCCCCAGGACGACGTCATTGGTGACGAAACACGTAGGTCGGAGCGACGTGCTGACATCACCATCTCTCTCGTGTCACGACGGGCAGGTTTTGTTTGGTTGTGTGTCGGCCGACACACCAAACTTAAGGTGCTTTTACTTACTACTGTAATTTTATTACTTAATAAACCCCCCATTTTATGCTATGTTGGGCCTTTGGGATCTTTTTCGTGCCTTTTTGATTCATTATAACATTGCTGGTGGACATTTTTGCACAGATGAATATAATCTATATGGACTTCAAATTTATTACTATAGATTATCTACACAAAGGATTGTAGTGTCTCATAACTTTACTGACCTAAGATGAGATGATATTAGGCCAATGTTGTTACCCTGTTTCCCCGAAAATAAGACCTAGCGTGATTGGCGGTAATGGCTGCAATATAAGCCCTACCCCCCAAATAAGCCCTAGTTAAAGTCCTTGTAGGTCTTATTTTCAGACTAGGGCTTATTTTCAGGGAAACAGGGTAGGGCTTATTTGGGGGGTAGGGCTTATATTGCAGCCATCACCGACAATCACGCTAGGTCTTATTTTTGGGGAAACAGGGTATGAGCATCCCTGCCCCTTTTTCCTGCCCCTTTGTCCTGCCCCTTTGTCCTGTCCCTTTGTCCTGCCCCTTTCCTTCCTTGGCCAATCAGCTTCAGCTGGCACATTCCCCACCCTGCAGCTGCACATATCCAATAGGATTGGAGCTTCTCATGACATCATTCATTTAATATGGGATGATATTAGGTCAATATTGTTATGAGTATCCCCGCTCCTTTGCCCTGCCCCTTTCATTCCTAGGCTAATCAGCTGCAGCTGGGACATTCACCGCTCTGCAGCTAAATGTGCAAAAAAAAAACAAAAACAAAGGTGGGTGTGCTTGTGACATCATTGACCTAATATGGTCACATGGTCATATAAGGATCATGTGACCATATTAGGTCAATGATGTCAAGAGCAGGGCCGGGACAAGGGGTTGGCAGGAGGGGCGGCTGCCCTGGGCACTGTGGTATCATGTGAGATTCGGGGACACCACAAGGAGATTGGGGGGAGGGGCTTTGCGTTGGGAAGGGGAATTTGGGGGAGGGCGGCAGGACATAAGAATTGTTCTAGGAGGGGAAATTTGGGGAGGAGTGCTAGGAGTGGTGATTTGGGGGGGGGGGTGATTTGTATTGAGAAGGGAGATAGGGGGAAAGAGGATGTGTGCTAGGATGGGGGATTTCGGGGTTTGTGCTAGTAAAGGTAATATGGTTGGGGGGGATTTCTGCTAAATTGGGAAATTTTTTTGGGAGGGGGATTTATGCTAGTAGGAATAATTGGGGGGCTTTTGTGTTAGGGGGGGAGGTTTGAGAGGGGGGATTTGTGCTTGTATGGGGGATTGGGGGAGGGGGATTTGGAGTGTGGGGGGGATTTGTGCTCGAAGGGGAAATTTGAGGGGTACAGTATTTGTGCTAAGAGAGGATTTTTTTTGGGGGGGGTGGATTTGTGCTAGTAGGGATGATTGGGGAGTATTTGTGCTAGGAGAGGAGATTGGGGGGGGATTCGTGCTAGGATGGGGAATTGGGGGGTGGGGAATTTGTGCTTAGAGGGGGGATTTGGAGTGGGGGGGCATTTGTACCTAGGAAGGGAAATTTAATTTGGAGGGGATTTATGCTAGTAGGGATGATTGGGGGGCATATGTGCTAGGAGGGGAGATGAAGGGGGTTGTGCTAGGGTGGGTGGGAGATTGGGGAAGGGGAATTTGTGCTCGAAGGGGAAATTTGAGGGGTAGAGTATTTGTGCTAGGGAGGGGGAATTTTTTTGGAGGGGGACTGTGCTGGGAGCATATATGGAATGAGAGGATCTGAGCTAAGCATGCAGATTAGCACTTGATTTTTTTTGGGGGGGGTGGGAGATTTTTGCTGACACCTAATGCTAATACAGGGGTGGGCAACCTGAAAGAGGTGGAGATCTACCTGAACCACATGGAAGAAGTCAAAGCTCACCGGGCACTGTGTCGTATCCTCACACCTATTTTAACCCTACTAAATTGCCATACTACCTTGTTGCAATCGTGTGCATTGCACAACAATCATGGGTTTAAATCAGGTGGTGAGGAGGCAACATATCACTGGAATAAGAGGTAGAGTGCAGATGGTATCACTCCGCATGGGATAGGAGCCAGTACTACAGAGGAGGCACCAGCTTATGCGGCTCTTGCTCCCTACTACAGCTCCAACTTTAGTATTCCCTCTGCATTGCACTCTGTATGATGCTCTGAGGTGGCGGGTCAGCAATCCCAGACCATGATCTATCAGTCACCTGGTCACGATCTACGGGTTGCTGACCCCAGTGCTAATACATCTTGTAGGGGGTGCAATTTGGTATGTTCGCCCCAGACTCTAGGTGACGTTGTCCCGGCCCTGGTCAAGGACAAACCTGCCCCTGTGGGGGTGGAATCCCCACCCACAGCTCAATGGCCCAGGACTGACAGCCACCTTCTGGGTTTGGACTAGACCCAGAGCTGAACCCAAGCTCATTCCTAGCTCACATTTAAATGGACTTATTCTGTAGTGTTGAAGACCTTCTCAAAGCTTATCCGAGCCACTTCATCAGTTCCAATGAACATCGGGAATGTTTCCTATTGTATCGGGGTATTGGTGCCACCTATGTGGATATTAATTCTAGGCTATGTTGCTGATGCTCATTAGAAGAACTTGGAGAAGCTACGGGGGGAACGTCTTTAAGATTACAAACCAAGTCCGGTTGAATGTGACTAACTCCTACTAGATAAACCATGACCTGGATAAATAAGAACCTTCACAGACATCAATTTGGATAACTTCATAGAGCAAAGACACATCTTCGACAATAATTTCACAGTTCACAACCACTTGCTAAAGAAGTAGCTATAATTATCCAAGCACAGCTGGAACACCGCCTCCAGAAGACTCTTCTTTATCCTAATGTGTACAGTATAGATGCACTCTTTACCAAAATGTGCATAGTAGTATTACTTTATTCTGCACTTTGAAAGTACAATTACTATTGTAGATTGCTGTTATGTATTGGACAACGTCGGTTCGTTATCTTTCCACTTATTATATTATGCATAAAGCTCAAATCAACACGAATTCAAAAGAAAAAGAAATGTGCAGTGATTAATTTGCAAACACAGTGGGGGTTATCTACCAAAGGAATAGAAGACTCCACTTATGAATGCATAAGATAAAGCTGTGTTTAGGTCTATCAATAGATACAAAAAAAAAAGAAAAAAAGAAACAAAACCCATAAAATAAAGAAAAACAAAAAAGGGCAAATTCAATGCACTGCTTGGAAATATCAACAATGGCAATCACTCTCAATGGTTTGAAATTAGCAAAAAGTTCTATTTACTAACCAGTAAAAAGCAAAATTTACTAACCAGCAAAATTCAATATTTAATAACCAGCAAAAAGCAACATTTCAATAATAAGCAGAAACATATGGAAGCCACACTTCTATGCCAAGATGCCTCAGAACCCTATCTCTAAACTGTCTGAATTTCCCACCTATGGGACATGTATAGCAACCCACAAGCAGAGAGCAGGCTCATCTGAAGGTAGCCCTTTCCTCCCACCCAAAAAAAACAATTAAGGGCAGATTTAATGAACCACTACAAAAAATAAAATGTTAGTCTTATTGCCTGAAACTAACAAAAAACAATACTTAATAAGCACCAAAAAGCAATATTTAATAACCAGCAAAAAGCAATATTTCAATGAGCAAATTTATATTGAGACACCTCTGAACCCTATCTCTAAACTATCTGAGTTTCCCAACTATAGGATATGGACATGTATAGCAATTCACATTTGTATGAAATATAATATGTTTATGGACCTTGCTTTGTGCACTGGTGTGCAGTCATGTTGGAACAGGAAGGGTCCATCCCCAAACTGTTCCCACAAAATTGGGAGCAGGAAATTGTTCAAATCGTCTGGTATGTCTTGGTATGCTGATGTCTTAAGAGTTCCCTTCACTGGAACTAAGGGGCTAAACCCAACCCCTGAAAAACAACCCCCACACCACAATCCCCCCTCCACCAAATGACTTGGACCAGTGCACAAAGCAAGGTCCATAAAGACATGGATGAGCGAGTTTAGGACGGAGGAACTTGAGTCCTGACCTCAACCAGATAGAACACCTTTGGGATGAATTAGAGCGGAGACTGCAAGCCAGGCCTTCTTGTCCACATCAGTACCTGACCTCACAAATGCGCTTCTGGAAAAATGGTCAAAAATTCCCATAGACACACTCCTAAACCTTGTGGACGGCCTTCCCAGAAGAGTTGAAGTTGTTATGGCTGCAAAGGGTGGGCCAACTCAATATTGAAGCCTACGGACTTATGCCCTGTACACACGGTCAGACATTGATCGGACATTCCGACAACAAAATCCATGGATTTTTTCCGACGGATGTTGACTCAAACTTGTCTTGCATACACACGGTCGGTCACACAAAGTTGTCGGAAAATCCGATCGTTCTAAACGCGGTGACGTAAAACACGTACATCGGGACTATAAACGGGGCAGTAGCCAATAGCTTTCATCTCTTTATTTATTCTGAGCATGCGTGGCACTTTGTGCATCGGATTTGTGTACACACCATCGGAAATTCCGACAACGGATTTTGTTGTTGGAAAATTTTATAGCCTGCTCTCAAACTTTGTGTGTCAGAAAATCCGATGGAAAATGTGTGATGGAGCCCACACACGGTCGGATTTTCCGACAACAAGGTCCTATCACACATTTTCCGTCGGAAAATCCGACCGTGTGTACAGGGCATTAGACTGGGATGCCATTAAAGTTCATGTGCGTGTATAGGCAGGCATCCCAATACTTTTGGTATAAATATAATAAGGGTAGATTTAATAGACCACTTAAAAAAACAACAGGGGCAGCCATAATGATTTGCTTGAAACTACCAAAAAGCAATATTTAATAACTATCAAAGACCAATATTTAATAACCAGCAATCCATATGGATTGTATAGCAATCCATAAGCAGAGAGCAGGCTAATCCGGAGGCAGTCACTTCTTTCATCTCTTCCAAAAAAAACTATAAAAATAACAAAACCAATTAAAAAAAGCAAAACAAAAAGATTTAATGCACCACTTGAAAAAAAAGTAACAAAGCCACTCAGTCTTATTTTGTATAAAATTAGCAAAAAGCTAAATTTACTTACCAGCAAAAATTAATATTTAATAACAAGCTAAAAGCAATTTTTTTATAACTAGAAAATACATATGAAAGCCACACTGATATGTCAAGGCACTTCTGAACAATGTGGGCCTTATCTCAAAACTGTCTGAATTTTCCAGCTATGGGATATGTATAGCAATTCATAAGCAGAGAGCAGGCAAATCCAGAGACAGGTGTCCGTTTATGAAGCAGTGATCAGCGGTGAACCCGAGGATCACCGCTGATCACAGTCCATAAACAGTTTATGAAACAGTGATAATCGGGGGAGAACATGTTTGAACTTGTTCTCCCGCCGATTATCTCTACACACGGAGAATCCCCATGAATGACACAGTAACGGCAAGTTTATGAAGCGGTGATCTCACCGCTACACTGGCGATCTGTTTCAGAATTCACACTCCCAGGTTCACCAGCTCAGAGGTGGTGAATCGGGGAGTGAAGAGGAAATCTGGGGGGAAGGAGGAAGATTTTTAACTTCCTTATGCCTCGTTCAGACCCCCCAACACTGTAAGCGTGTCCCCCTGTCATATTTATGTGTATACATATTTATACATATATACATGTAATGTGTATATGTATATATATATCATGTGTGTGTATATACATGTATATATAGTGTGTGTGTGTGTATACATATGTGTATAATGTAGGGGGACACATTATTTTATTAACATTAATCCACGCCGTTGAGCGGTGATAATTTATCACTGCTTGATAAACTGACATCTGGTACTGTAATCTCGTAAAGTCTCACGAGATTCCAGTATCAGGGGCCGTTCTACACTGTTTGAAGCATTTGTAGATCACTTCACTCCTCCAAAGGTGAAGCGATCTACACCGCTTCATAAACAGGCACACAGAGGAGAAGATTCTTCACTGTGAATGCCGGAGAACGAAGCAGTGAATAGATTTCACTGCTTCATAAACGGACACCCTAATCTGTTGGAATATCCCATGTATAGCAATTCACAAGCAGAGAGCCGGATCACATGGAGGCAGCCCTTTCTGCCTCAAAAGCCCTTTCCGCCTCAAAAAAAAAGCAGAAAAAAGGGCAGACTTAATGGACCACTTGGTGTTTTTTTTTTTTTTCGGAGCCATATTTTATATTAGTATTTATTTTAATAAACCGATCATGTTCTAGCAAAAACTTTTTTTTGTTTCGTCGCACACGATTGAGTATTCAACGTTAGCACAGACTTGTTTACTAGCATACACTTTGCAAAGTGACAATTTTTCAAAGTGAATGACCTCTCTAGTAAATCAACCCCAATGTAACAAAAAATAAAAAAAAATAAAAAATGTAATTTAAATTTTAAAAAAATTGGGGCAGACTTGAAACACCGCTTGGTCTTTTTTCTTTCGCCGCTCTCCTAATTTCACTTTTTTTTATATAAAAAAACATATTTTGGTTTGCCATCCTCTACTAAAAAAAATAAATAAAAAACAGCTGTAAAACCGTGCAACAATTCAAAGAGATAAAACTATTTCAATTATAGGCTGCCACTAAGTGTGCTGTCTGGCCTACTTTCCAAGCAGCAGAATCATCCCTAACTTCAATCAGATTATCATGGTGGTAAACGGCTTCTGCCCTTTAAACGCTCATTATGTGCTTGTTGATTTACTTTCTAAACGTTTAATGTAAAGATTTTTCTGCATTTAAAAAAAAAAAAAAAAAGTTGTTTTTTTTTCCATCAGAAGATAACTTTCTCAATCACCGAGGATAGGCACGTATTAAGCCCACCCCAAAAATTCCAAAGTGGCAAGCAATTTTTAAACCTCTTTTTTTTTTTCAGACAACTGATGAAAAACAACCGTATAATCCACACCTTTTTTTTTTTTTTTTTAAATAATAAATCTCAGAATTCCCAGTTGCATTTGAAGTCTTAATGATATATTTTTAGCTGTCGCATCTGCACCAAGAAGTCTAAAAAAAAATTTACTGCAGTTCACAAAAAAATAAAATAAATAAAGATACGGCTGGTTGAGTCAGGTGACGATTTTAAATATTAAGATAAGAGGTCCATTATATGGCTTTATGAATAAAAAAAAAAAAAATTAATACTGCATAAGGAATTATAACTTATGGAAATTAAGATCCGTCCTTACTGTACACTATGAGCATGTAATCTGTTTCACCATGCAAAATCAAAACTAAAAATAGACACCGAGTTTAAGAAGCAAAACATCTGCCCCGGTGGGAGGCCCGATTAAGTTAAATATTTTTTTTTTTCGTTTGCATTGGTATCATGTTTTAAATTGAGCGTAAAAAGCCTATGAACAAATCTGTAGATAGCCAATCCTTTCAAAATTCTGTAATAACACATAATTCTCATGTCAACACAATGTGCACAGAATGTATATATATATAAAAAAAAAAGACAAAAAGCAAAAAAGAAAATAAATTAAACCATGTTACATAAATACCCAATGCAAGGGACATATTTAATTATTGCATCCAGAAGGTCAAAAACTCAACAGAAAGAGCAAAATAGTAAAAAAAAAATGATTTGACCAAATATCCACTTTATAAAACCCTGATCACAAGAAGACAAAATCCTATCTGCTAGTAGATGGATTAAATAAAAAAAAAAAATAAAAAAAACAGCCATGGAACAACAACTTTAACATAAGATGTTCCTAAAACATAAAAGCATACAAACATTACTAAACTGTCACTCTCCGCTAATTATTAAGTCACCAGGTTTCCTGTTTCCTGTGTTTTGATAACCAGAGATAAATGACAGTTGGCCGGGGAAAACATATATTTCTTATGCAATTTATTTACTATGACCTTGCTCGTTTTATTGCTATAGATTTTTCATGCATGCTTCAATGGACTCGATAATGCATGAAGTTATAATGAGAAGCTTCATTGGTTGCACCAAACTTGCTAACATGTAATACATCAAGGCTGTTGTAATAGCTAGTATGGCGCCCAGAGGTCAAATGTTTTTATTGGTGTGAATGGGTTTACCAATTCCCATGAGTTACAGGACATGTAGTACCCAACATGACAAAGTATAAAAAAAAGTCATGGGTATCTTTTTTTTTTTTTTTATTGTATTTTTTTTTGTTAATACACATTGCTTTTTATTATATGTTCCAATAGACCCAGTTGTGTATTAAGATATAATAAAAAGCTTCCTTGGTTGTACCAAACTTGCCAACATGTGTTACGGGACATCTAGTACCCAACATGATGAAGTATAAAAAAGTAAAGGATATCTATTTTTTTATTATCATTATTACTGTATTTTTTTTTTAATACACACTGTTCTTTATTATATGCTCCAATAGAGCCAGTCGTGTATTAAGATATAATAAGAAGCTTTATTGGTTGTATCAAACTTGCCAACATGTGTTATGGGACATCTAGTACCCAACATGACAAAGTATAAAAAAGTAATGTGTATCTATTTATTTATTTTTTTATTATTGTATTTTTTTTTTTTTTTAAATACACACTGTTCTTTAATATATGCTCCAATAGACCCAGTTGTGTATTAAGATATAATAAGAACCATCATTGCTTGTACCAAACTTGCCAACATGTGTTACGGGACATCTAGTACCCAACACGACGAAGTATAAAAAAGTAATGGGTATCTATTTATTTATTTTTTTATTATGGTTTTTTTTTAAATTTTTTTTTTTAATACACACTGATCTTTATTATATGCTCCAATAGACCCAGTCGTGTATTAAGATATAATAAGAAGCTTCATTGGTTGTACCAAACTTGCCAACATGTGTTACGGGACATCTAGAACCCAACATGATGAAGTATAAAAAAGTAATGGGTATCTATTTATTTATTTTTTTATTATTGTATTTTTTTTATTTTTTTTTTAAATACACACTGTTCTTTATTATATGCTCCAATAGACCCAGTCGTGTATTAAGATATAATAAGAAGCTTCATTGGTTGCACCAAACTTGCCAACATGTGTTACGGGACATCTAGTACCCAACATGATGAAGTATAAAAAAGTAATAGATATCTATTTTTATTTTTTTTTATTATTACTGTATTTTTTTTTTTAATACACATTGTTCTTTAATATATGCTTCAATAGACCCAGTCGTGTATTAAGATATAATAAGAACCTTCATTGGTTGTACCAAACTTGCCAACATGTGTTACGAGACATCTAGTACCCAACATGACGAAGTATAAAAAAGTAATGGGTATCTGTTTTTATTTTTTTTTATTGTATTTTTATTTTAATTTTTTTAGACAAATACACAATGTTCTTTAATATATGCTCCAATAGACCTAGCAGTGTATTAAGATATAATAATACGCGTTATTGGTTGTACCAAACTTGCTAACATGTAATACATCAAGGTTGTCGTAATAGCTAGTGTGGCACCCAGAGGTCAAATGCTTTTATTGGTGTGAACAGGTTTACCAATTCCCATGAGTTACGGGACATGTAGTACCCAACATGACAAAGTATAAAAAAGTAATGGGTATCTATTTTAATTTTTTTATTGTATTTTTTATTTATTTTTTTTTATATACAAATATACATTGTTCTTTGATACACTATATTGTCAAAAGTATTGCCTGCCTTTACACGCACATGAACTTTAATGGCATCCCAGTCTTAGTCCGTAGGGCTCAATATTGAGTTGGCTCCGCCCTTTGCAGCTATAACAGCTTCAGTTCTTCTGGGAAGGCCGTCCGCAAGGTTTAGGAGTGTGTCTATGGGAATGTTTGACCATTCTTCCAGAATCGCATTTGTGAGATCAGGCACTGATGTTGGAGGAGAAGACCTGGCTCGCAGACTGCGCTCCTAATTCATCCCAAGGGTGTTCTATCGGTTTGAGGTCAGGACTCAAGTTCCTCCACCCCAAACTCGCTCATCTATGTCTTTATGGACCTTGCTTTGTGCACTGGTCCAAATCATTTGGTGGAGGGGGGATTATGGTGTGGGGGTTGTTTTTTTAGGGGTTGGGTTTGGCCCCTTAGTTCCAGTGAAGGGAACTCCTAAGGCCTCAGCATGCCAAGACATTTTGGACAATTTCATGCTCCTAACATTGTGGGAACAGTTTGGGGACGGCCCCTTCCTGTTCCAACATGACTGCGCACCAGTGCACAAAGCAAGGTCCATAAACATATTATATTTCATACAAATGTGAATTGCTATACATGTCCACATCCTATAGTTTAGAGATAGGGTTCAGAGGTGTCTCCATATGTATTTGCTCATTATTGAAATATTGCTTTTTGCTGGTTATTAAATATTGCTTTTTGATACTATTAAGTATTTCTTTTAGTTTCAAGCATTATGACTACCATTGTTGTTGTTTTTTAAGTGGTTCATTAAATCTGCCCTTAATTGTTTTGTTTTGTTTTTTGGGGGAGGGGGGTTGGGAGGAAAGGGCTACCTTCAGATGAGCCTGCTCTCTGCTTGTGGGTTGCTATACATGTCCCATAGGTGGGAAATTCAGACAGTTTAGAGATAGGGTTCAGAGGTGTCTTGACATAGAAGTGTCGCTATGGGAATGTTTGGCCCTTCTTCCAGAAGCGCATTTGTGAGATCAGGCACTGATTTTTAGACGAGAAGGCCTGGCTCGCAGTCTCCGCTCTAATTCATCCCAAAGGTGTTCTATGGGGTTGAGCTCAGGACTCTGTGCAGTCCAGTCAAGTTCTTCCACCCCAAACTTGCTCATCCATGTCTTTATATACCTTGCTTTGTTCACTGGTGCCCAGTCATGTTGGAACAGGAAGAGACCATGAAGATTTTAGTAATGAGAACGGTAGCATTAGCAGTAATCAGCATGGATTCATGAAGAATCGTTCTTGCCAAACCAATCTATTAACCTTCTACGAGGAGGTGAGCTGCCATCTAGATCAGGCTTTCTCAACATTTTAACCCTAGAGGAACCCCAAAAATCATTTTCATGTCTCAAGGAACCCTTACTAAAACCAATTCATGAGGGCTCAATAGGAACAACGCTTCTTCTTAAAGTGGTGCTCAGAATGCCACCCTTAAAGACAGCTAAAAAGATATTTGGTGTCATGCTGCTGGCTTTGCTAAGTGGTGCTGAACCTTGAACTATATTTATATATATACTATCTGTGGCATCATCAAAAAGGTAGTTCACCAGCCACAGCTCAAGGAACCCCTAGCAACCTCTGGAGGAACCCCAGGGTTCTACGGAACCCTGGTGGAGAATGGCTGATCTAGATAAAGGAAGGCCCGTAGACGTGGTGTATCTGGATTTTGCAAAGGCATTTGATACAGTTCCCCATAAACGTTTACTGTACAAAGTAAGGTCCGTTGGCATGGACCATAGGGTGAGTACATGGATTGAAATAACTTCATAACCTCTCCGCAGGATGTGGAAACCGTGCAAGAAGATCTGAATAAATAAATGGGTTGGGTGACTACATGGCAGATGAGGATCAATGTGGAGAAATGTAAAATAATGCATTTGGGTGGCAAAAATATGAATGCAATCTATACACTGGGGGGAGAACCTCTGGGGGAATCTAGGATGGAAAAGGACCTGGGGGTCCTAGTAGATGATAGGCTCAGTAATAGCATGCAAGGCCAAGCTGCTGCTAACAAAGCAAACAGAATATTGGCATTTAAAAGGGGATCAACTACAGAGATAAAACGATAATTCTCCCACTCTACAAGACTCTGGTCCGGCCGCACCTGGAGTATGCTGTCCAGTTCTGGGCACCAGTCCTCAGGAAGGATGTACTGGAAATGGAGCGAGTACAAAGAAGGGCAACAAAGCTAATAAAGGGTCTGGAGGATCTTAGTTATGAGGAAAGGTTGCGAGCTCTGAACTTATTCTCTCTGGAGAAGAGACGTTTGAGAGGGGATATGATTTCAATATACAAATACCCTACTGGTGACCCCACAATAGAGATAAAACTTTTCTGCATAAGGGAATTTAATAAGACATGCAGCCATTCACTAAAATTAGAAGAAAAGAGGTCTAACCTTAAACTGCGTAGAGGGCTCTTTACTGTAAGATTGGTAAGGATGTGGAATTCCCTTCCACAGGCGGTGGTCTCAGCGGGGAGCATTGATAGTTCCAAGAAACTATTAGATAAGCACCTGCAACCACGACCACAACATACAGGGATATATAATGTAATACTGACACATAATCACACACATAAGTTGGACTTGATGTCCTTTTCCAACCTCGCCTACTATGTAACTACTATGTGACCATCCCCAAACTGTTCCAACTGTCTAAAATGTCTTGGTATGCTGACACCTTAAGAGTTCCCTTCACTGGAACTAAGGGGCCAAGCCCAACCTCTGAAAAACAACCCCACACCATAATCCCCCCCTCCACCAAATGATTTGGACCAGTGCACAAAGCAAAGTCCATAAAGACATGGATAAGCGAGTTTGGGGTGGAGGAACTTGACTGGCCTGCACAGAGTCCTAACCTCAACCCGATAGAACACCTTTGGGGTCCAACATCATTGCCTGACCTCACAAATGCTCTTCTGGAAGAATGGTCAAACATTCCCATAGACACCCTCCTAAACCTTGTGGACGGCCTTCCCAGAAGAGTTGAAGCTGTTATAGCTGCAAAGGGTGGAGCCAACACAATATTGAACCCTACGGACTAAAACTGGGATGCCATTAAAGCTCATGTGCGTGTAAAGGCAGGCGTCCCAATACTTTTGGTAATATAGTGTAACTAGTATGGCACCCAGAGGTCAAATGTTTTTATTGGGTTTAATTGGTTTTCCAATTTCCATGGGTTACGGGACTATTTATTTATTTATTTATTTTACAAATACACAGTTCTTTAATCTTTGCTCCAATAGATCCAGTCATCTATTTAGATAAAATAAGAAGCCTCATTGGTTGACATAAATTTGCTAATGTAATATTTCAAGGTTGTTGTGATAGCTAGTATGGCACTCAGAGGTCAAATGCTTTTATTGGTGTGAACAGGTTTACCAACTCCAATAAGTTACGAACGTGTAGTACCCAACATGAGAGAGTATAAAAAACCTAATGTTATCTATTTTTATTATAATTTTCAATTGTTTTTTTTGTTTTTTGTTTTTTTGGAAAATACACATTGCTCTTTAATATGTGCCCCAATCGACCCAATCATGTATTATGATATGATAAGAAGCTTCATGGGTTGTACCACACGTCAAGGTCATTATGATAGCTGGTATGGCACCCAGAGGTCAAATTTTTTTATTGGTGTGAAAGGAAAGGGTTTAACGATTCCCATGGGTTAAGGCATGGTATACAGGGCATGCAGTACCAAATCGTATTGATTAAAAAAGTAATAAGTATCTATTTTTATATTTTTTTCATTTGTATTATTTAATTCTGGACAAATACACATTTGTTATATTTTTTTCTAATTTTTACTTTTTATTGTGTAAATATACATCTGATTTTTATTTTTATTTTTTTTTTACTTTTTTTTTGGGGGGGGGGGGGACAAACACACATTTCTTATTTATTTATTTTCGTTTTTATTGTTGCTGTTGTTTTTTTTTCGCTTTTTTTTTTTTTTGACAAATACACGTGTCTTACCAAGCATTGTTCTTTAATATGCGCTCCAATGGAGCCAAACATGCATGAAGTTATGCTAAGCAGCTGTAATCTGGTTAATGGAACACGTGATACCCAATAAAACAAAGTATAAAAAAAAAATAATGGGTATCACTTTCTTTTGCTGCATTTCTTTTAATTTGTGTTATCTTCTTCTGGACAATAGACAATTTCTTTCTTTTTTTAGTTTGTTTAGTTACAAATACACATTGTTCTTTAATATGTGCCCCTATAGACCCAATAAAGATATAATATAAAGCTTCATTGGTTGTACCACACTTGCTATCATGTAATATATCAAGGTCATTATAACAACTGGTATAGCACCCAGAGGTCAAATTTTTTATTTTTTTTACTTCATTGTGAATTTTTTTTTTATTGATGTGGATGGGTTTAATTATTCCCATGGGTAAGGGCATGGGTTACAGGGCATGACGTGCCCAATCTAACAAAGTTTAAAAGAAGTAATGAGTATCTATAGTTGTTTGTTTTAATTTGTATTATTTTATTGTGGACAAATACACATTTCTTTTTTTTTTTATGGTTTTTGCTTTTTTTGTATTAGATAAATACACATCTGATTTTTCTATTTTATTTTTTTTTTTTGGGGGGGGGGGTCTTATTTATTTACTTATTTATATATTTTAGTTTTTTTTTCTTTTTTTCTTTTTCTTTTTCTTATTGGTAAATACACATTTATTTATTTATTTATTTATTTATTTATTTTATTTATTTATTTTGGGGGAAGGCAGGCAAACACACATTTCTTATTTTATTTTTTATTTTTTTTTCAGTTTTTATTGTTGCTGTCGTCTTTTTGGGTTTGGGGGAGGGCAAACACACATTTCTTATTTTATTTTTTTCAGATTTTTATTGTAGCTGTTGTCTTTTCAGGGGGTTTTTGTTGTTGTTGTTGTTTTTTTTTTTTTGGACAAACACACGTGTGTTATCAAGCATTGTTCTTGATTATGTGCTCCAATTAAGCCAAACATGCGTGAAGTTATGCTAAGAAGCTTCATTGGTTCGATCACATTTCCTATCTTGTAATGATCACATTTCCTATCTTGTAATATATCAAGCTTGTTATATACCAAGTTTACCATCGTGTAATACATCAAGGTTGTTATAAGCACACAGAGGTCAAATGTTTTTATTGGTGTGAATGGGTTTACCAATTCCCACCAGCTGTAAACTGGTACCCAATAAAATGAAAGTATAAAAAGTAATGGGTATCAATTTCTTTTATTGTATAGGAATATTACAATTTAAAATTAAATTTAAAATAATTTAATTTGTATTATTTTATTCTGGACAATAGACATTTTTTATTTTTTTATTTTTTTTATTTTTTAGATAATATTTTTATTTATTTATTTATTTATTTGGCATTTTTTATTTTTTTATTTTTTAGATAATATTTTTATTTATTTATTTGACATTTTTTAAGTTTTTATTTTTTTTATTTTTTAGATAATATTTTTTATTTATTTATTTATTTATTTATTTGACATTTTTTATTTTTTTATTTTTTTATTTTTTAGATAATATTTTTATTTATTTATTTATTTATGTATGTATTTATTGGACAAATACAAATATCTTATCAAGCATTGTTCTTTAATATGTGCCCCAACAGACCCAACCATGCACAAGGTTATAATGAGAAACCTAACTGGTTGTATCAAACTTGCCAACATGTAATACATGAAGGTTGGTATAAAAGCTAATATGGCACAAAGAGGTCAAACGTTGTCATTGGGGCAATAGGTCTACCAATTCCCACGGGTTGCCCGTCACGCGGTACGAAACATTCATTAAATAGGTTCAATATGTATACAGTTCTTTAACAAAACTCAGATTGAAGTATAAATAGGCTAAAGGCCATGTGGTACCCAATATAACACAGTATAAAAAGTAATGGGTACCAATTTTTTTTATGGTCCAACGAACCCAACCATGTATGAACTTATACGAAGAAACTCCATTGGCTCTACCAGATTTCCTATCATGTAAGATATCGAGCTTGTTATAATAACTAGTATGGCACCCAGATATCATATGTGTTTATTGATGTGAATGGGTTTACCAGTTCCCGCTACCTTTAAATGGGATTAGGGACAATAGGTACCCAATACAACAAAGTATAAAAAGAAACGGGTATCTATTTTTTTAATAGTTTTTTTTTTTTTTTTTGGACAAATACATGTCTAATCAAGCATTGTTCTTTAATATGTTTACAATGTCTACTATCCTAGTAGCAACTGAAGGTACTTTTTAATACCCTATAGAATGTCTACTATCCTGGAAGCAAATGAAGGTACCTAGTAATACCCTATAGAATGTCTACTATCCTGGAAGCATACAAAAGGTACCTTTTAATACCCTATAGAATGTCTACTATCCTGGAAGTAAATGAAGGTACCTAGTAATACCCCATAGAATGTCTACTATCCTGGAAGTATACGAATGTACTCATTAATACCTGTAAAGAATGTCTACTATCCTGGTAGCACACAAAGGTACTCATTAATACCCGTAAAGAATGTCTACTATCCTGGTAGCAAATGAAGGTACCTTTTAATACCCCATAGAATGTCTACTATCCTGGAAGCAAATGAAGGTACCTAGTAATACCCCATAGAATGTCTACTATCCTGGAAGCATACAAAAGGTACCTTTTAATACTCTATAGAATTTCTACTATCCTGGAGCAAATGAAGGTACCTAGTAATACCCCATAGAATGTCTACTATCCTGGAAGTATACAAAGGTACTCATTAATACCTGTAAAGAATGTCTACTATCCTGGTAGAAAATTAAGGTACTTTTTAATACCCTATAGAATGTCTACTATCCTGGAAGCATACAAAAGGTACCTTTTAATACCCTATAGAATGTCTACTATCCTGGAAGCAAATGAAGGTACCTAGTAATAACCCATAGAATGTCTACTATCCTGGAAGTATACGAAGGTACTCATTAATACCTGTAAAGAATGTCTACCATCCTGGTAGCAAATGAAGGTCACAACTAAAAGCTGTATAGAATGTCTACCATTCTGGTAAATGAAAGGAACTAATTAATAGAAAATGAGGACACTCATTATTACCTGTATATAAAGTCTACTATCCTGGTAGCACATGGGGGTACCTCATTATTACCTGTATAGATTGTCTAATGTCCTGGTAGCCAATAAAGGAGCCCATTAATACTTTATAGAATGTCTACTATCCTTGTAGCATATGAAGGTGGCCAGTATTACAGTATAAATTGTCTACTATACTGGTAGCAAATGAAGTACCAATTAATATTCGTATGGAATGTCTGCTATCCTGTTAGCATATGAAGGTACCTGTTAATACCCTACAGAATGTCTACTATCCTGGAAGCGTACGAAGGTACTCATTAATACCTGTAAAGAATGTCTACTATCCTGGTAGCAAATGAAGGTACCGCATAAATACTTGTATGGAATGTCTACTATCCTGGTAGCATCTGAAGGTACCAACTGATAGATGTATAGATTGTCTAGTATCCTGGAAGCCAATAAAAGTACTAATTAATACCCTATAGAATGTCTACTATCCTTGTAGCATAAGAAGATACCCATTAGAACCTGTAGAGAAGGTCTACTATCCTGGTAACAAATGAAGGTTGCAACTAATACTTGTATAAAATGTCTACTATCCTGGTAGCATATGAAGGTACCAACTTATAGCCAATGAAGGTGACCAATAATACCCTTTAGGTTGTCTATGGTCTTGGAGCAAACAAAGATACCCATTAATACCTGTAAATAATTTAAACTATCCTGGTAACCTACACATAAAAAGGTACCAACTAATAGCTGTAAAGAATGTCTACTATCCTATCCTGGTAATCAAAAGAATGTGTCCATTAATACCCTATAGAAAATCTACTATCCTGGTAACACATAAAAGTGCCTATTAATACCCTACAGATTGTGTACTATCTAGGAGCAAATGCAGGTACCCAAAAATACCTGTATGGAATGTCTACTATCCTGGTAAATGAAGGTACTCATTAATACCTGTATAGAGTGTCTACCATCCTGGTAGCATATGAAGGTCACAACTAATAGCTGTATAGAATGTCTACTACCCTGGTAGCAAATAAAGGCGCTCAATATTACCTATATAGAATTTCTACTATCCTAGTAGCATATGAAGATGTAAACCTATAGCCAATGTCTATTCTCCTGGAAAACATTGAAGGTGCCCATTAATATCCTATAGGTTGTCTACGGTCTTTACAAACAAAGCTACCCATTAGAATGTCTGCTATCCTTGTAGCATAAGAAGATACCCATTAGAACCTATATAGAATGTCTACTATCTTGGTAGCAGATGAAGGTAATCATTAATACCTATATAGAATGTCTACTATCCTGGTAGCCAATGAAGGTGACCAGTAATACCCTAAAGGTTGTCTACGGTCTTGGAGCAAACAAAGCTACCCATTAATACCTGTATAGAATTTAAACTATCCTGGTAACATACATATAAAAGGTGCCAACTAATAGCTGCAAAGAATGTCTACTATCCTGGTAACAAATAAAGGTACCCATTGGTACCCTATAGAAGGTCCACTGTCTTGGTCACAAATGAAGGTTACAACTAATACCTGTATAGAATGTCTACTATCCTGGTAGCATATGACAACACCAACTTATAGCTGTATAGATTGTCCACTATCTTGGTAGCAAATGAAGGTACTCATGAATATCCTCCTCTAGAATGTCTACTCTCTTGGTAGCAAACAAAGGTGCCAATTATTACCTGTATAGAATGTCTACTATCCTGGCAACATATTAAAGTATCAACTAATAGCTGTAAAGAATGTCTAAATACCCCAAATAATGTCTACTATCCTGGTAGCAAAAAGAAAGTGACAAGTAACAGCTGTATAGAACGTCTACCATACTGGTAACAAATGAAGGTACTCATTAATACCTGTATAGAATGTCTCCTATACTGGCAACACATGAAAGTATCAACGTATAGCTGTAAAGAATGTCTACTAACCTGTTATGAAATGAAGGTCCTCATGAATACCCTAAAAAAAAATGTCTACTATCCTGGTAGCAAAAAGAAAGTTACCAGTGACAGCTGCATAGAACGTCTGCCATACTGGTAACAAATGAAGGTACTCATTAATACCTGTGTAGACTGTCTAGTATCCTGGTAGCAGCTGAGTGACACACAGGACATCAACCACTGCAATAGGCTGCCTGGATGCTTTGTGTGACATATCGCTACCTGATTCTGTTCAGGTATATACCGATAAATGCTGCATGACTTTGATAAAGTCACATATAATAATGCCACTTACAATAATGCCACTTACAATAATGCCATGTATAATAATGCCAAATACAATAATGCCACTTACAATAATGCCATGTATAATAATGCCAAATACAATAATGCCACTTACAATAATGCCATATATAATAATGCCACTTACAATAATGCCATATACAATAATGTCATATATAATAATTCCATATATAATAGTACCATATATAATAATGTCATATATAATAATGTCTGGTAGAATAGGTTAGATACAGTTTGAAATGTTAATTGGGGGAAATGTCAGGCTATGAAATTAGGTGCAGCTTTAGGGCACCGGCCATTATTACATATTTGCATTCTCTTATTATCCATTACCACAACACATCATTATTATGACAGCAGCAGCCTTTTTATTGCATTTACTTTTTTTTTTTTTTTTTTTTTAGTTTTTTAATCACCTCACTTTTTATTATTTTTTTTTTCTCTCTCCAGTCGCTGAACCAACATTGCTTCCTTCCTCCTCCACACTACACAGCAAGGAACCATCCATACAGCTCGCTCATCCCCCCAGCCTGGGATCAGTGCCTCCAGTTTGTAGTGGCTTCGGCTCTCTTCTCTGCTAATGCATAAGCAAGCTCTAGGTTGGTGCTGTTTTGTGCATGTGTGTATATACAGTATATATATATATATATACACACCTTTTGTGTTCTTTTATTATCTTTCCATCACTTGCTTTTTGTACAACACAGGAGATGCTGATGCTCAATAAATCGCAAGATCATGTTAAAAAAAAAAATAATAATAATATAATAATAATTTATCTATCTGCCTAAAATAAATACAAATATTGAGCAAGAAAAAAAAATGTATAATTTCTGTATGATAGGGAAAAACAAATGTGAAAAACATAAAAAATAAAGAAATAAATAAAGAAATAATAATAATAATAATAATATGCTAAAGGGGGACATGACTTACCCCTAGCATAGGAAAGAAAGAAAAGGATACAAAATACAAAGTATTTTTTTTTTTAGGTGATGGTACTCACAAAGTCCGTGTTACTGTAACCTTGTAGAAGCCTCACCATTGTTTTCTTTTTTTTTTTTTTTTTTTGCAAGGCTCAGTTGCTGCAAAAGGCAAGTACTGCCCCAACTGCACAACTAAAGCCTTGCAACCATCCCACATCCAATAGCTGTCCTGCTTGAGGGGAGCCTCAGCTTGCCATATATAGGTGATCTATAGGTATTATTCCCCCAATGTATGGAATGTGCAGGGATCTGTCATTGTGGTGCATAAATCGCATTCGGTGTCAACTAGAGCTCTGCAACCGGCCCACGTCCGTTAACTGCCCTGCTTAAGGTGGCCTCAGCTTGCCATATATAGGTGATCTATAGGTAATATTCTCCTGCATAGGGAGAGAAGCAGAGATCTGTGATCGTTGTACACAATTAACGTCAACTAGAGCTCTGCAACCAGCCCACATCTATTAGCTGTCCTGCTGATAGCAGCCTGAGCTTGCCATATATATATATATATATTTATTTATTTATTTATATTTATTTATTTATTTAAATATGTATATATATATATATATATATATATATATATTTTTTTTTTTTAATATATATATAAATATATTTTAATACATATATATATATATATATATATATATATATATATATATATATATATATATATATATATATATATATATATATATATATGTATATATATATGTATTAAAATATATTTATATATATATATTAAAAAAAATATATATATATATATATATAATGTATATATATATATTAAAAAAATATATTTATATATATATATAATGTATAGGTAATGTTCTCCAATGTATTGAAAGTGCAGAGATCTGTATCCATTGTGCACAATCAATGTCAACTAGAGCTTTGCAAACGGCCCACATCCATTAACTGACGTTGTTTATGGTAGCTAAGCTTGCCATACAGGTGATCCATAGGTATTATTCTCCTAAATAGCCAAGGAGCAGAGATCTGTGATCACCATGCATAGATACTGTCAACTAAAAAGCTTTGCAACCAGTCCACCACATCCATTAGCTGCCCTTCTTAAGGCAGCCTCACTATGCCATATAGGAGATATATAGGTACTATTGGCCTATATCTATCGAAGGAGCAGAGATCTGTGATCACCACACATAGTCCACGTCAACTTAGAGCTTTGCAACCGGTCCACATCTAATCGCTGTTTTTTTTGATGAGCTAGCCATATAAACATATAAGTGATCCATAATCTATACTATTGTCCTATATAGTGAAGGAGCGGAGATCAGTGATCATCATGCATAGTCAACGTCAACTAAGAGCTTAGGTAATGTTGTCCTATATAGTGAAGGAGAAGAGAGCTGGGATCACCATGCATAATCAGTGTCAGCAAGAGCTTTGCAACCAGTCCCCATCCATGAGCTGCCCCACTTAAGTTAGCCCCAGCTTACCATATAGGTGGCATATAGGTAAAATCCCCCTATGTAGCGAAGGAGCATAGACAATATTGCCCTGTATTGTGAAGAAGCAGAGATCTGTGGTCTCCATGCATAATCAGGGTCAACCAGAGCTTTGCAACCAGTCCCCATCCAAAAAGCTGCCCACCTTAAGCTAGCCTCAACGTGCCATATAGGTTATATATAGGTAATATTGTCCTATATAGTGAGGGAGCAGAGATCTGTGATCATCGTGCATAATCAATGTCAACTAGAGCTTTGCAAACAGTCCACATCCATGAGCTGCCCTACCTAAAGTAGCCCCAGCTTGCCATATAGGTGACATGTAGGTAACCAACTACAATATACTGAAGGTGCAGAGATCTGTGATCATGGTTCATCATCACATTCAGTGTGCAACCTCTCCCCATCCATTAGCTGTCCTTATAGTAGCCTTAGCTTGCCATATAGGTGATCTATAGGTAATGTTCTCCTATATAGCGAAGGAGAAGAGAGCTGGGATCACCATGCATAATCAGTGTCAGCAAGAGCTTTGCAACCTCTCCCCTTCCATTAGCTGTCCTTATAGTAGCCTTAGCTTGCCATATAGATGATCTATAGGTAATGTTCTCCTATATATTGAAGGAGAAGAGAGCTGAGATCACTATGCATAATCAGTGTCAGCAAGAGCTTTGCAACCTCTCCCCATCCATTAGCTGTCCTTATAGTAGCCTTAGCTTGCCATATAGGTGATCTATAGGTAATGTTCTCCTATATAGTGAAGGAGAAGAGAGCTGAGATCACCATGCATAATCAGTTTCAGCAAGAGCTTTGCAAACCAGTCCCCATACATTAGCTGCCCACCTTAGGTTAGCCTCAGCATGCCATATAGGTGATCTATAGGTAAAATCCCCCTATATAGTGAAGGAGCAGAGATCTGTGATCATCATGCATAATCAATGTAGCTTTGCAACCAGTCCATATCTATGAGCTGCCCCTGCTTAACGTAGCCCCAGCTTGCCATATAGGTGACATATAGGTAACCTACTCCAATATACTGAAGGTGCAGAGAACTGTGATCATGGTTCATCATCACATTCAGTGTGCAACCAATCCACATCTATTAGTTGTCCTTATAGTAGCCATAGCTTGCCCTATAGGTGATATACATGGGTAATATTGTCCTATATAGTGAAGGAGCAGAGATCTGTGATCATCAAGTATAATCAGTGTCAACCAGAGCTTTGCAACCAGTCCCCATCCATAAGCTTCCCACCTTAAGCTAGCCTCAACATGCCATATAGGTGACATATAGGTAAAATCCCCCTATGTAGTGAAGGAGCATAGTAGACAATATTGTCCTATATTGTGAAGGAGCAGAGATCTGTGGTCCCCAGTGCATAATCAGTGTCAACAAGAGCTTTGCAGCCAATCCACATCCATGAGCTGCCCCACTTAAGGTAGCCCCAGCTTGCCTTATAGGTGGCATATAGGTAAAACCCCGCTATTTAGTGAAGGAGCATAGACAATGTTGTCCTATATTGTGAAGGAGCAGAGTTCTGTGGTCTCCATGCATGGTCAGTGTCAAATAGAGCTTTGCAGCCAGTCCCCATCCATAAGCTTCCCACCTTAGGCTAGCCTAAACATGCTATATAGGTGACATATAGGTAAAATCCCCCTATGTAGTGAAGGAGCATAGACAATATTGTCCTATATTGTGAAGGAGCAGAGATCTGTGGTCTCCATGCATGATCAGTGTCAACCAGAGCTTTGCAGCCAGTCCCCATCCATGACCTGCCCCACTTAAGGTAGCCCCAGCTTGCCATAGAGGGGACATATAGGTAAAATCCCCCTATATAGTGAGGGAGCATAGACAACATTGTCCTGTATAGTGAAGGAGCATAGACAACATTGTCCTATATTGAGAATGAGCAGAGTTCTGTGGTCTCCATGCATGGTCAGTGTCAAATAGAGCTTTGCAGCCAGTCCCCATCCATAAGCTTCCCACCTTAGGCTAGCCTAAACATGCTATATAGGTGACATATAGGTAACATCCCCCTATGTAGTGAAGGAGCATAGACAATATTGTCCTATATTGTGAAGGAGCAGAGATCTGTGGTCTCCATGCATGATCAGTGTCAACAAGAGCTTTGCAGCCAGTCCCCATCCATGACCTGCCCCACTTAAGGTAGCCCCAGCTTGCCATAGAGGGGACATATAGGTAAAATCCCCCTAAATAGTGAAGGAGCATAGACAACATTGTCCTATATAGTGAAGGAGCATAGACAACATTGTCCTATATTGTGAAGGAGCAGAGATCTGTGGTCTCCATGCATAATCAGTGTCAACCAGAGCTTTGCAGCCAATCCCCATCCATAAGCTGCCCACCTTAAAGTAGCCCCAGCTTGCCATATAGATGACCTGTAGGTCACCTACTCCCAAGGTGCAGAGATCTGTGATCAAGGTTCGAAATCACATTCAATGCCAACTAGAGCTTTGCAAACAGCCCACATCTGCCCCAGCAGTAGCCTCAACTTGCCATACAGGCAAAATATTCCCCCCCCCAATAACCGAATGGGCAGAGATCTGTGACCATCACATCCAACGTGCTAAGGTTGCTAAGGTTTTAGCTGGTGCTGAAGTTTTTTTTTTTTTTTTTTTTTTGCTGTAGAACTCAGAGGTCACGTCCTATATTGCTTGGTGGAAAATCGTGGGCCCATCTGGAAAAAAAAAAGATGGCATGGTCCTACAAAAAAAAAAAAAAAGAAAGCATGGTCCTACAAGGAAAAAAAATTGGCATGGTCCTACAAAAAAAAAAAAAAAAAAAAAAAGGCATGGTTCTACAAAAAAAAAAGAAAGAAAGAAAGCATGGTCCTACAAGGAAAAAAAAATGGCATGGTCAAAAAAAAAGGCATGGTCCTACAAAAAAATAAAAAACATGGCATGGTTCTACAAAATAAAAAAAAACCTAGTCCTACAAGGAAAAAAAACTGTCATGGTCAAAAAAAAAAAACGCATGGTTCTACAAAAAAAAATAAAAAGAAAAGAAAACATGGTCCCACAAGGAAAAAAAACTGGCATGGTCAAAAAAAAAGGCATGGTCCTACAAAAAATAAAAAATATGGCATGGTTCTACAAAATAAAAAAAAACCTAGTCCTACAAGGAAAAAAAAATGGCATGGTCAAAAAAAAAAAAAAAAGGCATGGTTCTACAAAAAAAAAAAAAAAGGCATGGTCCTACAAAAAAAAACATGGCATGGTTCTAAAAAAAAAAAAAAAAAAAAAAAAAACATAGTCCTACAAGGAAAAAAAAAAATGGCATGGTCAAAAAAAAAAAAAAAGGATGGTCCTACAAAAAAATAAAACATGGCATGGTTCTACAAAAAAAAAAAAAAAACATGGTCCTACAAGGAAAAAGAAATGGCATGGTCAAAAAGAAAAAAAAAATAAAGCATGATCCCACAAAAAATAAAAAACATGGCATGGTTCTACAAAAAAAAAAAAAATGGCATGGTTCTACAAAAAAAAAAAAAAATCTGTGAGTGCTGTTGAGAAGCACATTTCTCCTGTCTGATCTGCAGGAGCCAGTGTTGCAGAACCACAGACAGCTCCGCGTCGGTGAAAGCACAATATAAAACACACACTCCCTTTGCTGGTGCGCTTTGACAGATGCTTCCGAAACGCACAACAGCAGAGGCACCGAACCCCCTCATCTTCACCCCCCCACCCCCACCCCCATCTCTGCATGCAATGTCGGTGTAGACCTGGGGGGGGGGGGGCACGTACGGCCGGTGCCCACCTTCCCGATACCCAAGGCTTTTACCGCAAGGGATAAGCATCTTAATTTTTCAGCACATGTGACTCTCTTTTTTTTTTTTTTTTAAATCTCATTGGGCTCAGCCGAAAAATAACTGACTTTTATTATTATTTTTTTTTTAATGAGGATCCTTATCTTGGTGACTTTGACAAAAAAAAAAAAAAACTGACTTTCATTATTATTATTATTATTATTATTATTTTTTTTTTAATGAGGATCCTTCCCGTGGTGCGTCGGCTTTGGCGAATCGAGCCTCATGCCTCCTTCGGGATGAAGTACACGTGTTTGTCACCCCGCATCTCCCATCGTTACGTGCGCTGCATCCAATCAGGCAGTTGTTGTGTGTGAAAATAACACGGAAAGTGTGCGGCCGACACCGCCACTCGGGGTCTCGATCGCGACAACCACCCCCCCCACCAAAAAAAAAAAAAGCACCCCCCCCCCCCCCCCCCGACCCTACAGCCGCCCGGTGGTGGTTGACCGTCTTTTTTTTTTTTTTTTTTCTTTCTGTTGTTGGCGAACGCAGGTAGATTAACGAGCGTTTTTTTTTTTACCTGTAGGTGTCGGTGTTGTGGACGTGAGCTTTGCTGGCTCTGGTCGCTCTGCATTGAGTGTTGTGCATACAGATTGCATGCACGCCGTGGATTTTTTTTTTTTTTTTTTTTTTTTTTGTGCATGTCTGCGAAAAAAAAAAAAAAGGGGAGATGGGAAATAAAGTGCAACGTTACTTGCCTGCTGTCAGTGCGCCTCTCTGGCAGAGAACAGACCCACTTATTATCCGAGGCGGGCACCTCCGGGGGATGCTAACATGATTCGGATGCTGGCGGTGCTGATGCTGCCTGTGTAGTCTTGGATTGTCGGCAGTCCTTGTCATGCTCAGACAGAGGAACAATATTCCGTCCTAGAGATCCCAAGCATTACATGGGGAAAGCAGGATAGGGAAGAAGAAAAAAAAAAAAAAAAAGAAAGGCAGTGCTTATTGAACGTGCTGGCTATTTTCCTCCTTGTACTTATGCAGACAAGACGATGACTGGAGCAAGGGGAAGAGGGAAAAAAAAAAAAAAGAGAGAGAGAGAGAGAGAGAGAGAGGGGCTGTGTAGGGGGATGGGAGATGGGGATGTAATGAATGAGCAAAGAGCTGGGAGGAGCTGGCTTGCATGCATCTGATCCTCCGCATATATCCTATGAGAGGCACAGAGCAGCAGGCAGAGCTGAGGTTGGGACAGGAAGAAGAAGGGCAAAAAAAAAAAAAAAAAAACTGGAGCCCATGCTGCTTCCCCAAAATATTCCAGAGGAGACGGGAACAATGGAGGTGCATCGGACGTGCCGCGGCAAAATGTAGACTGAGCGAGAAATGTGGTGTAGGCAACCTTTAGGGGTGACAAGGTTTTTGTTTTGTTTTTTAATTTTTCATTTTTTTAGATTTTTTTTTTTTATTTTTAATGTTTTTATATGATTATTTTTTAATTTTAGATCGTATTAAACTAATAATATTTTTCAAATTTTTAATTGTTTTTTTGGTATATTAATAGTATTTTTTAATGTATTTATTTGTTATTTTATTATATTAATAAAAATTTTTCTTATTTTTTATTAGTTTTTTATATTTATGGCATTTTTTTTTCATTTTAATTTTTTTTAAATAATATTTTCTTCAGGTTTTTAATAAACATTTTTTCTAATTTTTAGTTTTTATATTTTTTTATTATTTTTCATTTTATTATATTATTATTTTTTTATTTTTGATCGTATTAAACTAATAATATTTTTAAAATTTTTAATTTTAATTTTGGTATATTAATAGTATTTTTAATGTATTTATTTGTTATTTTATTATATTAATAAAAATTTTTCTTATTTTTTATTAGTTTTTTTATATTTATGGCATTTTTTTTAATTTTCATTTTTTTAAAATAATATTTTCTTCAGGTTTTTAACAAACATTTTTTCTAATATTTTTTTTTATATTTTTTTATTATTTTTCATTTTATTATCTTATTATTTTTTTATTTTTGATCGTATTAAACTAATAATATTTTTCTAATTTTTAATTTTAATTTTGGTATATTAATAGTATTTTTTAATGTATTTATTTGTTATTTTATTATATTAATAACATTTTTTCTTATTTTTAATAGTTTTTTATATTTATGGCATTTTTTTTCACTTTCATTTTTTTTTAAATAATATTTTTTTCAGGTTTTAACAAACATTTTTTCTAATTTTTAGTTTTTTTATATTTTTTTTATTATTTTTCATTTTATTATATTATTATTTTTACAGTTTTGATCCTATTAAACTAATAATATTTTTCTCATTTTTAATTGTTTTTGTTATATTAATAGTATTTTTTAATGTATTTATTTGTTATTTTAATATAATTAATAACATATTTTTCTTATTTTTAACAGTTTTTTATATTTATAGCATTTTTTTTTCATTTTCATTTTTTTAAATATTTATTTTTTCATTTTTCATTTTATTACATTAACAAACATTTTTTTCTAATTTTTAGTTTTTTTATATTATTTTTTTTATTATTTTCATTTTATTATATTATTATTTTTTAATTTTTGATCCTATAATAATAATATTTTTCTCATTTTAATTGTTTTTTTGTTATAGTATTTTTTAATGTATTTATTTATTTTATTATATTAATAACATTTTTTGTATTATTTTTAATAGTTTTTTATATTTATAGCATTTTTTTCATTTTTGTTTTTTTAAATAATATTTTTTCAGGTTTTTAACAAACATTTTTTCTAATTTTTAGTTTTTATATTTTTTTATTATTTTTCATTTTATTATATTATTATTTTTTAATTTTTGATCTTATTAAACTAATAATATTTTTCTCAATTTGAATTGTTTTTTGTTATATTAATAGTATTTTTAATCTATTTATTTGTTATTTTATTATATTAATAACATTTTTTTATTATTTTTAATAGTTTTTTATATTTATAGCATTTTTTTCCATTTTCAATTTTTTTTTAAATAATATTTTTTCAGGTTTTTAACAAACATTTTTTCTAATTTTTCGGTTTTTTTATATTTTTTTTATTATTTTCATTTAATTTTATTATATTATTATTTTTTTAATTTTTGATCTTATTAAACTAATAATATTTTTCTAAATTTTAATTGTTTTTATTATAATAATCGTTTTTTTAATGTATTTATTTGTTATTCTGTTATGTTAATAACATTTTTTTCTTATTTTTAATAGTTTTTTTATATTAATAACATTTTTGTTCATTTTCATTTTTTTTTAAATAATATTTTTTCAGGTTTTTATTTTAATATTTTTTTTTCATTTTTCATTTTATTACATTAACTAACATTTTTTCTAATTTTTAGTTTTTTTTATATTATTGTTTTATTATTTTTCATTTTATTATATTATTATTTTTTAATTTTATTGTATTAAAAATATTTTTCTCATTTTTAATTGTTTTTGTTTTTTATACTAATGGAATTTTTTTTAATTTTAAATAATATTATTTTCATGTTTTTTATATTAATTTTTTTTTCATTTTATTACATTAACAACATTTTTTTCAAATTTTTTGTTTTTTATATTATTTTTTTTATTATTTTTCATTTTATTATATTAATTTTGAATTTTTCATTTTTTAAAAATTTTTTTTTATATTTTTTATAGTATTTGTTAATTTACTAATTTTTAATTTGATTATATTAATAATATGTTTACTAATTTTTAATCTTTTTTTATATTGATAGCATTTTTTAATATTATTATATTAATATTTTTGCTTTTTTTTTACATTAATCACATATTTTCTCACTTTTAATTATTTTATATTATTATTTGTTTTCATTTTTCTTTTTTTTTTCTTTTTTCTTATATTAAAATAATTTTTTCTCATATTTAATTGTTTTTGTTTCTTAGATTAATAGTATTTTTTTTAATTATTTTAATTTTTAAAATATCTTTTTATTTTATTTATATTAATATTTTGTTCATTTTTATTGGTATTTTAATATTTTTTCTCATTTTTAATTTTTTCTTTGTTTTGCGTAACCCCCCCCCCCCCCCTCGGCATTAGCCACTTACAGCTCCTCCGTACAGCAGAGCTCAGACTGGGGGCAGGAGGGAGAAACAGCACAGGGACTTAATCATTTGCGCAAGGTGCAACCTGATAGGAGGAGAGAGCAGAATGATAGAGACATGAGTTTATCGCTGTGCTGCTTCTCCTTTCACTGTTCAGATCTCGGTTGGGGGCTGGTCCGGGATGACTTAGGCTCAGAAGAAGTAGGAGATACAACACCAGAAAAGCTCCGGCCAACATGTTTCGGCAACTCCGGCCTTCATCACTTCTTCTCAGAAGAAATAGGTTGAATCAGTTTGTGTGAGGGGCATGTTAATACCCTGTTTCCCCGAAAATAAGACCTAGCGTGATTGTCAGTGATGGCTGCAATATAAGCCCTACCCTCCAAATAAGCCCTACCCTGTTTCCCCCAAAATAAGCCCTACCCTGAAAATAAGACCTACAAGGACTTTAACTAGGGCTTATTTGGGGGGTAGGGCTTATATTGCAGCCATTACCGACAATCACGCTAGGTCTTATTTTGGGGGAAACAGGGTAGGAGGAGAGAGCGGAGTGACGGAGAGAGATGAGCTCATCACTGCGCTACTTCTCAGTTCACTGTTCAGATATAGGTTGGGGGTTCGTCCGGTATGACCTGGGCTCAGAAGAAGTAGTTTGAATCAGTTCATGTGATTTGCAAGAAGCATGCTGATAGGAGGAGAGAGCAGAGTGACAGACAGAGATGAGCTCATCCCTGTGCTGTTTCTCCTTTCACTGTTCAGATATCGGTTGGGGGTTGGTCTGGGATGATAGGAGGAGAGAGCAACACTTTGCTACTTCTCTTTTCACTGTTCATTTATAGCTGGGTTGATATATAGGGGGTTGGCCCGGGATGACTCGGACTCAGAAGAAGTAGGTTGAATCAGTTCATGTTAGTTTCAAGAAGCATGCTGATAGGAGGGGAGAGCAGAGTGATGTAGAGAGATGAGATCATCACTGCGCTGCTTCTCCTTTCACTGTTCAGATATAGGTTGGGGGCTGGTCCGGGATGACTCAGGCTCAGAAGAAGTAGTTTGAATCAGTTCATGTGATGTGCAAGAAGCATGTTGATAGGAGGAGAGAGCGGAGTGAGAGATGCGCTCATTGGTGTGCTGCTTCTCTTTTTACTGTCCAGATATAGGTTGGGGGCTGGGCTGGGATTACTTGGGCTCAGAAGAAGTAGGTTGAATCAGTTCATGTGATGTGTGAGGAGCATGCTGACAGGAGGAGAGAGCAGAGTGATGGAGAGAGATGAGATCATCACTGCGCTGCTTCTCCTTTCACTGTTAAGATATAGGTTGGGGGCTGGTCCGGGATGTCTCGGGCTCAGAAGAAGTTGTTTGAATCAGTTCATGTGATGTGCGAGGAGTATGTTGATAGGAGGAGAGAACAGAGTGACAGAGACATGAGATCATCTCTGTGCTGCTTCTCCTTTCACTGTCCAGATATAGGTTGGGGGCTGGTGCCAGGTGACTTGGGCTCAGAAGAAGTAGTTTGAATCAGTTCATGTGATGTCCAAGAAGCATGCTGATAGGAGGAGAGAGCAGAGTGAGAGATGCGCTCATTGCTGTGCTGCTTCTCCTTTCAGTGTTCAGATATAAGTTGGGGGTTGGTCTGGGATGACTCGGGCTCAGAAGAAGTAGTTTGAATCAGTTCATGTAATGTGCGAGGAGTATGTTGATAGGAGGA
This sequence comes from Lithobates clamitans, assembly GCA_037952925.1. Classification (NCBI taxonomy): domain Eukaryota; kingdom Metazoa; phylum Chordata; class Amphibia; order Anura; family Ranidae; genus Lithobates; species Lithobates clamitans. Next base: position 293,923 of record JBBGZY010002685.1, read on the forward strand.
GAGAACAGAGTGACAGAGACATGAGATCATCTCTGTGCTGCTTCTCCTTTCACTGTCCAGATATAGGTTGGGGGCTGGTGCCAGGTGACTTGGGCTCAGAAGAAGTAGTTTGAATCAGTTCATGTGATGTCCAAGAAGCATGCTGATAGGAGGAGAGAGCAGAGTGAGAGATGCGCTCATTGCTGTGCTGCTTCTCCTTTCACTGTGCAGATATAAGTTGGGGGCTGGTCCGGGATGACTTGGGCTCAGAAGAAGTGAGTTAAATCAGTTCATGTGATGTGCAAGGAGCATGCAGATAGGAGGAGAGAGCAGACTGAGAGATGAGCCCATCGCTGTGCTGCTTCTCCTTTCACTGTGCAGATACCGGTTGGGGGCTGGTCCGGGATGACTCGGGCTCAGAGAACGTAGGTTGAATCAGTTCGTGTGATGTCCAAGGAGCGCGCTGATAGGAGGAGAGAGCAGAGTGACAGAGACAAGAGCGCATCCCTCCTTTGACCATCCAGCCACAGGCCGGGTGGTGGGTCCGGCAGCGGGCTCAGAGAAAGTGGGCTGATTGATTCCGATGCCCATCAGTCTGAGGACATCTAGGGGCAGAAACAAGGTACTGAAAGAGAAATCTGTAACATGTGAGTGGAAGAAGAACCAGAAGGAAGAGATCAGTTCATGCGCTGAGAAGAAGCACGCTGATAGGAGGAGAGAGCAGAGTGACCGGGAGATGAGCTCACCGGTCTGCTGTTTCTTCCTTTCACTGTCCAATCACAGGGGAGGGGAGGCGGGGGAGGAGAGCGCAGTTTTCTTGACATACCTTATTTTAAACCCAGTGATGTCATCACTGGGTCTCTACGCAATGCATGAAGATCGCGGCTGGTCGGAGGGGGCTGAAAACATCACACTACCCTGCCTCAGTTCTCCAATCAAGAGCCCTCAGCCCTAACGCATCAGTGGGAGGAGTTATACAAATATCAAAATGCCTCAGAGGGGTGGGTGTGCCCTAGGCAGGCAAAGTTTGCATAAGTGTAACAGGGTGTTAGTCTCACATTGAATCTAGTGAGACCGCTAGTGTTGGTTTCACTTTCTACCACTAGATGTCCCCACCTATCCTTAATTCCTCATTTGGGTGAATGTCAGTTTGAAGGAGTGGGCGTTCCCTAGGCAGGCAGAATTAGCATAAGTGTAACAGGGTGTTAGTCTCACATTGTCTCAAGGGAGACCTTTGGTGTTGGTTTCACTTTCCACCACTAGATGTCCCCACCTATCCTAAATTCCTTGATTGGGTAGCTGTCCATTTGGGGCAGTGGGTGTTCCTAGGAAGACAACATTTGCATAAGTGTAACAGGGTGTTAGTCTCACATTGAATCTAGTGAGACCTCTGGTGTCCGTTTCACTTTCCACCACTAGATGTCCCCACCTATCCTTAATTCCTCATTTGGGTGAATGTCAGTTCGAAGAAGTGGACGTTCCCTAGGCAGACAGAATTTGCATAAGTGTAACAGGGTGTTAGTCTCACATTGTCTCAAGGGAGACCTCCGGTGTCATTTTCACTTTCCACCGCTAGATGTCCCCACCTATCCTAAATTCCTTGATTGGGTAGATGTCCATTTGCGGCAATGGCTATTCCTAGGAAGACAAAATCTGCATAAGTGTAACAGGGTGTTAGTCTTGCATTGCCTCAAGGGAGACCTCTAGTGTTGGTTTCACTTTCCACCACTAGATGTCCCCACCTACCCTAAATTCCTTGATTGGGTAGATGTCCATTTTGGGGCAGTGGGTGTTCCTAGGAAGACAAAATTTTCACAAGTGTAACAGGGTGTTAGTCTCACATTGAATATAGTGAGACCTCTGGTGTCGTTTTCACTTTCTACCACTAGATGTCCCCACCTATCCTTAATTCCTTAATTAGGCGACTGTCAGTTTGGAGGAGTGGGAGTCCCATAGACACGCAAAATTAGCAAAAGTGTAACGGGGTGTTAGTCTCACGTTGTTTGCTTCCAGTGAGACCTCTGGAGTAGTTTTCACTTTCTACCACTAGATGTCACCACCTATCCTTACATTTCTTAATTGGAGTCCTGTTCATAAAAAGTACTTCCCTTGTGTTCTGTCTCTTAGGAGGCGTGGCACCGGAGTGTCCTCTTCCGTGGGTTCTGAGCGCCATTTTGGGGGAGCCTGTGTCTGGTTGGACGCTGAGATTTGGGCGACTCTCTCAGACACGGGGAGGCTTTGTGACGCCCCTGCTGGGGGGTAGTATGGGAGCCCAGATGATTAACATTAGTTTCCACCACTGATTAATAATGAAGTTTCACGGGTGCACCCAATTTGATGACACGACATGTTGGGTATCGATTTACTCAGCACAACCTCGTCTTTTATCGTTTACCAAAAACTGGGTAATATATTGCATCCTTTGCCCTACAATTAACTTTAGCGTTTTGGTTTTTTACTGAAATTTTTTGCTTGATAAACCATTGCAAAAATATCATGTGGCATAAAAAACGAATAAGGGGGCTGGAGGACCTCAGCTAAGGGGGCCGGAGGATCTCAGTTATGGGGGCCTCACCAGTCCTCGGGAAGGATGCGCTGGAACTGGAGGGAGTCCAGAGAAGGGAAATGAAACTAATAAGGGGACTTGAGGACCTCAGGTATGGGGGCTGGGGGGACTTCAGTTATGGGGGCTGGAGGACCTCAGTTATGGAGGCTGAAGGACCTCAGTTACAGTATGGGGGGGTGGAGGACCTCAATTTTGGGGGCTGGAGGACCTCAGTTATGGAGGCTGAAGGACCTTGGTTACAGTATGGGGGATGGAGGACCTCAATTTTGGGGGATGGAGGACCTTAGTTATGGAGGCTGAAGAACCTCAGTTATGGAGGCTGAAGGACCTCAGTTTTGGAGGCTGAAGGACTTTACATATGGAGATTGAAGGACCTCAGTTATGGGGGCTGAAGGACCTCAGTTATGGAGGCTGAAGGACCTCAGTTATGGGGGATGGAGGACATCAGTTATGGGGGATGGAGGACCTCAGTTATGGGGGATTAAGGATCTCAGTTATGGAGCCTGGAAGACCTCAGTTATGGAGGCTGAAGGACCTTTGTTATGGGGGCTAGGGGGACTTCAGTTATGGGGGCTGGGGGACTTCAGTTATGGGGGGCTGGAAGACCTCAGTTATGGAGGCCGAAGGACCTCAGTTACAGTATGGGGGATGGAGGACCTCAATTTTGGGGGATGGAGGACCTTAGTTATGGAGGCTGAAGAACCTTAGTTATGGAGGCTGGAGGACCTTAGTTATGGAGGCTGGAGGACCTCAGTTATGGGGGATGAAGGATCTCAGTTATGGAGCCTGGAAGACCTCAGTTATGGAGGCTGAAGGACCTTAGGTTAGGGGGGCTGAAGGACTTCAGTTATGAAGGCTGAAGGACCTCAGGTTTGGAGGCCAGAGGACCTCAGTTACAGTATGGGGGATTGAGGACCTCAATTTTGGGGGATGGAGGACCTTAGTTATGGAGGCTGAAGAACCTTAGTTATGGAGGCTGGAGGACCTCATTTATGGAGGCTGAAGGACCTTAGATATGGAGACTGAAGGACCTCAGTTATGGGGGCTGAATGACCTCAGTTATGGAGGCTGAAGGACCTCAGTAATGGAGGATGGAGGACCTCAGTTATGGGGGACGGAGAACCTCAGTTATGGGGGATGAAGGACCTCAGTTATGGAGGCTGAAGGACCTTAGGTTATGGGGGCTGAAGGACTTCAGTTATGAAGGCTGAAGGACCTCAGTTATGGGGGATGGAGGGCCTCAGTTATGGTGGACGGAGGAACTCAGTTATGGGGGATGAAGAGTCTCAGTTATGGAGCCTGGAGGACCTCAGTTATGGAGGCTGAAGGACCTTAGTTATGGAGGCTGAAGGACCTCAATAGCAAGGAACGACTACAAACATAAAACGTATTCTTCCTGGAGAAGACGCTTGAGAGGAGATATGATAGCCATACACAAATACCTCAATGGTGATTCCAACATTTTCAGTCTCAAGTCTTCTAAGAAGACACGCGGCCACTCAACGAAGTTGGACGAGAAGCGATTTAACCTTAGACTGCGCAAGGGGTTCTTCACTGTGAGAACGGTAAGGATGTGAAACTCCCTTCCACGGTTGGTGGTGTCAGAGGAGGGTGTCGATAATTTCAAAAAATTCTTAGATGGGCATCTTAGTGAATATACAGAGATATGGGAAATGGTAGAGACATAAACACACACTCAGGTTGAACTGGGTGGACTGATCTTTCATCCTTATTCAACCTTGCCAACTATATAACTATGAAAGAGCCTGCTTGGTTGGATACAAATCGATCGGGTAGGTCAGGGAGGTTCTCATATTACAATGCTTTGGTAAACCTAAAGTTGATTGTACAATGTTCAGATTGTAACCTGTATGGTGAGCCTAAAGCTGGCCATACACTATACCAGGGATCTCCAAACTTTCTAAACAAAGGGTCAGTTTACTGTCCTTCAGACTTTAGAGGTCTGGGGGAGGCCAGACTGTGGCCATTGGGAGTAGAAAAAGTCAGGACCACAGTGGGAAAAAACAATACCCCATCTTCGGTGTCATTGGTAGGAATTGTGTTCCATCAATGGTGTCATTGTGCCCCATTGTTGGTGTCATTGAGAGGAATTGTATCCCAGCATAGTTGTCATTGGGTCTCATTGTTGGTGTCAGTGGGAGGAATTGTGCCCCATCATTGGGAAGAATTGTGCCCCATCATTGGTGTCATTGGGTGAAATTGTGCCCCATCGTTGGTGTCAATTGGAGGAATTGTGCCCCTTCATTGGTGTCCGTGAGGGAAATAATGCCCCATTGTTGGCATCAGTGGATAAAATAATGCCCCAAGGGCTAGATAAAAGCAAGCAAGGGGCCCCATCTGGCCCCCAGCCCACAGTCTTGAGACCACTGCACTATACAATCTGATTGTACAATGTCCCTTAGATCTACCAACCACTATATAGTGCAAGGGCCTGCCTGATTGCTTACAGATTGATCGGATAGATTAGGTAGGTCCTCATATTATATACTTTTGGTAAATCGAAAGATGACTGTAGTGTGTATGGTGACCCTTACTTCTTATTAGGACAGACAAGATACTTGGTTCAGATGGCATCCATCCCCATGTACTAAAGAATTAAATATATCACTTCGGATGAAGTAGGAAATGGTATAAACCATTTTTTTATGTGTCCCACTCAAGACATTTCCCTTTGCTTCCTGTCCTCATGACACCACAGGAAGTTAGAAGAAATCTCTCAAAGGTAGACAGTTGGACAGTTGTCAGACAAGTATCCCCATTGCACAAGAGTTCCCCTTTGTTCCTGTCCTGGTGACAACCCTATATTTTTGATTTCCCCCCACTTCCAGTACCAATACCAGGGGTCACCAAGAGATATAGAAAACAAACACAAGGGGCACCAACTAAGTGCAGTATTAAAACACACGCTCATTAAAAAGCCAATGGGCGACTCACATGTAAAAAGAGAATGGCAGGCTTATCTGATTTATCAGCGGTCTGATGGTGGGCGTAAGTCAGGTTCTCCAACTAGACTGATGCTTCTGCTCCTCACTGCCCTCAAAGACCATGGGGGGGGGGGGGGTCATGGCCAGAAGTAGCAGGGCCGGCGTGGTACAAAACTGGAAGTGACTTCACCAGGGAGCCACAGAAAGGGTCATGGTTAAAAGCTCGGTCGGTGGTTAGAGATTGTTTTCATGTCTGACAGCAGATGTCAGTAGCTGGCCTCAAGGTAGGCCTACCATAGGCTGATAGACTCTTCGATGTCCTAAGGACTTTTGATAGTTTGAAGAGCAATAAGGTAGAGTTCCATTCCTTAGGTCAGCCATTTTCAACCAGGGTTCTGTGGAGCACAAGGTTTCCTCCAGAGGTTGCTAGAGATTCCTTGAGCTGAGGCTGATTCACCTTCCAACTGGAAGTTCTTACCTAGTTCCACTGACCACCAATGAAAGGAACATTCTTCCCACTGACCACCAGTATAAGAAGCATTCTTCCCACTGACCTCCAATGTAAGGAACATTCTTCTCACTGACCACCAATGTAAGGAGCATTCTTCCCACTGACCACCAATGTAAGGATCATTCTTCTCACTGATCACCAATGTAAGGAGCATTCTTCTCACTGATCACCAATGTAAGGGACATTCTTCCCACTGATCACCAATGTAAGGAACATTCTTCTCACTGATCACCAATGTAAGGAACATTCTTCTCATTGATCACCAATGTAAGGAGCATTCTTCTCACTGATCACCAATGTAAGGAACATTCTTCTCATTGATCACCAATGTAAGGAACATTTTTCTCACTGATCACCAATGTAAGGAACATTCTTCCCACTGATCACCGATGTAAGGAACATTCTTCTCACTGATCACCAATGTAAGGAACATTCTTCTCACTGATCACCAATGTAAGGAACATTCTTCTCACTGATCACCAATGTAAGGAACATTCTTCCCACTGATCACCGATGTAAGGAACATTCTTCTCACTGATCACCAATGTAAGGAACATTCTTCTCACTGATCACCAATGTAAGGAACATTCTTCTCACTGATCACCAATGTAAGGAACATTATTCCCACTGATCACCAATGTAAGGAACATTCTTCCCACTGATCACCAATGTAAGGAGCATTCTTCCCACTGACCAACAATATAAAGAGCATTCTTCCCTCTGAATACCAATGTAAGAAGCATTCTTCCCACTGACCACCAATTTAAAGAGTATTCTTCCCACCAATCACTAATGTAGGGGGAATTCTTCCCATGGACCACTAATGTAAGGGGCATTCTTCCCAATGACCAACAATGTAGTCATCAAGGTCATTTCCAAGGAGAAATTTTGCAGCAGGCAAGTTTTGTCCAAAGTTGATGTCCAAAATCCTCTGCGAAAGGACAAATCGGCAAGTTTGAGGAGTCTGAGGACCAAAAACGTGGTCAACTATGGAAACTCAATGGAACAAATGAGAAATATGTTGAACTTCCAATGAAAACCAAAATCTTCTTTTGCAGCTCATTACTGGTGGAATCCACTTGGATCCAGGTACCCCATCAAGTCCTACACAAGTTATTTCTAAATCACCAAATTAGTATGGGCTCGGTGCTAGGAGGTAACGCTGTACACTATATTCCCAAAATAATATTTCAGGGCTCCACTGGGTGGCCGGTGTAGGATCTTGTGTGAAAATGAAATGCCACAGTTCCAAGTGTTTTAGACCCAAACCACCTCGGACACAGATATATGAATTCTTTTACCAGATAACCAGGATCTCCAGATTATAAGAGATCACTAGCATAGGATGCACAAAATGGGCACCCCACCAGGGTTTGGTAACAACCTCCACACCCACCAAGTCCTCGGCTGGCTGTGGGAAAAGCGCAATCCTCTGCTGTAAGATTCAGAGGAAAATACAAAGGACTATAGCGTAATATTGCTAAAAACACCAATTTATTTCATGCGAAAATACTCACAAGCATCGGGGGGTAACAAAAGCTCAAAAACACCACACCACCCTACTTACGCGTTTTGTCTATGCAAGGGACATCCTCAGGGGGACATAAAGAACAAATCATTTCTACAAAGTGGTAACTAAACCACATGACTGGGCTGTAGAAAAATAGCAACAGGTGCTCTAGACTAATAAACCAAAATTTTCAACTCCAGCAAAAGTCAGTTTGTCTACCGAAAGGCACAGTACACAGATGGTTATCTTCATGCAGCAGTAGAGCAACATGGAGGCTTCCTCAAGATTTGGGCTATATTTCTGCAAATTGTGTTAACAATTAACTCATAATTGATAGCCCCCTAACTGCTGAGAAGTGCTGGAAGATTCTTAGCCATCATACTACACCAGTGGTCTCTAAACTGCGGTCCGTGGGGCCGGATGTGGCCCTTTGCTTACCTTTATACGGCCCTTGGGGCACTATTCCTCCCACTGACACCAATGATGGGGCACTATTCCTCCCACTGACACCAATGATGGGGCACTATTTCTTCCTACTGACACCAATGATGGGGCACTATTCCTCCCACTGATATCAATGATGGGGCACTATTCCTCCCACTGACACCAAGGATGGGGCATTATTCTTCCCACTGATACCAATGATGGGGGACTATTCCTCCCACTGACTGATATCTGAGAACAAGCTTATACTCGTACCATAGAGGCAAGCCATAAAGTTGCGCCCAAGGTCCCAGACTTTGGCATATTTCCAATAAGGTGGCAGGTGAGATTGTAAAGGTTGTTGCAGTTACCCCTGTTGCTTCTGTCTGACCCCTGTTATCCAAACAGTTGGAACATTTGGGGCTGAAGACCATGTATGAAGAGTCTTGTCCATGACAATGGATGTAAGACTTTGATAGCAAACTGCACATGGCGACAATGGACATTGCAGAAGTTCTGACTGGTTCTCATAGGAGGGTCAAGAAACCCACAATGGTTTGGAACAGCCTTTCTCAACCTTTTCAACACAAAGGAACCCTTGGAATAACTGGTCTGGTCCATGCATACCCCAGTAGCCCCATTGTTCTTTAACCCTGCTTTTCCACCGGGGTTTTTGTCTGCAAGATTTTCACGGGTGGGCCAATAAGAGGCTGTATAGGAATAGGTCACTTTATTGACCATAAAGGTATTTGCCCCCTGTCCTACTTTGTGCAGCAGTTGAAGATGCCCCGTCTGAGAACTTGCGATTGCAACAGATCTTGCATTTTCTGCGCTCATTGTAGAAAGCTACGGATGATATTACAACACGTATGGCATATAAGTCTAGATGTTTTGTGGTGAGGCTCAGAGAGAGGATATCTCAATGCTTTAAAAATTGTCTATCCAACTGGAAAATTGTCCTACATGTTGACATGGAAACGGGATTAGGGGGAGGAAATCGATTTATCTGACTGGCGGTCCTGGCCCACCCAGACATAAAAGAGTATTATGAATACGGATCTGGTGGTAGCGGACTACAAGGTCCTGTCTCAACGGTTCCAGATTGTCTTTCTAAAATGTGTCCGGGCACTTCCCCCTTGTTCTTCAGAAGCTGTGGTCAGCTTCATATCTGGTGGTTATGTGCTAAAGTTCATCAGTTCTGGGTGAGAATTTATACGCTGATGTATTATGTGACACAGGTAAACATAGTAAAGAACACCAGAGTGGCCCTCCTCAATTAGCCGGTCGCCGATATCCTCAAACATTCTCAGGCCCTCATCTATTTTATGTTCCTTGGCGCAAAAATCGCTATAGCTATATATGAAACATAAGCTCATATGGATTTTGCTAAATGAAAAGCCGGTCAGTATACTTAAAGACAAATCTGCTAGGTTTGATCATGCCTGGATTTGCAGGTCGAGACCTCCTGGGTAGCTTCCGCTTGCTTTCTTTCTATTTTCTTCCTTAGGTTTCTATGGTTTTCATATTTGCTATTTGGTATGGAGTATTTGGAAGTGATTGTGACCCACATCGACAGGCCGGCGGGTCATGGAAATGCCTAGATATTATATCCTTCTATGACCCCGGGACGGGCTTTCTGGGAGCCCTGGTAGGGTGGTTTATCTTTGTGTGACAGACAAGCTCTTGTCTTGGTTTATTAAGGATTGAAGTTGATTTTACGATATGCTAATTTGCTGGTTACATTTGTCACTGATATATTGATATCACCTACCTGGGGGACCTTACCTTCCCTCTATTTTGTTACTACTGTATGCATTCGAGTTGTATGTAAAGTTATTATAAGAGTTGTTATGAATCCCCTTTGTTCATAAAACTTTAACAAAAATATTGAAATAGAAATTACTTTCTGATCGCAGGGAAGCCCTGCTAAAAATGACTATATCTATGTAGCGCCCTCTAGTGTGCATCTTGTGTTTTTTGAGAAAGAAAGTGATTGGAGATCCAAAATGTTAGCATTGTCCCTTTAGCAGGAGGTAAGGGAAAATCCTCCAATGGGGATAGGGAATCCAAAGTTTTAGAGTTGTCCCTAGAAAAATAGGTAAGAGCAAATCCTCCAATGGGGATAAGAATTGCAGAATTTTACAGTTGTCCCCAACAAGAGGAAAGGGGAAATCTTCCAAATGGGACAGGAAATCCAAAATTTTAGAGTTCTCCCTGGAACATGAGGTTAGGAAAACCTTCCAATGGGGACTGGAAGCCCACTTTTTTAAAGCTGTTCCTGCAACAGGAGGTGAAGGGAAATTTTCCAATGGGGACAGGAAATCCACAATTTTAGAGCAGTCCATAGAACAAGAGGTGAAGAGAAATATTCCAATAGGGATAAGAAACCTAAATTGTTAGAGTTGCCCCTAGAACAGGAGGTTAGGGAAACCTTCCAATGGGGACAGGAAATCCATAATTTTAGAGTAGTTCATAGAACAAGAGGTGAAGGGAAATCTTCCAATGGGAACAGGAAAACTTAAATTGTTAGAGATGTCCCTAGAACAGGAGGTTAGGGAAACCTTCCAATGGGGACAGGAAATCCAAAAATGTTATAGTTGCCTCCATAACAATTTTAGAACTGTCCTTAGGACAAGAGGAAAGGGGGAATCTTCCATTTGGAACAGGAAACCCAAATTTTTGGAGTTGTCCCTGTAACAGGAGGTTAGTGAAACCTTCAAATGGGGACAGGAAATCCAAATTTTTGGAGTTGTCCCTGGAACAGGAGGTTAGGGAAACCTTCCAGTAGGGACTGGAAATCCACAATTCTAGAGTTGTCTCTGGAACAGGAGGTTAGGGAAATCTTCCAATGGGAACAGGAAACCCAAATTGTTAGATTTGTCCCTAGAACAGGAGGTTAGGTAAACCTTCCAATGGGGGCAGGAAATCCAATTTTTTTTGAGTTGCCTCCATAACAATTTTAGAGCTGCCCTCGGGACAAGAGGAAAGGGGAAACCTTTTAGCTGGAACAGGAAACCCAAAATGTTACAGTTGTCCCTTGAACAGGAGGTTAGGGAAACCTTCCAATGGGGACAGGAAATACAAATTTTTAGAGTTGTCCCTGGAACAGGAGGTTAGGGACACCTTCCAGTTGGGACAAGAAATCCACAATTCTAGTGTTGTCCCTGGAACAGGAGGTTAGGGAAACCTTCCAATGGGAACAGGAAATCCAAAATTTTAGCGTTGTCCCTGGAGCAAGAGGTGAAGGGAAATCTTCCAATGGGGACAGGAAACCCAAATTGTTAGATTTGTCCCTAGAACAGGAGGTTAGGAAAACCTTCCAATGGGGGCAGGAAATCCAATTTTTTTAGAGTTGCCTCCATAACAATTTTAGAGCTGCCCTCAGGACAAGAGGAAAGGGGAAACCTTCCAGCTGGAACAGGAAACCCAAAATGTTACAGTTGTCCCTTGAACAGGAGGTTAGAGAAACCTTCCAATGGGGACAGGAAATCCCAAATTTTAGAGCTGTCCCTAGAACAAGAGGTAAGGGGAAATCTCTCAAAGGGGACAATAAATCTAAACATTTTAGAGTTGCCCCTAGAACAAACATTAAGATAAGGGAGATCTTCCAACGGGGAAAGGAAATCCAGAATTTTGGAGTTGTCCCTAAAATGAAAGGTAAGAGATCTTCCAATGGAGACACGAAATCCAAAAGTTGTCTTTAGCCATCTCCTGCCTACATGCACTCCATAGTATATCTCAAAGCCGGTTACCTGATGGTGGCAACAGTGGACCTTTGCCTGCCCTACTATGTTTTGAAACGGCCTCTTTCAGTCTTGATGAGAAGACCATGAGAAAGGATGACAACTTAGGAGCACAATTATAAGACAGGGACAGAACGTTGTCACCCTTCAACAGGAAGTGCCTGTACAAGGACACGATCGCCAGAGATTTTTTTTTTTAATAAAGGCTGAAGATTCAAAATTATAGAAAAGGTTTTTCGAAATGATATTAGCATGTTAAAGCTCATAGGAGACTTTTAGTGATCGAGTTTACATCTATTTTAAGGACTCTTCAAAGCTGCTCTTTACTCACTCAGACTGCGGCATATTTGTAATCACTCAATAAATTCTCCATACGACTCTGAAATAAAAAGGACCATAAAAACGATATATAAAATATTGCAAAATATCGAATGAATATAAAATATTATGTGTATAAAACTGTCTATGGACTGTATATAAAAATACAGTTCTATATTTTTTATAAAGTATATGAGCTGAAGCCTTCGGTATAGAATTCCCAAAAAACAAGGACACAACTACATTAAAATCACGATGTAATGGTAAAAAAAATTTTTGAAAACAATGCTTTATAAAATTCTGATAAAATTAAAATAACACAAAAGCCCTCTATTCATATATGTAAAAAAACTATAACATAAACAATCATCATAAACATAATATAATATTATTTTATGTAAAACATTTTTATATTATTTAAACATTTTAATATATGTTATGTAATCATGTTTTATTTTATTATAAAATATTATATTATTTCACGTGAACATATTATTATTTTGTTATATTACATTACTTTATGTAAACATATTTTTAAATTATTATAGTATTTAATGTGAACATATTTTTATGTTTTTATAACATTATTTTATTATTTTATGTAAACAAATGTTGTATATTATTATAATATTGTATGTAAACATATTTAATATTATAATATTATATTACAGTGTATTATTTTATGTGGACATTTTTTTATATTATATTTTTTTTGTCATAATTTTTATATACAGTGGGGGAAAATAATGATTTAAACCCCTGCAGATTTTGTAAGTTTGCCCACTTCCATAGAAACGGAGGGTCTATCATTTTTATCATAGGTGTATTTTAAATGATAGAGACAGAAGATCAACCAAAAATCCAGAAAAAAAACCCCCACATGATACAAATGTTATAAATGGAGTTCAGTGAGTAAAATAATTATTTGATCCCCAAGCAAAACATGACTTAGTAGTTGGTGGAGAAACCCTTGTTGGCAAGCACAGAGGTCAGACGTTTCTTGTGGTTGGTGACCAGGTTTGCACACATCTCAGGAGGCATTTTGGTCCACTCTCTTTTACGGATCTTCTCTAAATCGTTAAGGTTTCTTGGCTATCTCTTGGCAACTCGAAGATTCAGCTCCCTCCATAAATTTTCTATAGGATTAAGGTCTGGAGACTGGCTAGGCCACTCCATGACCTTAATGTGCTTCTTCTTGAGCCTCTCCTTTGTTGCCTTGGCGGTATGTTTTGGGTCATTGTCATGCTGAAAGACCCATCCACGATCCATCTTCAGTGTTCTGGTTGAGGGAAGAAGGTTCTCATCCAAGATTTTACAATACATGGCCCCGCCCATTGGCCCCTCAATGCGGCAAAGTCGGCCTGTACTTTTAGCAGAGAAACAGCCCCAAGGCATCATGTTTCCACCTCCGTGCTTGACTGTAGGGATGGTGTTCTTAGGGTCATAGTCTGCATTTTTCTTCCTCCAAACATGGAGAGTCGAGTTAATGCCAAAGAGCTCAATTTTGGTCTCATCTGACCACAACACTTTCTCCCAACCCTTCTCTGAATCATTTAGATGTTCATTGGCGTGGCTGTACATGTGCCTTCTTGGGGAGGGGGACTGGGTGTGTTTGGAACTTAATTTCACCAAACACGGTGAGTCCCCCTGCTCAAGAAGGCACATGCATAGTCATGCCAATGAACATCTAAATGCTTCAGAGAAGGGTTGGGATAAAGTGCTATGGTCAGATGAGACCAAAATTGAGCTCTTTGGCATTAACTCGACTCTCCATGTTTGGAGGAAGAAAAATGCTGACTATGACCCTAAGAACACCATCCCTACAGTCAAGCACAGAGGTGGAAACATGATGCCTTGGGGCTGTTTCTCTGTTAAAGGTACAGGTCGACTTTGCCGCATTGAGGGGCCAATGGACGGGGCCATGTATTGTAAAATCTTGGATGAGAACCTTCTTCCCTCAGCCAGAACACCGAAGATGGGTCATGGATGGGTCTTCCAGCATGACAATGACCCAAAATACCAACAAGGCACCAAAGGAGGGACTATGACCCTAAGAACACTATCCCTACAGTCAAGCACGGAGGTGGAAACATGATGCTTTGGGGCAGTTTCTCTGATAAAGGTACAGGCCGACTTTGCCGCATTGAGGGGCCAATGGACGGGGCCATGTATTGTAAAATCTTGGATGAGAACCTTCTTCCCTCAGCCAGAACACTGAAGATGGGTCATGGATGGGTCTTCCAGCATAACAATGACCCAAAATACCAACAAGGCAACAAAGGAGGGGCTCAAGAAGAAGCACATTAAGGTCATGGAGTGGTCTAGCCAGTCTCCCGACCTTAAACCAGTAGAAAATTTATAGAGGAAGCTGAAACTTTGAGTTGCCAAGAGACAGCCAAGAAACCTTAAGGATTTAGAGAAGATCTGTAAAGAAGAGTGGACCAAAATCCCTCCTGAGATGTTTTCAAACCTGGTCACAAGAAACGTCTGACCTCTGTGCTCGCCAACAAGGGTTTCTCCACCAAGTACTAAGTCATGTTTTGCTTGGGGATCAAATACTTATTTTACTCCAGCCTGGTTACCTGGACACTGGGGTTTTTCCCTGTGCAACATTATTTTTCTTCATGGCTCTGTCTGGACTGTCGGGACCATGCACCCACACAGATGTCAGATTTGAAGCAGCGTTTGTGTCCATGCAGCCGCTGCTTCCCAGTTGACATCAATGGGGACTGCCTGCACGGGATTGCACGGAACACCTGTGCATCCCCATGCAGGTAAACACAGCCCCCCAATGTGACCGAGACCTAATGGTGAAAGGATAAAATCATAATTAAATATAGGGTCAGCAGTTTCACTCAATTTCACTAGATGGCAGTATAATAACCCATCTTTTTATGTACTATGTGGGACCATATTAGCTACAAAGGAAATCTCTTGATTATCTATAGACAGTGTAGGTCAGATTGATGTAAGTTATTAGGGCTGGTAATGGTAGGTTTCTATAATTTAGCTGTGCCAAAGAGCCTAGGGGGTTCATTTATAAAGAAATACCGCTTTTGGCCACTAGATGGAGCTAAGTATTATACAAAATTTCTATAATACTTAGCTCCATCTAGTGGCCAAATGCTGTATGTTCCATTACTCTCTGTGATGCCACCAGGCTTGTAAAATTCTTCAAAGGGGCACCTGCTGGGAGGTCAGTTCCTATAGGCACACCCCCAGAACTACATCTCCCAGGAGCCCTTTACTTAAACAGCGTGTGGAAGGGCTATGCGTGAGTAACGGCAGTCCCAATGTTCTGCTAGGAAAGAAATCAATGCATGCAAGTGAAGAGGGCCAGAGAGGTGGGGGCGGAATTCTGTAGTCCAGCCGGCAGAGCTGACAGCTATTTGGGATTTTAATACAACAGAGGCACTGAATCTTGGCTGACAGTTGTGTGAATCTTGGGTGAAAATGTTGATAAACAGACATTTTAGCGAAGAGATAGAGATGCATACCATCGTATGAGCAATACTACACTTTTAGCTTTTATATAACCTTCTAAAACAATAAAACTTGTTATATAAAGGATTCTATCGCAACCAGAGATTTCCTCTGTCACCAATGTGCTCCCACATGTAGAAAAAAAGGATATTATACTGCCATCTAGTGCATTTTTGTGAAACTACAAGTCCTATATTTGAGTTGTTAACCCTTTACCATTACAATTTAGGATTTTCATAGTGCCCCCCCCCCCCATTTTGAAGACTAATTTGATCCCTTCAGTTTTATACACATTTCATCCATATATAGAAATATGTTTATGGCCTTCATTTTTGTTATTGTTTTTTACTGAGAGAGGGTTATTTTGTCATACGTATAAAATCAGTGGTTTTATACAAATGGATAGATAGATAGATAGATAGATAGATAGATAGATAGATAGATAGATAGATAGATAGATAGATAGATAGATAGATAGATAGATAGATAGATAGATAGATAGATAGATATCCTTTCTGTATACCTCTTACGTACCCGAGCAATTTTTACATTTCCACTATGGACTTGTTTATTAGGTAATAACTTTGTCATTGCATAAAATAACAAAGATTTTGTTTGGCACTACTGTGCAAATGTAGCACTTAGCCCCCATGGGAGCCACTGTCCTGTCTAGGGGCAATGCTAAGACAGTGGTCAAGCAGTCTTCATCAAACCCTTTTCCCTGCTGGCCAGTACATTGGGGCCCAAATCTGGTGTTGGAGCACTCATATAAAGTTCCTCCGAACACAGTTATAAGTGTCTGCACTGTATTCCAAGCAAACAATACTGTTCTTCTCTATTGGGGTGCAGTAGGGTTTGGCCATTGGCTTCTCACCAAATCCTGGGGTGACAGTTGGTCTTTCTCCTTTGGTGGCGCAGCATTGTCCCCAACGATCAGGTGGCAGCACCCGTCAGTGACAGTGGCATTCTCCCCAACAATCAGAGGGCAGCATCAGTCAGTGAAAGTGGCGTTCTTTCTAATGATCAGGTGGTGATGCCAGTCAACGATTCTGGCATTCTCCCCAATGTTCAGGTGCTGGAATCAGTCAGCAACAGTGGCATTCTCCCCAACAATCAGGTGGTCTCACCAGTCATCGGCTGTGGCATTCTTCCCAACAATCAGGCAGTGACATCAGTCGGCGACAGTGGCATTCTTCCCAACAATCAGGTGGTGACACCAGTCATCGGCCGTGGCATTCTTCTCAACAATCAGGCAGTGACATAAGTCAGCGACAGTGGCATTCTTCCCAACAATCAGGCGGTGGAACCAGTCAGCTACAATGGCATTCTCCCCAATGATCAGGCGGCAACACCATTCAGTGACAGCAGCATTCTCCCCAAAAACCAGGCAGCAGCACCAGTCATCGACCGTGGTGTACTCCCCTACAACCAGTTGGCAGCACCAGTCATCGGCCATGGTATTCTGCCCAACAACCAGGTGGTGGCACCATTCGTCAGCCATGGTATTCTCCCCAACAATCAGGTGGTGACATCAGTCATTGGCCATGGCATTCTTCCCAACAATCAAGTGGCATTACCCGTCAGCGACAGTGGCATTCTACCCAAAAATCAGGTGGCAGCCCCCGTCACAAGCCATGCTATTCTCCCCAACAATCAAGTGATGACACCAGTCATCAGCCGTGGCATTCTCCCAACAATTAAGTGGCAGCACCAGTCAGTGACAGTGGCATTCTCCCCAATGATCAGGTGGCAACACTAGTCAGTGACTGTGGCATTCTCCCTCACAATCAGATGGCAGTGCCAGTCGTAAGCCATGCTATTCTCCCCAACAATGAGGTGGTGACACCAGTCATGGGCCGTGGCATTCTTCCCAACAATCAAGTGGCAGCACCAGTCAGCAACAGTGGCATTCTCCTCAATAATCAGGCGGCAGCACCAGTCAGTGACTGTGGCATTCTCCCCAATGATCAGGATGGGGCACCAAACCTTGGGTGGATCTAAACCTTGGGTGGAATAGAGGTCGTTCGACAAGTGGGCATGCAGTTGAAATCAGTGGGCTGGTGACAGGGTCTCTTTGCAATAGAAATAGGCTTAGGGGGCCATTCATAACTGAAAGTAGAAATACCACTATCTATTCTCCACTGAACCCAGCAGTGTTTACTCCACACTTCACTTTATGAGTCATTCATAAAATGCTTTCCATGGTGTGGAGCCTTGGGTGCTTCACCAAGTGTTCTCACCATAAGAATACAGAGAGCACTCAATGATTGGAGGGGAGGCCAGTCAGGTGACTTTGTTCCCTTGTTATTTTGTCACAGATACTGGCACAAGCACTAGCTGCTCTCCTACATATTCCTTAGAGGTCAGCTGTAAGTCCACTAAACCTTTTGATAAATGGTCTAAGACCTAGAGAAGGGGGGGTTTGGCCATTGAAACGCATTGCTATCCTGTTGCTTTCTCATCATTAAAGGAAGTGGGACTCCTTAGAAATTGTTTTGGCACTCTTATTGGCTAGCACATGTGCCTAGCTCTGAGGGGCCCCCAGTTTTGAGCTGGCAAACCCAAGCCATCATGCTCGAAAAATGACTATTTTCTACTGAAGGAAGACTTGTGTCTAGTGCCTTGTCTAATACCTGATGAAGGAGGATGTTTGGCCTTTGAAACGTCTCAGTGTCATGTTGCTTTCATTTTACGAGTCATCCATTAAATGCTTTCCATGGGGTGTCCCATTGGGTGTCCTCTGCATAAGGATACAGAAAACAGTCAATGATTGAAGGGGGGCCAGTCATATGACTTTGTTCCCTTGATATTGTGTCGCAGATATGGCCACAAACACTGGCTGGTCTCCTATTTATAACCTGGAGCTCTGTTTTGAGTCCACTAAACCTCTTGATAAATGGCCTAAGACATAGAGAAGGGGGAGTTGTCCATTGAAACGCGTTGCCACCCTGTTTCTTTCTAATCAATAAAGGAAGTCAGACTCCTAAGAAATTGTTTTGGCATTCTTATTGGCTCGTACAGGTGCCTTTTTCATTCTGAGGGGACCCTCTACCTCAGAGGGGCCCCTTGGTTTTGTGAGGCGCTTTACCAAACCCTGGCTTTATAAGTATGGCATTCAGTTTCCTTTTAGTCCATTTAGTATCTGCATATTATAGACTTTTCCACCTTGCCAATGAACTGAAATGAACACCATTTAGAGCCTATGTACATAAAGAATACCGAGCTCCCAGCCCGGCCGAAGTGTGAATACAAGGGTAGGACAGCCTCAGCTAGCTCTGCTCCACAAACCAAGCCCCCCGACGTGTTTCGTCCCGCCCACCGGGCTTAGCCATAGAACCCATTCACACTATTGTATTGCGGTAATGTGTGGCAATGCGTGCTATGCGCATATGAATGATGTGGCGCCATTCTTTCTAATTGCTACCCCAGTAGATGTTGCGGTTCAGCGCAGCGTGCAGCAACACACTAACGTGTGCAGTGGTTCAATGCCAGAAATGGTACAAGTGTGTTTTGGTGAGTTGGGTAGCCTATTCCAACCACTGCATGCGTTATTGCGTTGCTGCATGCTGCGCTGAACCTCAACATCCATTAGCAAGGTGTGTTGGGGTCGCAATTAGAATGAATGGCACCACATCATTCATATGTGCATAGCACGCATTGCCGCACATTACCGCAATACAATAGTGTGAATGACTAAGCCTGGTGGGTGAGACGAAACGCGTTGGGGGAGCAGAGCTAGCTGAGGCTGTCCTGCACTTGTATTCACACTTCGGTTGTGCTGGGAGTTCGGTGTGTATATAGTGGTTCAATGGCAGAAACTATATAGGTGTGTTTTGGTTAGTTGGGTAGCCTATTCCAATGAATGGGCTGCCTTAACTCAACGCACGTCATAACGCCTGCGTGCTAATGCATCACATTGGTGTGAATGGGCCTTAAATCTATCAAATACGTAGTTAATGTACGACATAGAATAACAGGCTCTTATTTTTTTTTTTTATTGCGTGTGCCGACTTTGTATCAGAACAAGACATGGCCGGAATCCAGAGATGGATGGAGAGTGACTTACTAGAATCTATGATGTTATGCTAAATTAAACTAGGGTGACTTTTCATAGAGGTCAGAGAAAATTATAATCTACCTGAGGAAGCATAAATTAAAGCTAGACTTGATATTTAAAAAAAGAAAAAAATTATATGTGAACCCAGTCACTAAAAACTCATTTAAGCTTCAGCACAGTAATGTCATTTCAAAAGTCATTTTCCATATTTTTTTTTAAAGCTTTTATTTAAATAATTCTCGGTGATCCTGCCAGGAAGGTCCTTGTTCCGGCACTTCCTGTTATAGGGTGACAACGCTTTGTCGATGTGATCGTTTCAACACGCATGGCACAGGCATGATCCGCTGTTGTCACGTCAGGAAACCCGTCCTGAGAAATGCTGCGCAGCGCTGCAGAAGGTGCAGGTTGTGGATCAGCAGCACTGATGTAGGGACCCCGCCCTAAGCAGCACTGATATAGGAACCCCGCCCTAAGAAGCACTGATATAGGAACCCCGCCCTAAGCAGCACTGATATAGGAACCCCGCCCTAAGAAGCACTGATATAGGAACCCCGCCCTAAGCAGCACTGATATAGGAACCCCGCCCTAAGCAGCACTGATATAGGAACCCCGCCCTAAGCAGCACTGATATAGGAACCTCGCCCTAAGCAGCACTGATATAGGAACCCCGCCCTAAGTAGCACTGATATAGGAACCCCGCCCTAAGCAGCACTGATATAGGAACCCCGCCCTAAGCAGCACTGATATAGGAACCCCGGCCTAAGCAGCACTGATATAGGAACCTCGCCCTAAGCAGCACTGATATAGGAATCTCGCGCTAAGCAGCACTGATATAGGAATCTCGCGCTAAGCAGCACTGATATAGGAACCTCGCGCTAAGCAACACTGATGTAGGGACCCCGCCCTAAGCAGCACTGATGTAGGGACCCCACCCTAAGCAGCACTGATGTAGGAACCTCGCGCTAAGCAACACTGATGTAGGGACCCCGCCCTAAGCAGCACTGATGTAGGAACCTCGCCCTAAGCAGCACTGATATAGGAACCTCGCCCTAAGCAGCACTGATGTAGGGACCCCGCCCTAAGCAGCACTGATATAGGAACCTCGCCCTAAGCAGCACTCATGAAGGGACCCCGCCCTAAGCAGCACTGATGTTTGGACCCCACCCTAAGCAGCACTGATGTAGGTACCCCGCCCTAAGCAGCACTGATGTAGGGACCTCGTTCTAAGCAGCACTGATGTTTGGACCCCACCCTAAGCAGCACTGATGTTTGGACCCTGCCCTAAGCAGCACTGATGTTTGGACCCTGCCCTAGGCAGCACTGATGTAGGAACCTCGCCCTAAGCAGCACTGATGTTTGGACCATGCCCTAAGCAGCACTGATGCAGGGACCTCGCCCTAAGCAGCACTGATGTTTGGACCATGCCCTAAGCAGCACTGATGTAGGGACCTCGCCCTAAGCAGCACTGATGTAGGGATCTCGCCCTAAGCACCACTGATGTAGGGACCTCGTCCTAAGCAGCACTGATGTAGGGACCTCGTCCTAAGCAGCACTGATGTAGGGACCCCACCCTAAGCAGCACTGATGTAGGGAAATCGCCCTAAACAGCACTGATGTAGGGACCTCGCCCTAAGCAGCACTGATGTAGGGACCTCGCCCTAAGCAGCACTGATGTAGGGACCTCGCCCTAAGCAGCACTGATGTAGGGACCTTGTCTTAAGCAGCACTGATGTTTGGACTATGCCCTAAGCAGCACTGATGTAGGGACCCTGCCTCAAGCAGCACTGATGTAGGGACCCCGCCCTAAGCAGCACTGATGTAGGAACCCTTCCCTAAGCAGTGGTGTCCCTAGCCTAAATTTAGTGCTGCTGGTCTGTAGTCAGCCTGCTGCAAGACCTCCAGCCTTCTATGGTGCCACCCAACCTGTCATAGCAGCCCACAGTGCCCACCTCCCTCCCTGAGGGCATCTGGCCTCCTCAGTGCCCCCCAACTTCCCACAGTGCTGCCCAGCCTGCTGCACAGCTTCCAGACCTCCATATTGCCCCCAACCTGCTATAACAGCCCACAGTGTCCCCACACTCCCTGAGAGCCCTCCTCAGTGCCCCCAAACTGACTGCAAGACCTCCAGCCTTCCAGAGTGCCCCCCCTCCAACCTATCATATCAGCCCACAGTGCCCCCAGACTCCCTGAGAGCCCTCAGCCTCCTCAGTGCCCCCAAACCTCCCATAGAACCCCCCAGCTGGCTGCAAGACCTCCAGCCTTCCACAGTGCCCCTCCCCAAACCTGCCATAGCAGCCCACAGTGCCTCCAAACCTCCCATAGTGCCCCCCAGCCAGCTGCAAGACCTCCAGCCTTCCAGAGTGCCCCCCCCCCTTCAACCTATCATATCAGCCCACAGTTCCCCCAGACTCCCTGAGAGCCCTCAGCCTTCTCAGTGCCCCAAACCTCCCACAGTGCCCCCCAGCCTGCTGCATAGGGTTGCCACCTGTCCGGGATTCACCCAGACAGTTCGGGTTTTTAATCATGTGCCGGGTTTCAGTCTGCCTGAAACCCGGACACAATATTCAGACAGGAATGTGACCCAGAACACAGGGCCTGATAGGAGGGTGAAGGGGCACCATGCACGCCACATTACTATTCTCTTTGGAGTGCCCAATGGTGTCCCAGGTCTCCTACAATCCTATAGTGTATGCTAAAATAAATTTTTTTTGCTGTGAGACGCTAAAGTGTTCGGGTTTGGCTTGAAGCCCCCCTCCCCCCTTCAACCTGCTATAACAGCCCACAGTGCCCACCTGACTCCCTAAGAGCCCTCAGCCTCCTGAGTGTCCCCCAACTTCCCACAATACCCCCCCCCCAGCCTCCTCCAGAAACCTCATCCCCTACAGGGCCACCAGGTCTGATTCAGTGACTCCAGAACCCTTCCAGAACACCCACGCCCCCCCCCCCCCCCCATCCCCCACAGTGACACCCAGCCCCATCCAGAGCTTCCGAGCATTTCAATACATGCTTTGCATTATACATTTTATTCGTTACTGTTGTGGTATGGAAGATTTTGGAAGAATTGATCGGGACCTGGTCTCAAAAAAAAGGTTGAGGACACCTGGTGGCCTATTGTATTAGGTTGTGCACCCCAAATCTCAAACACACATGACCTTCTCTGCAGCCTCATCTGCACGGGACAGTGAATGAATGAGCAGCGCTCTGTGCTGAGCGGCTTCCTGTTCATTCAATAACGGAAGCATAGTCAACACAGTTCACTATGCTTCAGTCATGATTGAACACAGTGAGTGAGTGTCTTTATTTAAAAAAGAAAGGGGGCCGGTAAACGACATATAGATTAGCCCCCTTCCCCCCACTCTCCATCCTGAAACATCCCCGCCATAGCAGGCAGGGAGAGAGGAGAGGAAAGGGGGGGGAGTGCAACTTGAGGGGAAGCCCGGGCAGTATGCACAGAGTGATTAGGGGGTGCCCAGGCACACCTGGCACACCCCCTGCACACACACTTATGTCCGGCAGTCTGCCCTATGTGGAGGTATTAAAAAGCTTTGCAAAGGGAGATCTACAAACATTTTACTACCCAACTGATTTAGAAATTGGCAACACAATTTATTTAGTATTAGTTTGTTACCAATAGATAGTGAGTGGACATTGTAACATTTGTTTGTGGGTGTTCTTCTGCCATCTTGTGGCCCAGAGTGGTACTAATTCATTTGGGATTCATTTTCATCACAGCAATTACAGATTTTTATCGGGATATTTTAGGTTTGTCAAGATATCTTTTAAACTTCAATTATTAACTTGTTCTACTAAACATAGGCCAGCGTTGGGTCTGTCAAAATTTTTTTTTTTTCAACCTGATACATTAATTTATTTAACCTTTCCGTGACCAGAGGTCATTAATGCCAACATTCCCCGGCCAAGTATAGCAGCGTCAGCATTGGGTACACAATTGCTCTATGAGGACTCTGCATATCTACATAATTGTAATATTTTTTTAAGACCATATAAGGTGTTTACATGGCAAACAAATTGAATTAAAAAAAATATGCTTTATATATATATATATATATATATATATATATATATATATATATATATATATATATATATATATATAGATATCTATAGATATATATAGATATCTATCTATATATAGATAGATATATAGATATATAGATATAGCTATCTATATATCTATATCTATATATATATATATATATATATATCTATATATATATATATAGATATATATATATATATATATAGATATATATAGATAGATAGATAGATAGATAGATAGATAGATAGATAGATAGATAGATAGATAGATAGATAGATAGATAGATAGATAGATAGATAGATAGATAGATAGATAGATAGATATATTTTTTTTTTTTTTTTTTATTTTATTTATTTTTTTTAATATAGGGTCATTTGTTGCATTATTGTCAGGAACATTAATGCAAGCTGATCGAAATTTTACCGTATGTTTTCCAATAGATTAATTCCTATGTCACCAGCTCCATCTGGTGGCTAAATGTGATCTTTTTTTTTTTTTTGGTTTTTCTAGAAGTCTTTTTTAAAACACGGTATTCATTGCACAAATGTCAGAAACATTCATGCAATGAATGAAATTTCATTGTATATTTTCAAACTGATTAATTCTTGTATCATCAGCTCCATCTAGTGGCCAAAATGCAGTATATTTTCTCATTAAAGCATACCTTCACCCTAAAGATTGTTTTGTGCTGCCCTGCATGTCCCCCCCCCCCCCCTCCCCTCTCTTACAAATGATTTTATTTTATTGTATTGTACTTTATTGTATTGTATTTTATTTTATTTTATTGTATTGTATTTTATTGTATTTAATTTGCTTGTATTGTATTTTTTTATTGTCTCGTGTTGTATTTTGATTGTATTTTATATTGTACTGTATTTTATTTTATTTTATTTTGTTTTATATTACAGTATAGTATAGTATAGTATAGTATTGCATTGTATTTTGTTTTGCTTTATTTCATTTTATAGTATAGTATTGCATTGTATTTTATTTTATTTTATTTAATGTTATAGTATAGTATTGAATTTTATTTTATTTTACTTTATTTCATTTTATAGTATTGCGTTGTATTTTATTTTGCTTTATTTCATTTTATAGTATAGTATTGCATTGTATTTTATTTTATTTTATTTAATGTTATAGTATAGTATTGCATTGTATTTTATTTTACTTTATTTAGTTTTATAATAGTATTGCATTGTATTTTATTTTACTTTATTTCATTTTATAGTATAGTATTGCATTGTATTTTATTTTACTTTATTTCATTTTATAGTATAGTATTGCATTGTATTTTATTTTACTTTATTTCATTTTCTGAAAGTATTGCATTGTATTTTATTTTACTTCATTTCATTTTATAGTATAGTATTGCATTGTATTTTATTTTACTTTATTTCATTTTATAATAGTATTGCATTGTATTTTATTTTACTTTATTTCATTTTATAGTATAGCATTGCATTGTATTTTATTTTACTTTATTTTTAACAAAGTGATTTATTTTCTGCATTTCTCCCCTAGGCGAGAACTTCCTTTGGTTCTCCCCACTTTCTCAGGGGTCAGGTCCAGAGAGAGTCCTGCAGCACATCTGCGCATGCACAGGTCCCCCCCCCCCAGCCATTTGCACACGTGCGTTCCCGTGCATGCGCCAAGACTTGCTACCTGGAAAGTCCGAAAACCTTCTCTCTCTTTGTGCATGTTTAGAAAAATCTCCTGCGCATGCACAGATGTGCCAATGGGCTCTGCCTGGAATGGCAGGCCAGGCAAAGCCCCTGGGCACATCCATTATGGTGGCACCCAAGGGGGGGGCGCGGAGCCACTTGTGAGGCAGAATGAAGATTTGCTTTAAGGTGGATGTAAACCCTTCTCATACACCCAGTGAAGTGAACAGCCTCATATGATACACAGAGATGAAACAAATCCCCCTATGTAAGTATTACATGTTTATCTGCTGTCTTCAGCTTTATATACTGTTTAGAAAGTGCACGTTCTGTTAGAATTTTCTCTTCCTGTTCCAGCAGGGGGGAGGGGAGTCTCGCCATACACTGTAAGACACCTGATTGGAGGAAAGGCACACACACACACAGAGGCGGCTCTAGGCTTTGTGAGGCTTTAGGCAAAACTTACACATGAGGCCACACGGACTGGGACGCTCCGTGATGAGGCCGGTATTCCTCAGGCTGCGGGCAGTATCTGATTTGTCCGTCAGCTCCTAAGCCACAGAGTCCCAGTGGGGGTAGGCGGAGCCGCTGGCGTCAACTTAAGTGATTGAGAACAGGCAAATTAGGCGGCCGCAAGGCGTCTGTGAGTGCGAGGCCTTAGGCGACCGCCTAATTTGCCTAATTAGAGAGCCGCCTCTGCACACACCCCCCTCTCCTCATAGGGTGAGACTTGCAGAGCTGCGCTGTGAATGGACCAGCTCTCTGCTAATCTATTTATAGCACCCGCCCCCGACACAAATTTCAGGCTGGTTTTGTCACATGTGTCAGAGAACTTGTCAGAGAAGTTATCAGGCTGGTAACAGAAGAACGGAGCAGGAGAAAGCCACGGGACTTAGAGCTTTGAAGAGAGATAAAAAAACACCGCAGATAGATGTGCCCAGCTCAAATTTCATGAATCGGGTTCAACTCCACTTTAACTGCTTCAGCCCTGGAAGGATTTACCCCCTTCCTGACCAGGCCATTTTTTTTTTTTGTGATACGGCACTGCGTCGTTTTAACTGACAATTGCGCGGTCGTGCGATGTTCCACCCAAACAAAATTTATGTCCTTTTTTTCCCACAAATAGATCTTTCTTTTGGTGGTATTTGATCACCTCTGCATTTTTTATTCTTTGCGTTATAAACAAAAAAAAGAGCGACAATTTTGAAAAAAAACACAATATTTGGTACTTTTTGCTATAATAAATATCCAAAAAAAAAATAATAAAATTTTTTCCTCAGTTTAGGCCGATGTGTATTCTTCTTCATATTTTTGGTAAAAAAAAAAATTGCAATAAGCGTATATTGATTGGTTTGCGCAAAAGTTATCGCGTCTACAAAATAGGGGATAGATTTATGGCATTTTATTTATTTTTATTTTTTTTTACTAGTAATGGCGGCGATCTGCGATTTTTTTATCAGGACTGCGACATTGTGGCGGACAGATCGGACACTTTTGACACTATTTTGGGACCAGTGACAATTATACAGCAATCAGTGCTAAAAATAGCCACTGATTACTGTGTATATGTCACTGGCAGGGAAGGGGTTAAACACTGGGGGGCGATCAAGGGGTTAAATGTGTTCCCTGGGTGTGTTCTAACTGTAGGGGGGATGGGGCTGCCTGGGGGAGGAGACTAATCGGTGTTCCTACTTAGTAGGAACACCGATCTGTCTCCTCCCCCCTGAGAGAATCGGGATTTGTGAGTTTACACACACACATTCCCGTTCTCGTTCTGTCACGAGCGTTCACCAGACATCACGCATCGGGGGGGGGGTCGCACGCGCGCCTGCTATGGAGTCTTAAGGGGGCAACGTATAGCTCCGGCGATTTGCCCAGCAAATGCGGCGGCTGGTCGGCTAGCGGTTAAAGATATTTCAAAAGCCTATACCGCATTTTGGCCACTAGATGGAGCTGATGACGCCTTAGATATTCAAAACCATACAGTGAGAATTCGATCAGTTTGCAGGAATGTTTGTAACATTCGTCCAATGAATGTTTTATAAATAGACCCCTATAATTAATAAAAAGGAAAAAAAAAAGGAAGAAAAGAATTATTCAAATTATTTAGGTACAGAATACAAAATTGTACCCAATGCTAGGGAGGCAGGGAATGTAGGACCTGACACGAGTGCCAATGGGTGACGTTGTCGCCACCGGGATTTTGATAGCGCAATAGTCAAGAGGGTTAAAAAATGATGAGGAGATGTAGTTTCCCGAAAGTCAAGACACAAAACCAGATTCATCAATAAGCAGGCAATGGGGGGCCAGGCAATGGGGGAGGAGGGCAGGCAATGGGGGGGCAGGCAATGGGGGAGGGGGAGCAGGCAATGGGGAGGCAGGTAATGGGGGGGGGCAGGCAATGGGGGGGCAGGTAATGGGGGGGGCAGGCAATGGGGGAGGGAGCAGGCAATGGGGGGAAGGCAATGGGGGAGGGGGGCAGGCAATGGTAGGAGGGGGCAGGCAATGCGGGGGGCAGAGACAGAGTCGGGAATAGGCCAGGTCAGTAACCTGTACAAAGCGAGGTGCCAGGGGGGTCTGGCAGAAACGTTGGTGAGACATGCCGAGGTTGATGCATTACAGTTGCTCAACTTGAATCCAGCTTTCTGGCAAATACTGACTACTTTTTGACAAACGCACAAATGTTTTATATGTTTTTTTAAATTAATTTAGCCGTAATAATGTAATTGTATCGGACAATTACACTATTAAAAAGATTGCTCTGCAGTACTCACTGCTACCTGCAGATGGCAGTGTGTTCATCTTCAGGCTGAAGACTTATTGTGTCAGTCCCCAGTCTGCGCTATGGCACAGCTAACGTAATGATCACATGATCGGGGACCAATCTGGTTAGTTCCTGATATAAGTGGGTTCCTGAGCTGTCACGGACTGTCAGAATTTAGAGCCAGAAGCCGCTCACAGTGTCGGCTGCTGACACTCAAAGGAAGGACATTGGGTTCAGGTCTAATTTAATAGCACATGTATTTGCAGTCCTTTGTTTCCTCTTGCTAGGTGCTGTCTAGGGCTTGCTGTGAGGTCAGACAGGGCGCCCCTCCTCCCTCCAAGGCTATCCAACGACGCAGCCAACAAGGAGACAAACGTCATATTTCTCCACCTCAAAGCACTTGCTCCGGACAAGGGTCCCACAAGGAATTCTGGAATGGGGGATACAGAATGTAGAGTAATGGAGGATGCAGAGTGTAGAGTAATAGGGGATGCAGAGTGTAGAGTAATGGGGGATGCAGAGTGTGGAGTAATGGGGGATGCAGAGTGTAGAGTAATGGGGGATACAGAGTGTAGAGTAATGGGGGATACAGAGTGTAGAGTAATGGGGGATGCAGAATGTAGAGTAATGGGGGATGCAGAGTGTAGAGTAATGGGGGATACAGAGTGTAGAGTAATGGGGGATGCAGAATGTAGAGTAATGGGGGATGCAGAGTGTAGAGTAATGGGATGCAGACTGTGGAGTAATGGGGGGATACAGAGTGTGGAGTAATGGGGGATGCAGAGTGTAGAGTAATGGGGAATGCAGAGTGTAGAGTAATGGGGGATGCAGAGTGTAGAGTAATGGGGGATGCAGAGTGTAGAGTAATGGGGGATGCAGAGTGTACAGTAATGGGGGATGCAGAGTGTAGAGTAATGGGGGATGCAGAGTGTGGAGTAATGGGGGATGCAGAGTGTAGAGTAATGGGGGATACAGAGTGTAGAGTAATGGGGGATGCAGAATGTAGAGTAATGGGGGATGCAGAGTGTAGAGTAATGGGGGATACAGAGTGTAGAGTAATGGGGGATGCAGAATGTAGAGTAATGGGGGATGCAGAGTGTAGAGTAATGGGGGATACAGAGTGTAGAGTAATGGGGGATGCAGAGTGTAGAGTAATGGGGGATGCAGACTGTGGAGTAATGGGGGGATACAGAGTGTGGAGTAATGGGGGATGCAGAGTGTAGAGTAATGGGGAATGCAGAGTGTAGAGTAATGGGGGATACAGAGTGTAGAGTAATGGGGGGTGCAGAGTGTAGAGTAATGAGGAATGCAGAGTGTAGAGTAATGGGGGATACAGAGTGTAGAGTAATAGGGGAAGCAGAGTGTAGAGTAATGGGGGATACAGAATGTAGAGTAATGGAGGATGCAGAGTGTAGAGTAATGGGGGATGCAGAGTGTAGAGTAATGGGGGATACAGAGTGTAGAGTAATGGGGGATGCAGAGTGTAGAGTAATTTGGGATACAGAGTGTAGAGTAATGGGGGATGCAGAGTGTAGAGTAATGGGGGATACAGAATGTAGAGTAATGGGGATGTAGAGTAATGAGGAATGCAGAGTGTAGAGTAATGGGGGATACAGAGTGTAGAGTAATGAGGGATGCAGAGTGTAGAGTAATGGGGGATACAGAATGTAGAGTAATGGAGGATGCAGAGTGTAGAGTAATGGGGATGTAGAGTAATGGGGTATTCAGAGTGTAGAGTAATGTGGGATGCAGAGTGTAGAGTAATGGGGGATACAGAGTGTAGAGTAATGGGGGATACAGAGTGTTGAGTAATGGGGAATGCAGAGTGTAGAGTAATGGGGGATGCAGAGTGTAGAGTAATGGGGGATACAGAGTGTAGAGTAATGGGGGATACAGAGTGTAGAGTAATGGGGGATGCAGAGTGTAGGGTAATGGGGGATACAGAGTGTAGAGTAATGGGGGATGCAGAGTGTAGAGTAATGGGGGATACAGAGTGTAGAGTAATGGGGGATGCAGACTGTGGAGTAATGGGGGTATACAGAGTGTGGAGTAATGGGGGATGCAGAGTGTAGAGTAATGGGGGATACAGAGTGTAGAGTAATGGGGGATGCAGAATGTAGAGTAATGGGGGATACAGAGTGTGGAGTAATGGGGGATGCAGAGTGTAAAGTAATGGGGGATACAGAGTGTAGAGTAATGGGGAATGCAGAGTGTAGAGTAATGGGAGATGCAGAGTGTAGAGTAATGGGGGATGCAGAGTGTAGAGTAATGGGGGATGCAGAGTGTACAGTAATGGGGGATGCAGAGTGTAGAGTAATGGGGGATGCAGAGTGTGGAGTAATGGGGGATGCAGAGTGTAGAGTAATGGGGGATACAGAGTGTAGAGTAATGGGGGATGCAGAATGTAGAGTAATGGGGGATGCAGAGTGTAGAGTAATGGGGGATACAGAGTGTAGAGTAATGGGGGATGCAGAATGTAGAGTAATGGGGGATGCAGAGTGTAGAGTAATGGGATGCAGACTGTGGAGTAATGGGGGGATACAGAGTGTGGAGTAATGGGGGATGCAGAGTGTAGAGTAATGGGGAATGCAGAGTGTAGAGTAATGGGGGATACAGAGTGTAGAGTAATGGGGGATGCAGAGTGTAGAGTAATGAGGAATGCAGAGTGTAGAGTAATGGGGGATACAGAGTGTAGAGTAATAGGGGAAGCAGAGTGTAGAGTAATGGGGGATACAGAATGTAGAGTAATGGAGGATGCAGAGTGTAGAGTAATGGGGGATGCAGAGTGTAGAGTAATGGGGGATGCAGAGTGTAGAGTAATGGGGGATGCAGAGTGTAGAGTAATTGGGGATACAGAGTGTAGAGTAATGGGGGATGCAGAGTGTAGAGTAATGGGGGATACAGAATGTAGAGTAATGGGGATGTAGAGTAATGAGGAATGCAGAGTGTAGAGTAATGGGGGATACAGAGTGTAGAGTAATGAGGGATGCAGAGTGTAGAGTAATGGGGGATACAGAATGTAGAGTAATGGAGGATGCAGAGTGTAGAGTAATGGGGATGTAGAGTAATGGGGTATTCAGAGTGTAGAGTAATGTGGGATGCAGAGTGTAGAGTAATGGGGGATACAGAGTGTAGAGTAATGGGGGATACAGAGTGTTGAGTAATGGGGAATGCAGAGTGTAGGGTAATGGGGGATACAGAGTGTAGAGTAATGGGGGATACAGAGTGTAGAGTAATGGGGGATGCAGAGTGTAGGGTAATGGGGGATACAGAGTGTAGAGTAATGGGGGATGCAGAGTGTAGAGTAATGGGGGATACAGAGTGTAGAGTAATGGGGGATGCAGACTGTGGAGTAATGGGGGTATACAGAGTGTGGAGTAATGGGGGATGCAGAATGTAGAGTAATGGGGGATACAGAGTGTAGAGTAATGGGGGATGCAGAATGTAGAGTAATGGGGGATACAGAGTGTGGAGTAATGGGGGATGCAGAGTGTAAAGTAATGGGGGATACAGAGTGTAGAGTAATGGGGGATGCAGAGTGTAGAGTAATGGGGGATGCAGAGTGTAGAGTAATGGGGGATGCAGAGTGTAGAGTAATGGGAGATGCAGAGTGTAGAGTAATGGGAGATGCAGAGTGTAGAATAATGGGGGATACAGAGTGTAGAGTAATGGGGGATGCAGAGTGGAGAGTAATGGGGGATGCAGAGTGGAGAGTAATGGAGGATGCAGAGTGTAGAGTAATGGGGGATACAGAGTGTAGAGTAATGGGGGATGCAGAGTGTAGAGGAATGGGGCGTGTAGAGTAATGGAGGATACAGATTGTAGAGTAATGGGGGATGCAGAGTGTAGAGTAATGGGGGATGCAGAGTGTAGAGTAATGGGGGATACAGAGTGTCAGATCTCCTAACCTCCCACAAGGCCTCCCATTTCTCCTAGTGCCAGCAACCTTCCATAGCGGACTTCAGTGCCCACAACCTCCCACAGTACCCCCCAGCCCCCTGCAGAGCCTCCATCCAATGGATCGAATAATTCCTGCAAAGGTAAGGGAAATATATATATCAGTGGCTCTCAACTATCGGGCCATGGCCCACTGCTGGGCTGCGGCCCCCCTCCTACCAGGCCTCCAGCCAGCTGCAGATCCCATAACCTCCCACAGTGCCTCCCATCTCCCATAGTGACCCCAACTTTCTAAAGTGGACCTCTATGTCACCCAACCTCCCACAGTTTCCCCCAGCCCCTTGCAGAGCCTCCACCCAATGGATCTATTAATTCCCTGCAAAGATAAGGGAAATATACACATCAGTGGTTCTCAACTACTGGGCCATGGCCTACTGCCGGGCTGCGGCCTTCCTCCTACCGGCCTCTAGCCAGCTGCAGATCCCCTAACCTCCCACAATGCCTCCCATCTCTCGTACTGCCCCCAATCCTCCATAGTAGACCTCAGTGTCTCTCAGTCCCCACAGTACTCTCCAGCCTCCCACAGTACTCTCAAAGCTCCCACAGTTAAAAATTCCCACAAAGGTAAGGGAAATATATAGATCAGTGGTCCTCAACTACCGGGCCATGGCCTGCTGTCGGGCTGCAGACTCTCTCTTACCAGGCCTCCAGCCAGCTGCAGATCCCTCAACCCCCCACAGTGCCTCCTATCTCCTATCTCCCATAGTGTCCCCCAACTTTCTATAGTGGACCTCTTTGTCACCCAACCTCCCACAGTATTCTCCAGTCCCCTGCAGTCCCCTCCAGTCCTCATATTTCCCCCAAATTCCAACAGTATCCTACACTGCCAGCAATCTCCCACAGTGCCCCCCCCCCCAGCAACTAAAGCCCCCTTTAGTCTCTCTCATTGCCTCTGCAGAGTCCCCAGCCTCCTGAATAGACCCTCAGCCCCCTCCAGGGAACCCATCCGCCAAAGTTACCCCAGTGTTCTTCAGAAACCTAATTTCCCTACAAGGCCCCCAAGTTTGCTGCTGAGTCCCCTAACCCCCCCAGAACCATCATCCCTCCATAGTGCCCCCCCAGCCCCCTGCAGAACCTCCAGCCCCTCATGGTGCCCCCAGTCTCCAACAGTGTCCCACACTGCCCCCCTCAACCACCCACACTGCCCCCCTAACCTCCCACAGTATTTTCCAACCTCCCACCGTGCCCCTCAACCTCCCACAGTACTCTCCAACCTGCCACAGTGCCCCTCAACCTCCCACAGTACTCTCCAACCTCCCACAGTGCCCCTCAACCTCCCACAGTACTCTCCAACCTCCCACAGTGCCCCTCAACCTCCCACAGTGCCCCCCAACCTCCTACAGTACTCTCCAACCAACCACAGTGCCCCTCAACCTCCCACAGTACTCTCCAAACTGCCACAGTGCCCCTCAACCTCCCACAGTACTCTCCAACCTCCCACAGGGCCCCCCAACCACCCACAGTGCCCCCCAACCTCCTACAGTACTCTCCAACCTCCCACAGGGCCCCCCAACCACCCACAGTGCCCCCCAACCTCCGTCAGTACTCTCCAACCTCCCACAGTGCCCCCCAACCTCCCACAGTACTCTCCAACCTCCCACGGTGCTCTCCAACCTCCCACAGTGCTCCACAGCCCCCTGCAGATCCTCCGTCCCCTCATAGTGCCCCAATCTCCAAAAGTGTCCCACACTGCCACCCTTAACCTCCCACTGTGCTCTTCAGCCCTTGCAGCACTCTCCCGTAGTGTCTCAGCCTCCTTCACAGACCCCCAGCACCCTCCAGGAACTCACCCTCTACAGTTGTCCCCCAGCCCCGTCCAGAAACCTCACCCCTTACAGGGCCACCATGTCTGCTGCAGAGTCCCCTAACCCCCTCCAAAGCCCCCATCCCCCTATAGTGACACCCGGCCCCATCCAGAACCTTCCAGCATTTCAATACATATTTTGTATTCCTATACTGTTATTGTGTGTTTTTTACTGTCGGGGTATGAAGGGTTTTGGAAGAATTTACCAGGCCCTGGTCCCAGTAAGAAACCCCTGACATAGAGTATAACGTATATACATCACCCCAAGCTGGCCATACACTATGACCAGGCCTGGGACAAGGGGTGGGAAGAAGGGGCAGCTGCCCTGGGCTCAGCATAGGGTTGCCCCCTGTTCGGGATTCACCTGGACAGTTTGGGTTTGGAATCATGTGTCCGGGTTTCAGACCAGGGCACATTATTCAGACCGGACTAAGTCTCCCCCCTCCCCCTTCTCTCTCCTGCCTCTAGGTCAGTACGCTAAGGTAAATCAGGGTCCTCAGAGCACTCATTACATCAGTGCTCCCCTTTACACCAGAGGTCACAGTGCTCCCCTTTACATCTTTCCTTATGTTAGAGTCCCCAGGGTTCTCCCTTACATCAGAGCTTCCCTTTACACCAGAGGTCACAGTGCTCCCCTTTACATCAGAGTCCTCTCCGTACACCAGAGCATCCCTTATGTTAGAATCCCCAGAGTTCTCCCTTACATCAGAGTCTGCAGAGTCCCCCTTTACAGTGAAAAAAGAGGAAAGAGTTTGGGACTTTAAATGAGGCACCCATACATACATATGGTGTGCTTCCATCCCTAATGCGGAGAACAATAATGGAGATTTGGGACTTTAGATGAGGCCATAGACAGTGTGGAGGTAGGTAAAATTGAAAAACATATATTTTATTCATGAAATAGCATACAAACATATTCAATACCAGAAATCACGTAAATGAAAAGCATTGTAATAAATAACAATTCATAAATATTTACACTCACATATGTATGTGCATGTGCAATACAAGCATCTAGGGTACATAATGTATAGTAGCCACGTGCCCCGTGGAGATCTGATTGGATAAGTGAGCACATATTCCAAGTAAATTCATATATGTACATATAACATAAACACCACTAACCGGAACACATGTCACAAAGAACAATGTAATCATAATGAGTTGAAGAGTAGTATTCAAAGTAGATGGTAGGAGCAAAGCGTGTGATCATTCCCAAAGACCCAGGATAGGTGGTTTGATGGGGGTATGTGTCAGCATCCCCAAAAGTGCCCGACGCGTTTCGTGTGATAACACACTCATCAGGGGCGGGAGCTTGGGACATCTACAAGGGGTAACGAGATGTTATTAATGGGAATGTTAATAAAATATGACAGGCAGGGACAAATTGGGCCTGCCCTGGATACTTACAACAAAATCATTTGTGCTGTAGTGTAGTGAGTGTGGAGCCAGGGCCACATGGTCTCTGCCGGGAGCTGAGGTACAAGTAAGCAGCGCACTGACAAGGTACAGAGTGGAAAAACCTCCCCAGGACTTGGCAAAAAATAGTTGGTAAATGTAATAAGGCTGGATGGTATATCAAAGGTGGCTGCCAAAGTGAGTCTAAAACAATATATAAAAAAAAAAACGTAAGTCACAGTGATTGTTCACCCAAGAGTAACAGGTGCACAGTGGTACATGACCAAAAGGTTAACAAGCTTACTAATGGCTTACTTGTATAGCTATGCTGGGGATGAGCTTTACGATGGTAAACTGGACATCTCAAGTAGGTGATAGCAAGAGAGTTGCATCGTGGGGGGCTAGATATGGCCACCACATGCACGTGCACGCTGACTCATACCAGCGTCACGCCGGCACGGCATAAGCGGGGAGGAGGTCCGACGTCGACGGTGAACACCGCCCACGTATGACGCTTGTAATCCCCAAACATAGCCGGCCGAGATGGATGAAACCCATACTACCGCAACGTGACGCCTACACGTGACGTCACATGTGGAGAAGGGGGCGTGGCGCCGATGCGCTGTGACCAGCCATCCCCCCCACACACGCATCTCCCAGCCCCAAAAAGGGGGGCAAGAGGAGGGGCGATAGGGGGGGATTTTTGCCACG
Source organism: Lithobates clamitans (assembly GCA_037952925.1). Classification (NCBI taxonomy): domain Eukaryota; kingdom Metazoa; phylum Chordata; class Amphibia; order Anura; family Ranidae; genus Lithobates; species Lithobates clamitans. The sequence goes on from JBBGZY010002685.1 coordinate 329,816, forward strand.
CAGAGCGCATCGCAGCTCCCGGACAGCAGACACAGTGGGGCAGCCCTGGACATGTGACACTCCATATTGGGCAATTGGAACACATAGCCGGTGTGCTAGAGTGGTGTGTCCAGAGGGCAATGCCCAACATGGTGCACTGCCATCTGGATTTGAAGGACCTCACAACATGGGAGGCAGGGGATTACTGTCACCCCTGTCTAGTGGCCTCCATCCCTGTATATACAAAAAAGAGGTACATTTACCAACTATTTTTTGCCAAGTCCTGGGGAGGTTTTTCCACTCTGTACCTTGTCAGTGCGCTGCTTACTTGTACCTCAGCTCCCGGCAGAGACCATGTGGCCCTGGCTCCACACTCACTACACTACAGCACAAATGATTTTGTTGTAAGTATCCAGGGCAGGCCCAATTTGTCCCTGCCTGTCATATTTTATTAACATTCCCATTAATAACATCTCGTTACCCCTTGTAGATGTCCCAAGCTCCCGCCCCTGATGAGTGTGTTATCACACGAAACGCGTCGGGCACTTTTGGGGATGCTGACACATACCCCCATCAAACCACCTATCCTGGGTCTTTGGGAATGATCACACGCTTTGCTCCTACCATCTACTTTGAATACTACTCTTCAACTCATTATGATTACATTGTTCTTTGTGACATGTGTTCCGGTTAGTGGTGTTTATGTTATATGTACATATATGAATTTACTTGGAATATGTGCTCACTTATCCAATCAGATCTCCACGGGGCACGTGGCTACTATACATTATGTACCCTAGATGCTTGTATTGCACATGCACATACATATGTGAGTGTAAATATTTATGAATTGTTATTTATTACAATGCTTTTCATTTACGTGATTTCTGGTATTGAATATGTTTGTATGCTATTTCATGAATAAAATATATGTTTTTCAATTTTACCTACCTCCACACTGTCTATGGCCTCATCTAAAGTCCCAAATCTCCATTATTGTTCCCCTTTACAGTGAAAAGGAACTCTGCCAGTTCAGATGTAAAAGGGGAGCTCTGCAGATTCAGATGTAAAAGGGGAGCTCTGCAGATTCAGATGTAAAGGGGAGCTCTGCAGATTCAGATGTAAAGGGGAGCTCTGCAGATTCAGATGTAAAAGGGGAGCTCTGCAGATTCAGATGTAAAAGGGGAGCTCTGCAGATTCAGATGTAAAGGGGAGCTCTGCAGATTCAGATGTAAAAGGGGAGCTCTACAGATTCAGATGTAAAAGGGGAGCTCTGCAGACTCAGATGTAAAAGGGGAACTCTGCAGTTTCAGATGTAAAAGGGGAGCTCTGCAGATTCAGATGTAAAAGGGGAGCTCTGTGGATTCAGATGTAAAAGGGGAACTCTGCAGATTCAGATGTAAAGGGGAAATCTGCAGACTCAGATGTAAAAGGGGAGCTCTGTGGATTCAGATGTAAAAGGGGAGCTCTGCAGATTCAGATGTAAAAGGGGAGCTCTGCAGATTCAGATGTAAAAGGGGAGCTCTGCAGATTCAGATGTAAAGGGGAGCTCTACAGATTCAGATGTAAAGGGGAGCTCTGCAGATTCAGATGTAAAGGGGAGCTCTGCAGATTCAGATGTAAAGGGGAGCTCTGCAGATTCAGATGTAAAGGGGAGCTCTACAGATTCAGATGTAAAGGGGAGCTCTGCAGATTCAGATGTAAAGGGGAGCTCTACAGATTCAGATGTAAAAGGGGAGCTCTGCAGATTCAGATGTAAAGGGGAGCTCTACAGATTCAGATGTAAAGGGGAGCTCTGCAGATTCAGATGTAAAGGGGAGCTCTGCAGATTCAGATGTAAAGGAGAGCTTTGCAGATTCAGATGTAAAGGGGAACTCTGCAGATTCAGATGTAAAGGGGAGCTCTGTGGATTCAGATGTAAAGGGGAACTCTGCAGATTCAGATGTAAAGGGGAGCTCTGTGGATTCAGATGTAAAGGGGAGCTCTGCAGATTCAGATGTAAAGGGGAGCTCTGCAGATTGAGATGTAAAGGGAAGCTCTGCAGATTCAGATGTAAAAGGGGAGCTCTGCAGATTCAGATGTAAAAGGGGAACTCTGCAGATTCAGATGTAAAAGGGGAGCTCTGCAGATTCATATGTAAAGGGGAGCTCTGCAGATTCAGATGTAAAAGGGAAGCTCTGCAGATTCAGATGTAAAGGGGAGCTCTGCAGATTCAGATGTAAAAGGGAAGCTCTGCAGACTCAGATGTAAAAGGGAAGCTCTGCAGATTCAAATGTAAAGGGGAGCAACCCTAGCGCAGCATGTATTGTAGGGACGGAGACGCCGCAAGTTCCCTCTACTATAAGCCTGACAGGAGTAGTGACATCACTACTCCTGTCAGCCCAGCGCTGGAAATGGGGAGGAAAGGAGGAAAGAGCTGGGGGGAGGTGCGGGCTGTGCTCTCTCTCTCCCCCTTCTTCTCCTAAGCTCCCACATATTGAAGGGGGTGGGGGGGGGGCGCAATTGGCATCTTTGCCCTGGGCACTAGATGGTCTTGTCCCGCCATCGACAATATAATCCACTAGATCCACCACCATGTTACACAAGGGCCCAAGTGATTGGAGGAACATTGAATGGGTTGCTTTGATTTGCCCTCATAGTTTTGGTAAATTGAAATTTGATTGTACAGAGATTGCACGATCAGATTATAGTGTGTATGGCCACCAATAAATGCTGGGTGTATTCCCATGCTGGGAGACATAGCTGCTGCATGCAGGTGCAAAATAATAATGAATGGCCGTATGCAGCTGTAGGGGGCTTCACGCAGCTATAAGCATAAGCCCGCGCATGCATAAAGCCATACACCCTGCGATGCAGCCTGGCTGTGCCCGGGGGGTCAGTCATTCATTGCTATGGGCGACTGTATACTGTTAATGGCAGGATCGACAGATAGTGAAAGCTGAGTCACGGGGGAGGGGGGGGGGGCAAAATAAATAAGTAAATAAAAAAAATAATAATAATAACAAACAAGTAATCAAAAATTAATTGACGGACTGCAGAAGTCTTTTTTTTTTTAACTTTACTAATTTATTTTTAAAAAATAAATAAATAATAAACGGCATAAAAAAAAAAATACATGGTTGGTTATAATTTGACTTTTTTCCCCCAAAAACTGTAGTGAGGCTAAGTAATAAAAAAAAACAAATAATAATAACAAATAAGTAATCAAAAACTGATTGACGGACTGCATAAGTCTTCTTTTTATTATTTTTTTTTTATTTTTCTCATAGTTTTCCCCGCAATCTGATATAATCATAAGGTGTGGCAAGACATTAAGAGAAACCCCTAATTAATTTAAAAAAAAAAAAAAAAATTATAAACGGCATAAAATCATTTCATGGTTGGTTATAATTTGACCTTTTTTATCCATAAACTGTAGTGAGGCTAAGTGGCCAGGAGGTGGCGACAGAGCACCTCTCTACTTATTTTTTTATATAAAGAAATCATTACAAAAAAAAAATTTACAAATTAAAAAAATTCTATTTTTCTGAAGCTGGATTAAAAAAAAAAAAAAAGATGAAGGAGTTAATAGGGACTAATATGTGTTTGCTACGGGTTAAAGGGTTAATAAGGGAATAAATAGAAGAAAGCTTGATTATTTATTAAATAAATATATATCTACACCCTATATTACCAAAAGTTTTGGGACGCCCGCCTTTACACACGCATGAACTTTAACCACTTCAGCGCTGAAAGATTTACCCCCCCCATCTCCTTAGTGACCAGGCCAATTTTGCCATTCGGCACTGCGTCACTTTAACTGACGATTGCGCGGTCGCGCGGCGCTGTACCCAAATAAAATCGCTGGGGTTTTTTTTTTAAACACAAACGGTATTTGATCACCTCTGCGGTTTTTATTTTTTGCGCTATAAAAACAAAAAAAAAGGCCGACAATTTTGAAAAAAATATATATATTTTGCTATAAAACACATTAAAAAATTCTAATAATTTCTTCACCAATTTAGGCCGATACGTATTCTTCTACATACTTTTGGTAAAAATAAATCCCAATAAGCGTATATTGATTGGTGTGCGCAAAAAAGTTATCGCGTCTACAAAATGGGGGATAGTTTTAGGGACTTTTCTTTTTTTTATGAGTTGTTTTTAATAGTGATGGCGGCGATCTGCGATTTTTAGCGGGACTGCGACATTGCGGTGGACAAAACTGACCCCCAAATTACACGTTTTGGGGGACCAGTGACCTTATTACATTGATCAGTGCTAAAAAAAAAATGCCCCTATCAATGTATAAATGGCACTGGCAGGGAAGGGGTTAACACTAGAGGGGCGATCAAAGGGCCCCCGGCGAAGGGGTGGTGGGGGCCGGCTATCCCAGGCCAACCTGGGCTCCGCAGCACTGCGGTATCATCACCTTTAGGGGGGATTCTGACTTTAGAGGCTGTGTTCCCTGGGTGTGTTCTAACTGTGTGGGGGATGGGCTCACTGGGACAACACGGAGGTGGCTGTTTCTGATCACTAGGAACAGCCGATCCCAGAGTTGTCCCCCCCCCCCCCGTCAGAACGGGGATCCGCCTTGTTTATACAGGCAGATCCCCGTTTTGTCTCCCTGTACCGCGATCGCGGGTGGCCGGCGTACGTCGAGTCGGCCGGACCTACGCGCGCGCTCCCCCAGGCATGCACGGACCACCGTACAGGTACTCTGGTTTGCGCACCTGAGCCGCCTTGTATATCTGCGGAAGGAGGTCGGCAAGTGGTTAATGGCATCCCAGTCTTAGTCCGTAGGGTTCAATATTGAGTTGGCCCGCCCTTTGCAGCTATAACAGCTTCAACTCTTCTGCGAAGGCCGTCCACAAGGTTTAGGAGGGTGTCTATGGGAATGTTTGACCATTCTTCCAGGAGCGCATTTGTGAGGTCAGGCACTGATGTTGGACGAAAAAGGCCTGGCTCGCAGTCTCGACTCTAATTCATCCCAAAGGTGTTCTATGGAGTTGAGGTCAGGACTCTGTACAGGACCAGTCAAGTTCCTCCACCCCAAACTCGCTCATCCACGTCTTTATGGACCTTGCTTTGGGCACTGGTGGGCAGTTATGTTGGAACAGGAAGGGGCCATCCCCAAACTGTTCCTACAAAGTTGGGAGCATGAAATTGTCCAAAATATCTTGGTATGCCGACACCTTAGGAGTTCCCTTCACTGGAACTAAGGGGCCAAGCCAAGTTCCTCCCCCCCAAACTCGCTCATCCATGTCTTTATGGACCTTGCTTTGTGCACTGGTCCAAACCATTTGGTGGAGGGGGGATTATAGTGTGGGGGGTTGTTTTTCAGGGGTTGGGTTTGGCCCCTTAGTTCCAGTGAAGGGAACTCTTAAGGCGTCAGCATACCAAGACAATTTGGACAATTTCATGCTCCCAACTTTGTGGGAACAGTTTGGGGACGGCCCCTTCCTGTTCCAACATGACTGCCCACCAGTGCACAAAGCAAGGTCCATAATGACATGGATGAGCGAGTTTGGGGTGGAGGAACTTGACTTGGCTCTGTATTCTCTAAAAAGGGGTGGTACTAGGAGGAGGATAGGGGGGCAGAGACAAAGGACGGCGCTCAGAGTTAGGTTTGGGGCGGAGAGAGTACCTGCACCTTTTCTCTGAGAAAAAAAAAGGCCCCCAGTCACCACTATCCCCGCCCCTTGCCCTAGATAGCTGAGGATGGCTCAGGGGGTTATCATCGGCTAACGTTGGTTGGGTGTACTTGGACTTTGGGGGGGGGGGGGGGGGTTTATTGGTGATTCAGCATTGTGATTGACAATGGATTTACAATGAGGGACATTTCTGGGATTTTTTTTTTTAATAAAGGACATGAGGGGGTGATATCTGGGCCCCCCCCTGGTAAGGCACCCCACCATATTGAAGGTATGGTGCACGCCAATCCCCCCCCCCCCCCCTTTTTTCTGGCCAGCCAGGCTACACATCTGAATTAAGGGTCAGGTATGGATTTCTGGGGGACGCCACCCATTTTTTTCAGGGTACCCCCCGTAAAATGTATAAAAGACTCAAAGGGTCAGGAGGGGCAGCTGCCCCCGGCACAATGTTGTGGGGGAGGGGGGGGTGCGCTCCTATTTCGCAATGCCGTAGCTGGCCCAGTGCTAATTACAATCAGAGCAAGGAGACAGCCAGCAGGAAGGTCCCATGGTGTCACTGCGCACTTCCAGGACCACGTGATTGGCTGAGCTGTGCAGGGGGGCTGGGACAAGTGCAGTGGCAGTTAGGAGTGGGAACCCAGCTGCAAAAGGGAGGGAGGGGAGCGCAGTTTGGCATCTTCACCTGGGCACTTAATGAACTGGTCCCAGAACTGCGCTCCCTGTACCTTCTCTAACACTAAGATTTTCTATGATCATCAGCTCCATCTAGTGGCCAAAATGAGATATGTTGTTCCAAAATACTTCAATCGGAAAATATACCACATTTCTGCCACTAGATGGAGCTGGTGATCATATGAAATGATAGCATTAGACCAGGGGTCTCCAAACTTTCAAAACAAAGCGCCAGTTTACTGTCCTTCAGACTTTAGGGGGGCCGGAGTGTCGGTAGAAAAGGTACCGACAGCAGCGGGAATTGTGTTCCATTATTGGTGTGGTTGTGCCCCATTGTTGTTGTCATTGGGAGGAATAGTGTCCCATCATTGGTGTCAGTGGGAGGAATAGTGCCCCATCATTGGTATCAGTGGGAGGTATCAGTGGGAGGAATAGTGTCCCATCATTGGTATCAGTGGGAGGAATAGTGCCCCATCATTGGTATCAGCAGGAGGAATAGTGTCCCATCATTGGTATCAGTGGGAAGAATAGTGTCCCATCATTGGTATCAGTGGGAAGAATAGTGCCCCATCATTGGTATCAGTGGGAGGAATAGTGCCCCATCATTGGTGTCAGTGGGAGGGATAGTGTCCCGTCATTGGTGACATTGGGAGGAATAGTGCCCCATCATTGGTGTCATTGGGCCCCATTGTTAGTGTTATTGTGAGAAATTGTGCCCCATCCATCATTAATATCAATATGAGGAATTATGTCTCATCATTGGTGTCACTGGGCCTCATTGTTGGTGTCATTGGGAGGAATTGTTTCCTTTCATTGGTATCATGGGGCCTCATTGTTGGTGTCATTGGATGAAATTGTGTCCCATCATTGGTGTCACTGGGCCTCATTGTTGGTGTCATTGGGAGGAAATGTGCCCCTTCATTGGTGTCATTGGGAGAAATTGTGTCCCATCATTGGTGTCACTGGGCCTCATTGTTGGTATCATTGGGAGGAATTGAGCCCCTTCATTGGTGTCATTGGGTGGAATTGTGTCCCATCATTGGTGTCATTGGGAGGAATTGTGTCCTTTCATTGGTGTCACGGGGCCTCATTGTTGGTGTCAATTTGTGTCTCATCATTGGTGTCACTGGGCATCATTGTTGGCGTCATTGGGAGGAATTGTGTCCCATCATTGGTGTCACTGGGCCTCATTGTTGGTATCATTGGGAGGAATTGAGCTCCTTCATTGGTGTCAGTGAGGGGAATTATGCCCCATTGTTGGTATCAGTTAATGAAATAGTGCCCCAAGGGCCACAAAAAAGCTAGAAAAGGGCCCCATCTGGCCCCCGAGCCACAGTTTGGAGACCACTGCATTCGAGAAAACACAGGGAAATGGCCACATTGCCATAGTTGGCTAATGTTACAGATATGTAATTTCCTGCTTCTGTGATTGGCTCGCTGGCTGTCTGCAACTAAAATAGAAATTTCATTTTAGGCATCCCCTGCAATAGGAATTTCAGGGGATATTTAGGATTGGACTGAACCCGGGAGGAAGCTATCATTCCCACAAGGTCAGCACCAAATCAGCTGCCGCTGGGACATTTCCTGCCCTGGAGCCACACGTAACAAAGGGGCGGGGATACTCATGACATCATTGACCTAATATAGCCAGGAATGCCCGGGGCCACAGCCGATTTGGCGGGAGTGACAACTTATTTCCGAATTCAGTCTGAACGGCTCCATTCACACTTGTGGGACTTGTCATGTCATTTTTGGATACATAAAGTCGCATTGCAAGTCGCAGCCCAAATATTTCAATGAAAGCCATTCAAATCCATGCGATGTAAAGTCGCAGTGACTTTAAAAAGGTTCCTGCACTACTCTGATGCAACTTGCATGCGACTTGAGTGCCGTAGACTGCAATGCAAATGCGCAAAAGTCGCATGAAAGTCGCATCCTAATGTTATCAATGTGACAGTTGTGCAACAGTCACAGCCAAAGTCGCATCCAAGTCCCACCCACCCAAAGTTGCAAAAATGTTAAATTGCAATGGAAATCGCACAATTTCACACTGAGGCAGTTTTCAGGCGTTTTAGCGCTAGAAATAGCGCTTGTAAAGTGCCTGAAAACTGCCTCCCCAGTGTGAGAGCCCCAGTGTTTTCCCCCCGGGGCGGTCCGCTTGCGGGACGTTAGAAAAAGTCCTGCAAGCAGCATCTTTGGGGCGGCGCGGGAGTGCTGTATACAGCGCTCCGAAAACGCCCCTGCCCATCAGTGCTGCCTATCAGTGCCCATCAGTGTCACCTCTCAGTGCTCATCAGTGCCGCCTATCAGAGGCAATTAGTGCCACCTATCAGTGCTCATTGGTGCCCATCAGTGAAGCCTATCAGTGCCCATCTGAGTCGCCTCATCAGTGCCGCCTCATCAGTGCCCACCAGTGTCACCTATCAGTGCCCATTAGTGCTGCCTATCAGTGCCCACCAGTGCCGCCTCAGTGCCCATGAGTGTCACCTCTCAGTGCCACCTCACCAGTGCCCATCAATGCCACCTCTCAGTGCTCATCAGTGCCGCCTATCAGAGGCAATTAGTGCCTATTAGTTCTCATCAGTGCCCATCAGTGCAGCCTATCAGTGCCCATCAGTGTCGCCTCATCAGTGCCCACCAGTGTCACCTATTAGTGCCCATTAGTGCTGCCTATCAGTGCCCACCAGTGTCACCTCTCAGTGCCCCCTATCAGTGCCCATCAGTGTCACCTCTCAGTGCCGCCTATCAGTGCCCATCAGTGCCGCCTCATCAGTGCCCACTAGTGTCACACCTATCAGTGCCACCTCTCAGAGGCAATTAGTGCCACCTATCAGTGCTCATCAGTGCAATCTATCAGTGCCCATCAGTGTCGCCTCATCAGTGCCCATGAGTGTAGCCTCATCAGTGCCACCTATCAGTGCCCATCAGTGTCACCTCTCAGTGCCGCCTATCAGTGCCCATCAGTGTCACCTCTCAGTGCCGCCTATCAGTGCCCATCAGTGTCACCTCTCAGTGCTGCCTATCAGTGCCCACCAGTGTCACCTATCAGTGCCCATTAGTGCCACCTATCAGTGCCCAGCAGTGTCAACCTCAGTGCTGTCTCATCAGTGCCCACCAGTGTCACCTATCAGTGCCCATCAGTGTCACCTCTCAGTGCCCATCAGTGTCACCTCTCAGTGCTGCCTATCAGGGCCCATCAGTGTCACCTCTCCGTGCCACCTCATCAGTGCCCACCAGTGTCACCTATCAGTGCCCATTAGTGCAACCTATCAGTGCCCATCAGTGTCACCTCTCAGTGCTGTCTCATCAGTGCCCACCAGTGTCACCTATCAGTGCCCATTAGTGCCACCTATCAGTGCCCATCAGTGTCACCTCTCAGTGCTGTCTCATCAGTGCCCACTAGTGTCACCTATCAGTGCCCATCAGTGCCCATCAGTGCCCATTAGTGCCGCCTCTCAGTGCCCATCAGTGCTGCCTATCAGAGGCAATTAGTGCCACATATCAGTGCTCATCAGTGCCCATCAGTGTCACCTCTCAGTGCCGCCTCATCAGCACATATCAGTGAAGGAGAAAAATTACCTGTTTGCTAAATTTTATAACAAACTATGAAAAGAAATGTTTTTTTTTCAAAATTTCCGATCTTTGTTTCTTTAGCAAAAATTAACACCCCCCCCCCCCCCCCCCCCAGTGGTAAATAAATACCACCAAAAGAAACAACTATGAAATTGGATATGCTATAATACTGTATTTGTTTTTATTTGCTATATTTATTTTTCACAAAGGTGGAGTATGTTTGGACCAATCCTGTGCTCATCACTGCCCCCTAGAGGGGGGATACAGGTTTCCTCATTAGAACCCTGAGATTTTCTCAGCTGATTATAATTGTAGATCCTCCCATTCAGGGATCAGTCTGGAAACATCGAAACCAACAACTACTTCAAAAAGGTAGGAATCTGCTACAACGTTTGTTATGATCCCCGCAATGTACCGAGATCTCCCAGAGTTCTTTTATCCCAGCCACAGTGGAGTAAAGGTGACCATACACTATACAATCTCCTTTAGATCGACTATCCCCTTTGTATGCAAGGGCCTGCCTGATTGGATACAGATTGATTGGGTTGTTCAGGTGTGTCCTCCTAATACATAGTAGATTGTATAGTGTATGTCCAGCTTAAGGCTGGGTTCACACTGGTCCGACAAACGCTCCGACATTGGGAGCTCATGTCGCATGACGTGTGAAATTTTATGTTTCCCTATGGGAGCCGTCCTAACTGGTCCGACACAAGTCGTTCCGACTTTAGAAATGCTCCCTGTACTACTTTGGTCCGACTTTGATCCTACTTCAGCCTATTGACTATCATTGAAGTCGGATCAAAGTCGGATCGCCGGCTTGCATGATCCGACTTCGGCACGCGACTTGTGCTCAAATGATCTTGAGGGGGAACTCCGCGCCAAATTTTAAATAAAAAACCGGCATGGGTTCCCCCTCCAAGAGCATACCAGGCCCTTGGGTCTGGTATGGACCTTGAGGGGAACCCCCTACGCCGAAAAAACGGCGTGGAGGTCCCCCCCAATCCATACCAGACCCTTATCCGAGCACGCAGCCCGGCCGGACAGGAATGGGGGTGGGGACGAGCGAGCGGCCCCCCCCTCCTGAACCGTACCAGGCCGCATGCCCTCAACATGGGGGGTGTTGCCTTGGGAGAGGGGGCGCGCTGCGGCCCCCCACCCCAAAGCACCTTGTCCCCATGTTGATGAGGACAAGGGCCTCTTCCCGACAACCCTGGCCGTTGGTTGTCGGGGTCTGCGGGCGGGGGGCTTATCGGAATCCGGGAGCCCCCTTTAATAAGGGGGCCCCCAGATCCCGGCCCCCACCCTATGTGAACGAGTATGGGGTACAGCGTACCCCTACCCATTCACCTAGGGAAAAAGTGTCAATTTAAAAAAAAACACTACACACATTTTTAAAGTATTTTATTAGACAGCTCCGGGGGTCTTCTTCCGACTTCGGGGGTCTCTCTGGTTCTTCTCCGCGCTCTCCGGATCTTCTGCCGGGCTCCTCCGCTCTCTTCTGCTCTTTTGCAGCTCTTTTGCTAAAGCGGAGGAGCCCGGTCTGCTGCCTTCTTCTCTTCGGGGGTCTCTCCGGTTCTTCTCCGCGCTCTCCGGATCTTCTGCCGGGCTCCTCCGCTATTTTCTGCTCTTTTGCTATAGCGAAGGAGCCCGGTCTTCAATCTTCTGCCTTCTGCCCTCTTCTCCTGATGTTGACACGACTCTCTCTGGGGCTGGAATGCACTCTGAGCGCTCCGCTCTGACTTATATAGGTGGTGACCCCGCCCCCTTATGCCGTCACAGTCCCTAGGCATGCTGGGACTGTGATGGCATAAGGGGGCGTGGTCATCGGGTGATGACCACGCCCCCTAAAACGTCACAGTCCCAGCATGCCCAGGGACTGTGACGGCATAAGGGGGCGTGGTCACCACCTATATAAGTCAGAGCGGAGCGCTCAGAGTGCATTCCAGCCCCAGAGAGCGTCGTGTCAACATCAGTAGAAGAGGGCAGAAGGCAGAAGATTGAAGACCGGGCTCCTTCGCTATAGCAAAAGAGCAGAAAATAGCGGAGGAGCCCGGCAGAAGATCCGGAGAGCGCGGAGAAGAACCGGAGAGACCCCCGAAGTCGGAAGAAGACCCCCGGAGCTGTCTAATAAAATACTTTAAAAATGTGTGTAGTGTTTTTTTTTAAATTGACAGCGCGCCCTCTCTCCCAAGGCAACACCCCCCATGTTGAGGGCATGCGGCCTGGTACGGTTCAGGAGGGGGGGGGGCGCTCGCTCGTCCCCACCCCCATTCCTGTCCGGCCGGGCTGCGTGCTCGGATAAGGGTCTGGTATGGATTGGGGGGGACCCCCACGCCGTTTTTTCGGTGTAGGGGGTTCCCCTCAAGGTCCATACCAGACCCAAGGGCCTGGTATGCTCTTGGAGGGGGAACCCATGCCAGTTTTTTATTTAAAATTTGGCGCGGAGTTCCCCCTAAAGATTCATACCAAACACAGTGCCGGCATTGGCGGGGATCCAAGTCGGATCCCCGTTCATTGAAAGTCGGACACATGCCGGCTTCATGTCGCAGGGCAAAGTCGGATCCAAAGTAGGACGGCTGTCGTGTCGCACCAGTGTGAACCCAGCCTGATGGTTGCTTCGGTAAATGATCGGGGGTTTTTTTTCGCAATCGATCGCTTCCGATAGGAATAATCACTGTATGGGCAACACACAGGGAAGCAGATTTTTTATCAATAGTATTAGTAGTAATAGTAAAAGAAATGGTTATAAGTTATTAATTATCGATTGCCTCTCTGTTTCCACCATGTAACCAATATAATATTATAATATATTTTATTTTATTTATGCCATTATTTTATTATGTTTTATTATCATCATTATTAATGTGTATTATAATTTTTTTTTTATTATTATTTTTTTTTATTATTATATTAATATAATAATATGTTTATTATATTATTTTTTTTTTATCATTTGAAATACAATCTTATGTGTACACAGAGTATCTCACTGCTGCCAATCGATGTAAAACAATGGATCATTTTTCCACCCCCTGAGTGTTTTAAATTAAATTTAAATTGTGTTTAACCACTTGCCATCCGGACCAATCCTGGCACTTCGCTTCTACATGTAAAAATCATCATTTATTTATTTTTTTTCTAGAAAATCACTCAGGACCCCCAAATATTATATATTTTTTTTTTGTTTTTGTTTTTGTTTTTTTTTTAAAAACTGTTTAACCCCTTCGATACCGGGGGGGGCACTTAGACACCTTCCTGCCGAGGCCAATTTTCAGCGCTGTCGCAGCTTGAACGATAATTGCGTGGTCATGCTATGCTGTACCCAAACACATTTTTTATCGTTTTGTTCCCACAAATAGAGCTTGCTTTTGGTGGTATTTGATCACCTCCTGCGATTTTTATTTTTTGCGCAACAAATAAAAAAAGACCGAAAATTTAAAAAAAAAAAAAAAAAAGTTTTTCTTTGTTTCTGTTAAAAATCTTTGTAAATAAGTACGTTTTCTTCTTCAATGATGGGCACTGATAAGGCGGCACTGATGGGCACTGATGATGGGCACTCACAGGCGGCACTGATGGGCACTCATAGGTGGCACTGATGGGTACTTATGGGTGGCACTGATGGGTAATTATGGGTGGCACAGATGGGCACTGATAGGTGGGCACTGACGGGCATGGATGTGCACTGACAGGTGGCACTGATGACACTGATAGGCGGCACTGATGGGCACTCATAGGTGGCATTGATGAGTACTTATGGGTGGCACTGATGGGTAATTATGGGTGGCACTGATGGGCACTGATTGGCACGGATGTGCACTGACAGGCGGCACTGATGACACTCATAGGCGGCACTGATGACACTCATAGGCGGCACTGATGACACTCATAGGCGGCACTGATGACACTCATAGGCGGCACTGATGACACTCATAGGCGGCACTGATGGGCACTCATAGGTGGCATTGATGGGTACTTATGGGTGGCACTGATGGGTAATTATGGGTGGCACTGATGGGTGGCATAAATGGGCACTGATAGGTGGGAACTGATGGGCACGGATGTGCACTGACAGGTGGCACTGATGGCACTGATGGGTGGCATTGCTGGGCATCACTGATATATAATGGTGCAAGTCAGTGCCCATTTGTGGGCACTTATTGGCACAGATCGGGCATAATTTGCACATGTGAATGGTCATGGGGTACATACCTGGCCATCCACATGTTGCCCCTTCCCTGGTGGTCTAGTGTGGGATCCGAGGGGGGGCTGTGCTGATAAACAATCAGCACAGACCCCGCCCCCCCGTCCGGAGAGCTGCCAATTCGCTCTCCTCTACTCGCGTCTGTCAGACGCGAGTGAGGGAAGGCCGATCAACGGCTTTTCCTATTGATATCGTGATCAGCCGTGATTGGACACGGCTGATCACGTGGTAAAAAGCCTCCGCCGGAGGCTCTTTACCGAGATCGATGGAGCGGTGTGTCAGACTGACACACCGCACCACCGATCGCCGCGATGCACGCCCCCTGTTATCCTGCTGGACGTCATATGAGGCCCAGTCAGGATAACTGAACCACCGCCCCGGCCGTCAATCTGCTATAGGCCGGGCGGGAAGTGGTTAATGAATAAAAAAAAAAAAACAGTAAAGTTAGCTCAATTTTTTTTTGTGTAATGTTAAAGGTGATGTTACGCCAAGTAAATAGATACCTAACATGTCACGCTTAAAAAAATTGCACACGCTCGTGGAATGGCGCCAAACTTTGCTAGTTAAAAATCTCCATAGGCGGCGCCTTAAAATTTTTTGCAGGTTACTGGTCTAGAGTTACAGAGGAGGTCTAGAATTATTGCTCTCGCTCTAATGTTCGCGGCGATACCTCACGTGTGTGGTGCGAACACCGTTTACATATGTGGGCGCGACCTACGTATGCGTTCGCTTCTGTGTGCGAGCACGGAGGGACGGGGCGCTTTAAAAATAGAACGCTTTTATTTAAATAAAATTAAAAAAAAGTTATCAGAATTTTTATTTAATTTTTTAAGGGAAAGTGTAAAAATAAAAAATTCAAATTAAAAATAAAAATAAATAAAAATTCAAATAAAAAAAAAAATTTATTTGAATTTATTTTTACACTTTTCCCTTAAAAAATATATTTTTTTTTTTATTTGCATTTTTATTCTTTTTAAGGGAAAAGTGTAAAAATAAATTCAAATAAGCACCTCTATAAGCTCCTCCAGGCTTGAAAGACTGAGATCAAAAGGAGAAAAAAAAAAAAAAAGAAGATCTTGGCCTTTCCAGCCGAGTCCCCGGCAATGTCTACTTCCGCCAGGCCGGACGTGACGTCAACACGTCGCGCCCGGGCCTCCGAGGGTCATAGAGACTGCCGGGGACCATCTGTCCCTTGGGAATCTCAATGCTCAACTTCCGGCAGCGGCGGATTCCTTCTCCGCTTCGCCGAACGAACGGGCGAGTCGGTAGAAGCACCGACGGGAGGGGGGGTGTCCCCTCCCGCTGCCTGTAAATCCATGACGTTAAAGTCCATATGACATACCATGGGCGGGAAGAGGCTAAATGAATTGGAAGGGAAGTTGCGGATATTTGATTGTTGGCAGATTTTATCGTTTGGATAAAATCGCACATCGATTGGATAAAAAAAATTTATTGCAGCGGGTGTGGCCACCATTAGTCTCCTCCCATGTACACAAGTATCACGGCCTTTGCTCAATGTTTTGGTGAAGCCCCTTTGGCACCAATTACAGCCTCAAGTCTTTTTGAGTTTGAGGCTACAAGCTTGGCACTGCTTTGGGCAGTTTCTCCCGTTCTTCTTTGCAGGACCTCTCAAGCTCCATCAGGTTGGATCGGGAGCATCGGTGCACAGCCATTTTCAGATCTCTCCAGAGGATAGTCAATCGGGTTCAAGTCTGGGCCACTCAAGGACATTCACAGAGTTGTCCCGTAGCCACTCCTTTGTTATCTTGGCTGTGTGCTTAGAGTCGTTGTCCTGTTGGAAGATGAACCTTCGTCCTAGTTTGAGGTCCAGAGTGCTCTGGAGCAGATTTTCATCAAGGATGTCTCTGTACATTGCTGCATTGATCTTTCCCTCGATCCTGACTAGTCTCGCAGTTCCTGCAGCTGAAAAACATCGCCACAGCATGATGCTGCCACCACCATGCTTCACTGTAGGGAGGGTATTGGCCAGGTGATAAGCAATGCCTGGTTTCCTCCAGAAATGACGCTTGCCAATCAGGCCAAAGAGTTCAATCTTTGTTTCATCAGACCAGAGAGATTTTGTTTCTCATGGTCTGAGAGTCCTTCAGGTGCCTTTTGGCAAACTCCAGGTGGGCTGTCCTGTGCCTTCTACTGAGGAGTGGCTTCTGTCTAGCCACTCTACCATACAGACCTGATTGGTGGAGTGCTGAAGAGATGGTTGTTCTTCTGGAAGGTTCTCCTCTCTCCACAGAGAAACGCTAGAGCTTTGTTAGAGTGACCATCGGGTTCTTGGTCACCTCCCTGACTAAGGCCCTTCTCCCCCAATCACTCAGATTGGCCGGGTGGCCCACTCTAGGAAGAGTCCCGGTGGTTCCAAACTTCTTCCATTTTTGGATGATGGAGGCCACTGTGCTCATTGGGACCTTCAATGCTGCAGAAATGTTTCTGTACCCTTCCCCCGATCTGTGCCTCCATACAATCCTGTCTCGGAGGTCTACAGACAGTTCCTTGGACTTCATGGCTTGGTTTGTGCTCTGACATGCACTGTTACCTGTGGGACCTTATATAGACAGGTGTGTGCCTTTCCAAATCATGTCCAATCAACTGAATTTACCACAGGTGGCCTCCAATCAAGTGGTAAAAACATCTCAAGGATGATCAGTGGAAACAGGATGAACCTGAGATCAGTGCTGAGTGTCATGGGAAAGGCTGTGATACTTATGTACATGGGAGGAGTCTGTGATACCTATGTACATGGGAGGAGTCTGTGATACCTATGTACATGGGAGGAGCCTGTGATACTTCTGTACATGGGAGGAGTCTGTGATACTTCTGTACATGGGAGGAGTCTGTGATACTTCTGTACATGGGAGGAGTCTGTGATACTTCTGTACATGGGAGGAGTCTGTGATACTTCTGTACATG
Source organism: Lithobates clamitans (assembly GCA_037952925.1). Taxonomy (NCBI): domain Eukaryota; kingdom Metazoa; phylum Chordata; class Amphibia; order Anura; family Ranidae; genus Lithobates; species Lithobates clamitans. The sequence goes on from JBBGZY010002685.1 coordinate 346,799, forward strand.
GGAGGAGTCTGTGATACTTCTGTACATGGGAGGAGTCTGTGATACTTCTGTACATGGGAGGAGTCTGTGATACTTCTGTACATGGGAGGAGTCTGTGATACTTCTGTACATGGGAGGAGTCTGTGATACTTCTGTACATGGGAGGAGTCTGTGATACTTCTGTACATGGGAGGAGTCTGTGATACTTTTGTACATGGGAGGAGTCTGTGATACTTCTGTACATGGGAGGAGTCTGTGATACTTCTGTACATGGGAGGAGTCTGTGATACTTCTGTACATGGGAGGAGTCTGTGATACTTTTGTACATGGGAGGAGTCTGTGATACTTCTGTACATGGGAGGAGTCTGTGATACTTCTGTACATGGGAGGAGTCTGTGATACTTCTGTACATGGGAGGAGTCTGTGATACTTTTGTACATGGGAGGAGTCTGTGATACTTCTGTACATGGGAGGAGTCTGTGATACTTCTGTACATGGGAGGAGTCTGTGATACTTCTGTACATGGGAGGAGTCTGTGATACTTTTGTACATGGGAGGAGTCTGTGATGCTTATGTACATGGGATTTTTTTTTTCGTTTTTGATAAATTTGCAAAGATTTCAAACAAACTTCTTTTACATTGTTATTATGGGGGATTATTTGCAGAATTTTTAGGAAAATAATTAATTGAATCTAGTTTGGAATACGGCTGTAACATGATAAAATGTGGAAAATGTGAAGCACTGTGAATACTTTCTGGGTGCACTGTATATGTAACAACCCATGTGCAATCCATACATACAAAGACGCAAAAACAAATAAGTTCACAAATGAAGTTCTATGTAATAAAATGGAATGACACAGGGAAAAAGTATTAAACACATGAAGAAAGGGAGGTGCAAAAGGGCATGGAAAGCTAAGACGCCAGCTGAAATCTATCAGTAATTAGAAAGCAATCCTGCCCCTTGTCAGTGCAAATTTATATCAGCTGATTCATCCTCAACTGATGGCCTATAAAAAGGTTTCTCATTACCAAGGTGTCAAGTCTGTAGTGTGAGGCCGGGTTGCTGAGAGGGCGCCCCTTGCGGCTGAGTGCAGCACGTCCCTGGATTTGGGTACAGGGAATGCGATGCACAGAGGTGCACGGGTTGCCAGGAATACTGCAAGCTGGCTGGTTGGCTGTAAGTAGCTAGAGTGCGTTGTGGCAGCCGTGCGGAGAGAAGTCTTGAACGGTAACAGCAGGGTAAACCAGGAACAGGGTCCGCAGCCAGGCCAGGGCTCAGATACCAAAAGACAGTCCGAGAGAAGTACAGGAACAAGCCGGGTCATACACAGAGGGCAGAAGATCGGAGAGTAGTCAGCCAAGCCAGGGGTCAGAGCGAGGAGATAAACAGGAACACTGGTCAAGCCGGGCAGAGGTCAAGCAGAGGTCTTCAGAGTTTACAAGGCACAGGAACACAGGAGCTGTTTGATAATCCAGCAAACTGCAAGTGTCAGTGGCAGGTTTAAATAGGCCAGAGGGGTGTGCCTACAAGATCAGGGCGTGTTCACTAGACTCACCTGCCACCATGACGGTTACTGGCGGAATTGCCCACAACACGGCCATTTCCCTGACATTGCCCCCCCCCAAGGGGCAACCTCCGGATGCCCAACCTGGCCCATCTTTCGGGGTAACGAACTCGGAATCTCTGCAAAAGTCTAGGAGCATGTATATTGGCTGCAGGTTCCCAAGAACTTTCTTCTGCTGGGTAACCCTTCCACTTTATAAGAAATTGAATGATCCTACCTCTCCGGCGGCAGTCCAGGATGGCCTCAACTTCATACTCTGTTTCATCTCCCACAGAAACTGGAGGTGGAGGATCTTCTTTCCTTCCTGAAAAAGGACTAGAGATAACAGCTTTAAGTAAGGAGACATGAAACACAGGGTGCACTTTATAAGAACTCGGGAGTGACAGTTCAAAGGCTACTGGATTGATCTCCCGTCTAATCTTGAATGGGCCAATAAATCTTGGTCCCAATTTCCGGGAGGGACAAGGAAGTTTAAGATTTGCCGAGGAGAGCCAAACCTCATCTCCAACCTTAAAGCTAGGACTCTCCCCCCTCTTTTTGTCATATTGTTCCTTGTAGTCCTCTTGGGCCTTTTGCATGGTTAACCGGAGAGTTTGAAAGTTAGTCTGAATGGATTTTATCCTGTCTTGAACTGCTGGAACTGAGGTCTCTGGAATGACATTAGGTAGAAATGAAGGATGGAACCCATAGTTGGCCCAAAACGGTGATTGATCGGTGGTTGAGTGTACTGAGTTATTGTATGCGAATTCCGCACAGGGGAGTATCAAGTACCAGTCATCCTGGGAAGTGGAGCAAAAACAGCGTAAATATTGTTCTAAGGTCTGATTAGTCCTTTCAGTCTGACCGTTGCTCTGGGGATGATAGGCAGAGGATAGGCAAACTTCAATAGACAAAACTTTGCAGAGCTCTTTCCAAAATCGGGAAGTAAATTGGACCCCTCTATCAGACACAATGCTGTCAGGAAGGCCGTGAAGTCTGACTATCTCTCTTATGAAGGCCTTTGCTGTGTCTGCAGCTGAAGGAGTACCTATCATAGGCACGAAGTGTGACATCTTGGACAGACGGTCTACAACAACTAGAATCGTTGTGAATCTTTCAGAGGGTGGCAGCTCTACTATGAAGTCCATAGATATATTCCTCCATGGTTGTTCTGGTACCGGCAAAGGACGTAGCAGACCCCAAGACTTAATGTTGGACCCCTTGTTTCGCTGGCAGGTAGTGCAGGAGCTTACATACTTTTTGCAATCAATTTTCAAGGTAGGCCACCAAAAGGATCGCTGAACAAGATCTATAGTTTTCCGTACACCGAAGTGGCCAGCAAGTTGATGATCATGTAAAGTTTGTAAGACCTGGATTCTTGCTTGTTGTGGGACAAAGATCTTGTCCTGATACCAGAGATACCCCCCCTGGCTTCTTAAAGAGGAAGTCTCTGGTTCCTGGCATTGGCGGGAGGCCTGTTCAAGAGAAGACCTTAGATCAGGTTGAATCAAAAGGAAGTTCTGTGGAGACAAGATTGTACTGGATGTTGTTTCTTCTGGGGTATCAGGAAACATTCGGGATAAAGCATCGGCCTTGCCGTTCTTGGAGCCAGGGCGGTAGGTGATGTGAAAGTTGAATCGTGAAAAGAACAGAGCCCAGCGAGCTTGACGGGGTCTCAGGCGTTTGGCAGTGCGGAGGTACTCGAGGTTTCTGTGATCGGTGAATATCATTATTGGGTGCGTGGCTCCCTCAAGAAGGTATCTCCACTCTTCTAAGGCTGTCTTAATGGCCAGAAGCTCACGATCACCTACGTCGTAATTCCTCTCGGGTTGGCTCATTTTCCGGGAGGAGAAGGCCACAGGGTGCAGCAGCGACTTGGGTCCCAGGCGCTGTGAAAGTACTGCTCCTGTAGCTACCTCTGAGGCATCGACCTCTAAGATATAGGGCAGGGCAGGATCGGGGTGTCGAAGAATTGGTGCAGAAGTAAACAAAGACTTCAGTTTCTCAAAGGCAGATTGGGCTTCGGAGGACCACAGGAAGCGAACATGTAGGCGGGTTACTTGGGTTATGGGCGAGATGATGGAAGAAAAGTTCCTTATAAACCTTCTATAGAAGTTTGCAAACCCTACAAACCTTTGTACACCCTTCTTGTCTGACGGAGTTGGCCAGTCTAGGATTGCCTGCACTTTCTGTGGATCCATAGCTACACCACCGGTAGAGATGATGAGCCCTAGGAATTGTATGGATTTCTTTTCAAAGTCACACTTTTCTGCTTTCGCGTAAAGTCCGTGTTTTCTTAGTGTGAGTAATACTGTCTTTACGTGAGTCCGATGGAGCTCCAAGGTGGTTGAGAAGATAAGGATGTCATCCAGATAGATGATGACGAAGTAGTCAAGATATTCCCGGAAGATGTTGTTTATGAAGTGCTGGAAAGTAGCTGGGGCATTACAGAGCCCAAACGGCATCACCAAATACTCAAAGTGCCCAAACCTCGTTCTGAATGCCGTCTTCCACTCATCGCCCTCACGGATGCGAACGAGGTTGTAGGCACCACGGAGGTCGAGTTTGGTGAACACTTGAGCTGAACGAAGTCTCTGGAAGAGTTCGGGGACCAGTGGGAGTGGATATCGGTTCTTTATGGTGATTTTATTTAATTCCCTATAGTCCACACATGGTCTTAGAGTCTTATCTTTTTTTTCGACAAAGAAAATGCCGGCACCGGCAGGAGAAGAAGATGGACGAATGAAGCCCTTTGCCAAATTTTCATCTATGTACTGTCGTAGTGTCCCCAATTCCACTTCAGAGAGGGGGAATATACGTCCAAATGGAACTTCGGCCCCTGGAAGCAGCTCGATAGGACAATCATATGGTCGATGTGGTGGTAGAACCTCTGCCTTTTTCTTATCAAAAACGTCCAGGAATTCATGGTACGCCTGGGGTACATCCTGGTTGGTGGAGGATACCGACTGGACTGTCAGACAACTGGTGGTATCTCTGGATTCAGGGATGAGGCAATGTTGTTGGCAATAGGGGGAAGTGAACAGGACTTCCTTCTTAATCCAATCGATCTGGGGGTTATGGGCTTGGAGCCAAGGGATACCCAAGATAATTGGAGACATAGGTGAACTCAAAACGTCAAAACGTATGAATTCCCGATGGCCATCGGGAGAGGTAATAAGGAGAGGAGAAGTCTCTTGAGTAACAAGGCCAGAGTTATGTAGGGTGCCATCTGCTAAACGGACTTCCAGACCCCGTTTCTTGTGGAGGAGGGGCAACCTAAGGTTCCTTGCCAGGTTCAAGTCCATGAAGCAACTGCATGCTCCAGAGTCGATTATAGCCTGGAGCCGGACCTCTTCTTCTCCCAACTGCAGTGAAATGGGAAGAACGAGTTGTGAGGGAGAAGTCCCAGAAACCTGGAAATATGCTGGAGAGTAGGTAGGTGGCTTCTTGAACTTCCTGGGACAGTTGCATAGAAAATGTCCATTTCCTCCACAATAGAGGCAAAGATTGGCTAGGATACGACGACGTCTTTCATCAGGAGTTAGTGCGGAACGTAACAGGCCAATCTGCTTGGGAACTGATCCAAAGGTGGGTGTACTGGCGGGTCTGCAGGTTCGTGATCGTTCGGACTGTCTCTCCCGCAAACGTCGATCCAGTTGGATGGATAATTGGATGAGACCCTCAAGTGTAGTGGGAATCTCGATCCTGGCCAACTCGTCCTTGAGGGATTCGGAGAGTCCTAGACGGAACTGGTGTAGTAAAGCTGCCTCATTCCAGGCTGTGTCTGCGGACCACCGCCGGAAGTCCAGGGTATAGTCCTCTACTGGTCGCCCACCCTGCTGCAGAGAGTGCAGAGCGGCTTCAGCGGTGGCAGTACGCTGGGGATCTTCGTAAAGCTGTGCCATAGCTGCCAGGAATGCATCCACCGTGCAAATGACGGGACTCTTTTGTTCCCATAAGTTATGGGCCCAGGCCTGAGGTTCATCGGACAGCAAAGAGATGAGGAACCCGACTTTAACAGTCTCTAAAGCAAAAGTCCGGGGTTGCAGGGCTAGGTACAATAGACAGGCAGTCTTGAATGATCTGAACTTTTTACGGTCTCCGAAGAATCGCTCCGGAATGGGAACTCGGGGTTCTGGAGGCGGGAACATCATCAAGGGAGCCGCAAAGGTTTGTTCATGAGCAGGTGACTCTGACAGGTGTTGCAACTTATCCGTTAGTTGCAGATAACCTTCCTGTAATTTCTGAACTGCTTGGGTCAGAGTGATGGCTTGTTGGCACAAAGTCTCTAATGGGGACGCACCTCCGCCGGCCTCAGTCATGGCTGGATTATACTGTCAAGTCTGTAGTGTGAGGCCGGGTTGCTGAGAGGGCGCCCCTTGCGGCTGAGTGCAGCACGTCCCTGGATTTGGGTACAGGGAATGCGATGCACAGAGGTGCACGGGTTGCCAGGAATACTGCAAGCTGGCTGGTTGGCTGTAAGTAGCTAGAGTGCGTTGTGGCAGCCGTGCGGAGAGAAGTCTTGAACGGTAACAGCAGGGTAAACCAGGAACAGGGTCCGCAGCCAGGCCAGGGCTCAGATACCAAAAGACAGTCCGAGAGAAGTACAGGAACAAGCCGGGTCATACACAGAGGGCAGAAGATCGGAGAGTAGTCAGCCAAGCCAGGGGTCAGAGCGAGGAGATAAACAGGAACACTGGTCAAGCCGGGCAGAGGTCAAGCAGAGGTCTTCAGAGTTTACAAGGCACAGGAACACAGGAGCTGTTTGATAATCCAGCAAACTGCAAGTGTCAGTGGCAGGTTTAAATAGGCCAGAGGGGTGTGCCTACAAGATCAGGGCGTGTTCACTAGACTCACCTGCCACCATGACGGTTACTGGCGGAATTGCCCACAACACGGCCATTTCCCTGACACAAGGTGTCACACAAGAAACATCTCATGATGGGTAAAAGCAAAGAGCTCTCTCAAGACCTTCACAACCTTATTGTTGCAAAACATACTGATGGCATTGGTTACAGAAGGATTTCTAAACTTCTGAATGTTCCAGTGAGCACTGTTGGGGCCATAACCCGGAAGTGGAAAGAACATAATTTCACCATAAACCGGCCACAACTAGGTGCGTCTCACAAGATTTCTGACAGAGGAGTGAGAAGAATGATCAGAAGAGTTGTCCAAGTGCCAAGGACCACTTGTGGAGAGCTTCAGAAAGACCTGGAATTAGCAGGTACAACAATAAGTAATGCACTCACCCGCCATGGCCTGTATGACCGCTCACCACGCAACACTCCATTTCTGAAGATAAAGCATGGTGAAGCTCGTTTAAAGTTTTCTGCACAACGTTTAGACAAGCCTGTGAAATACCGGGAGAGCATCATCTGGTCAGATGAGACCAAAATGGAACCCTTTGGATGCCATAATACACAACCATGTGTGGAGGTCACATCACCCCAAAAACACCCCCCATACCAACAGTGAGGTTTGGAGGTGGGGACATCATGGTGTTGGGGGCGGGGCTGTTTTTGCACCATACGGTACTGGCAAACTTCATATCATTGAAGGAAGGATGAATGGAAAAATGTACCAAGACATTCTTGATAGAAATCCTGCTGCCACCTACCAGGATGATGAAGATGAAACGAGGGAGGACATTTCAGGAGGACAATCATCCCAAACACAAAGCCAAGGAAACTCTCCATTGGTTTCAAAGAATAAAATAAAGCTGCTAGAATGGCCCAGCCAATCGCCTGACTTGTATCCTCTAGAAAATCTATGGAAGGAACTAAAGATCAGAGTTCATAGAAGAGGACCATGGGACCTTCAAGATGTGAAGACTCTTTGTGTGGAAGAATGGGGCCAAATCACACCTGAGCAACGCATGCGACTCGTTCCTCCATACAGGAGGCGTCTTGGAGCCATCATTACCAACAAAGGATTTTGTACCAAGTATTAAATACATTTCAGTTCGCAGGTTCAATACTTTTTCCCTGTGTCCTTCCATTTTATTACACAGAACTTCATTTCTAAACGTATTTGTTTTGGTGTCTTTGTATGTATGGATTGGATGGGTTGTTACTGACATGTGGGGAAAATTTTATGTCAATAGCACCTTTGCCAATATATTTACATAGAAAAATGGTGCCTTATTCAATACTTACTTTACTCGCTGTATAGTATTATTTTATTATATTATGTTTTATTTTATTATTATTATTGTATGATATTATATTATGTTGAATTATATATATATATATATATATATATATATATATATATATATATATATATATATATATATATATATATATATATATATATATATATATAATCATATTATTATTATTATTATTATTATTATTATTATTATTTGTTCTCTTATTTATTATATTATGTTTTATAATTTATTATTCAGGTGCATCTCATAAAGTTAGAATATCATCAAAAAGTGAATTTATTTTAGTAATTCAATTCATAAAAGTGAAACTCATATTCTATAAAGATGCGTTACACACAGAGTGATATATTTCAAGCATTTCTTTCTTTTAATTTTGATGATTATGGCTTTCAGCTGGTGAAAACCCAAAATTCAGTATCTCAGAATATCTCAGGATCGCCGAACTTCTTTTGGGCGACAGGCGTACTGAGACTCTACTTGTGCGATTTTACCGCTATTGGTCGG
>JBBGZY010002685.1:360000-366036 GCA_037952925.1 Lithobates clamitans
AGGCCTGTAGAAGGAATGATCTCTAGCAGTCTCTTGTACTGTGTCCCCATTCTATGACCAATGTCTGCAGTCTCTGACCATCTCCCCACTACATGCTGTAGCTCCCCCTCTGGCCACTATGTGTCTCTACTGTTTTAAAAGGACACATGGCCCAGAGGAAGCACAATGCCCAGGAGGAAGACTCAGATGTCCCACAGCCCTGAAAGTGTTGTATTGAAGATCCTGGTGGCAGCTCTAGCTCTGTGACAGGGTCTCCTTCTTCTTTTTATTTTTTTTTCTTGTGAACCTAATATCAGCTTTGCAGTGCACCACATAAAGGCAACCATTAGTGGTTTCATGCAAAGATTCCCCACTGGGCTTTTTAGCAGCAAGAATAGACAAATATCTATTGTAAAAAATGAATTATTTTATTTTGTGAAAAAGAATCAGTTGTACAAAAGATTAAAATATGAGCTCTGGTCAATACACATAAGGCGGGGTAGCCATCCATCTTGTGTACAATTGAATCTTTTTCACAAAATAAAATAATACATTTTTTACAATAGATATTTGTCTATTCTTGCTGCTAAAAAGCCCGGTGGGGAATCTTTCCATTTTTTTTCAGTTTTTTGGGGGGTATGCAGCTCTCTTGACTCTCACATATGTGTTTTTTCTATGGTACCATCAGTGGTTTTGCCTTCCATATAACATTTCTTGAGTGTATATAAAAGTCAACTGGGGTTTAGGTTGCTCCCAACCATTTTTTTGAGTAAGTATTTCAACTTATTTCTCTTATTCAGGCTACAGTGAATACTGTGAACATTATTGTATCTATTTTAGGACACCATGGCGCCATGTGGGGAGACTTGTCACATCTAGAGAACCATCATCTAGCATCTGACTGGACCTCCTCGTATCCAGCAGAATACCCAGCATCTGGCCAGACATCCAATAGAATATTCAGCATCTGACTAGACCTCCATATATCCAACAGAATACTCAGCATCTGACCAGAACTCCATACACCCAACAGAACACCCAGCCTTTGACTAGAGCTCCTCACATCCAACGCAACACCCAGAATCTGACCAGACATCCATATATCCAACAGAACACCCAGCCTTTGACTAGAGCTCCTCACATCCAACGCAACACTCAGAATCTGACCAGACATCCATATATCCAACAGAACACCCAGCATTTGACTGGACCTCTTCATAGCCAACAATACACCCAGCATCTGACCAGACCTCCATACATCCAACAGAAAACTCAGCATCTGGCCATACCTCCAAGAGAACACCCAGCCTTTGACCAGAACTACTCACATTCAAACAGAGCAGCGAGCCTTTGACTAGACCTCCATGCATCCAACAGAACAACCAGTCCTAACTAGACTGCCTTACATCCAACAGAACAGCTAGCCTCTGACTAGTCCATGCATCCAACAGAACATCCAGCGTTTGACAAAAATATTTACTTTCAACAGAACATCCAGCCTCTGACTAGACATCCATACACCCAACCGGACATCTAACCTCTTACGAGACCTGTTTACCTTCAACAGAACATCCAGCCTCTGACTTGATACCCACACATTCATCAGAACATCCAGCATCTGCAGAGACGGGAGTACCTCCAACAGTTCATCCAGCCTTTGACTAGACATCCATACATCCAACAGAACATCCAGCATCTGACGAGACCTCCAAACATTCAACAGAACATCAAGCCTCTGACCAGACCCCTTTATATCCAACAAAACATCCAGCCTCTGACTAGACGTCCATACATCCAAGAGAGCATTTAGCATCTGACTAGACCTTCATACATCCTAAAGAACATCACGCCTATGAACAGACCTTCATACATCCTACAGAACATCTAGCCTCTGATTAGAGCTCTACACTTTCAACAGAACATCCAACATCTGAGTGGACCTCCATACATCCTAAAGAACATCCAGCATCTGGTAAGACCTCGAAACAGCCAACAGAGCATAAAGCCCCTGCCTAGAACTTCATACAGCCAACAGAGCATCAAGCTTATTGTAAAACCTAATTTTGTGTCCAACAAAGCTCATCCAATGACATTGCATCCTACAGCTGAAGAAACTCCATCACCCATCCAAACTCATCCTTTATAGGGTAACAATTCACCTTTAGAGTGTATTTTAAAGAAAAGTTGCAGAGCTTTTCATCCTGCGAAACTGTATGTCCATGTGGATTTCCAGGACAAAGCTCTGTGATTTTTTTTTATAAATATAATTCTATGTTCCCATCAGAATTCCATCCTGAATTGGACAAAACTGCATCTTACATCTGACAAAGGATAAAGGATTCGCTATGCAAATGCTGTAAAATACAGATGGATGAAAAATGTCCAGCAAACATTCACTGTGTGAATCCCATAGCAATTCCTTCTTTATAAATACACCACAAAGTCTAACTTTCTATCTAACAAACCTTGTTATTTGTTCCACAAGACCTTATGATATATACAGCCAGCAAAGGCCTATCAAAAAATGTTTGACAATTCCGTGAAAAACTCATCATGTATTCAATAAAACTAAATTTATATGTTCAACTGGTTTGACCACATCCTGGAGTATGCCATCGAGTTCTGGTCACCAGTTTTCAGGAGGGAGGTGCGGGAACAGAAAGTTCAGAGAGAAGGGCAACAAAGTTAATAAGGGGGCTGAGGGACCTCAGCTACGAGGAACAACTACAAACATTAAACGTATTCTCTCTGCAGAAGAGACACTTGAGAGGTGATATGATGGCGATTCTGGCATAGGGAATAAACTATTCAGTCTCGGAGTGTAAGAAAACACAAGCTCAGGCGCAATAAAATTGGAGGAGAAGCAGTTTAGGGGGGGTTTTCACTGTCAGGGTGGTAAGGATGTGGAATTCACTTCTACAATCGGTGGTGTCAGCGGGAAGTATTAATAGTTTAAAAAACTCTTGCATGGGTATCTTAGCAAACACAATATACAGGGATAGAGGAAATAATTTTGACATGAACACACACATGCCGAACTGGATGGACTTGAGCCTTTATTCAACCTTGCCAACTATGAAATAAAAACCTACTTCTACCGACACCAAAACTGTGCCCATAACCATATGAAACCTTGGAACCCATCCAATCATAATCCACCTAATCATAAGCCATCCAACCATAACTCACCCAACCATAATCTATCCAACCCTAACCCACCATAACCCATACAACCATAATGCATCCAAGCATAACTCACCCAACCGTAAGCCAATTAGGCATAACTCACCTAAGCATAACCCATTCAATCATAACCCACCCAACTGTAAGCCAACCAACCATAATGCATCCAAGCAAAAAACCATCCAACGATAATTCCCCCAACCATAACCTATCCAACCATAAACCATCCAACCATAATGCACCCAAGTAAAGTCCACCCAAGCATAACTCATCCAACATCAATGAATGCTTCATCCTGCATCCATCAAAACCTTAAAAAATATAATTAGATTTGCACTAGAGGGTACCCAAACAACAGTCAATAGGATGCCCCATGTTTAAAGTAGCACTGCAGGATTTTGTGTTCATTTTTAGGGTTCCCCCACTCCTCCTATTAAAAAAAAAAATAATAATGCCAAGCTTCACCCACCCACTCCATGCTCTAGCGCTGTCCCCCACTTCTTCTTTGGTCCAGCTTAGTAGTTAACTACTAAGCTATTGGTAGCCAGGTGCTTGGCTAAGAACCGAGAGTGAAAAAGACATTGGCTGCATTATTGCTTCTTGGAGACTTGAATGGAACTATTCTCATGTGCACCAACGGTACAAATGGGCCAAAACGCTAGCCGGGCTGAATAGTTAAGGCTAAAGACTGTCACTTTACAACTGCTACAAAAAGACCTTTACCAATTGCTTTTGCTAAGACGTACCTCTCAGGGGACCTTGCACCATATCCTAGCCCTTATCCTAGAGTGCACTCTAGACTTGTTAAAGTATTATTTACATTGCAGTTAATGCTTTATTGCCGACTTTGCTGATTTAGTTGTTGATGCCAGTCTAGTGGTACAGGACTCTATTCTAAGTTACTTTGGCATAGTAATGATAATGCCCAGCAGACTTTCTGTATTTTTTTTTTTTTATGCTTATACCATCATTTAATCGGACCCGTACAAATACATTGAGTGATTTGCCACTAAGCAGTCTTTGTGACTATTTCAACACCATTCAACCTGGCCCCATCCAACCAGACTTCATCCAAGCAGACCCCATCCAACCAGACTTCATCCAAGCAGACCTGATCCAACCCAGATCCGATCCAACCCAGACCCGATCCAACCCAGACCCGATCCAACCCAGACCCGATCCAACCCAGGCCCGATCCAACGCAGACCCGATCCAACCCATACCTGATCCAACCCAGGCCCCATTCAACCAGACCCGATCCAACCAGTCTCCGCCCAACCAGTCTCCGCCCAACCAGTCTCTGCCCAACCAGTCTCCACCCAACCAGTCTCCACCCAACCAGTCTTCACCCAACCAGTCTTCACCCAACCAGTCTTCACCCAACCAGGCCCCATCAAACCAGACCCCACCCAACCAGTTTTCATCCAACTAGTCTCCACCCAACCAGTCTTCACCCAACCAGGACCCTTCCAACCAGACCCCTCCAAACCAGTCTCCACCCAACCAGTCTTCACCCAACCAGGACCCTTCCAACCAGACCCCTCCAAACCAGTCTCCACCCAACCAGTCTTCACCCAACCAGGCCCCTTCCAACCAGACCCCTCCAAACCAGGCTCCATCCAACCAGGCCCCATTCCACCTAGAACTCCATGCTTTATTTTGCATCCATTAAAACCTTGAAAAATATTCTTAGATTTGCACTAGAGGGTACCCAACAATAATCAATGGGATGTCCCATGCTTAACGTAGAACTCCAGTTGTTAACTACTAAGCAATAAAGAAAAGGCGTCCCATTAAAAACATATATCATAGCTATTATATTGTATTATATTATTCCCCTTGCAGACCTGATCTACCCATGAAAAAAAATCCCTTATTGGGGAACAAATGTCTATCCGGAAATGTAAACCATATATGACCCACTATATATATATATATATATATATATATATATATATATATATATATATAAAAGACATTTTAATTATATTCCCCTCAAAATTAACATTCATTTAAAACCTCTTAAACTTTTTCCAGCATGGCATTATATTGGTATGAGGTTGAAATGGGCGGAGGCGTTCAGTAGTCCAACTCAGGAGTGTGCAGCCTAGGGTGACAATGCTGCTCCTTCCCTATAGAGTACGATGATTGAACATAAATGAAAAAAGCCTAAAAAGGAAAACTAATGCAGCCACCACATCTAAGAATTGGTAAGCTGGCATATAATACATTTTTTTGTATTTGGGTTTAATCACACCTCCCAACTTTTTGAGCTGGGAATGAGGGACACCTATCAACAAAAGTATGCAGCCATAGGGCACACCCCTTGCCACGCCCCCCTTAAAGGAGAATTGCTTTTTACCACTACTATTCCTTTATATTGGCTTTTGGAATTTACAAATGGAGCAATTTTAGAAATCAGCTGAAAGGTTTAGCGCTGCAAAACACTTTTTGAAAGATAAAAAGTGCATTTTATATACAACTATATAGATCAGACCAAAATGAGGGACAATGAAGAGGAATGAGGGACAGAGGGACTTTGCTCCAAATCAGGGACAGTCCCTCGAAATCAGGGACCGTTGAAAGCTATGGTTTAATACCGCTGTACCAAAACAGTGATATAGTTTCAATCAATAATCACTATTACAGGCAGTTGCCGTGATCAGTGAAGCAGAAGCTGTGACCGGCTACTGTTTACACATCAAGAGCTGTCACAGTGACAGGCCGCCCCGCTGGGAGCGCACGCAGCAGGACCGCAACGCTGCATCTCATAGAAATGTCCTGGAGGCTTTAAACCCTTAAATCTAAATTCTGAATCAGACGCTCATAGAAATGGCACACTTTGCAGTTATTCATATAAACTAGAAGAATTCC